>JAPMTP010000066.1:0-324896 GCA_026413225.1 Otis tarda
GGAAAACAGAAGAAAAAAAAAGAGAGGAAGAGAAGATGTGAAGAAGCTGAGCGGGGGCAGAGGCACAGAGGGGGAGGCACAGGCCTCATGGGCCTTGCAGGCCTCACCCTCTGGCCTCTTGCCAGGCTGCTGACTGGGCCAGAATCGGCCCGTGGAGGGCCCGCTGGGACAGCCATTCTGGAGAGACTGCACTCCGTGGAAGAGATGACCCACGCCGGAGCAGTTTCACGAAGGACTGTGATGTATGGGAGGGACCCCACAACAGGGCAGGGGAGGAATGTGAGGAGGTCTTCCCCCAACCATGAAGCAGCGGCGTAAAACAACGTGTGATGAACTGACCGCCATCCCCATTCCCTCTTCCCTTTCCTGTGCAACTCGGGGGGGGAAGGTAGTAGAGATAATGTTAAGCTTGGGAAGAGGGAGGGGTGGAGGGAGGTTATCTTGTTCTCTGTCTCATTATCTTGCTGTTTGTAGTAATAAATGAATAGTTTTCCCCAAGAGGAGTCTGTTTTGCCCGTAACGGTAACTTTAAGGATTTCTCCCTGTCCTTATGTCAAACCTCGAGCCGTTTTTCTTTATATTATCTCCCCCTGTTCTCTTGGAGGGTGGGGGGAGTGAGAGAGAGACTGCGTAGTCTGGTCGTGATCGGGGCACAGTTACGACAGTGTTACTTTCTTAAACATTCTCCAAACCCATAGGTACAGCATAATAGTTAATATTAATAAAATTCCTAAGCTAATCAAGAAGATCACAACAGGGGGCACCGTAGTATTAAGGATCCCTGTTGCCTCTGTCCCAGCCCCACTCATGCCCTGAGTACATTTCCATTTCGTGTACCAACCACAGCGGCCAAGTTTAAGCCCGACCATTTGAAAAGGTGGTCCCATGCTTCCTGTAGAATCATAGAATCATAGAATCATAGAATGGTTAGAGTTGGAAGGGACCTTCAAAGGTCATCTAGTCCAACCCCCTGCAAGAGCAGGGACATCCCTGACTAGATCAGGTTGCTCAGAGCCCTCATCCAGCCTGGCCTTGAACACTTCCAGGGATGGGGCATCCACCACCTCTCTGGGCAACCTGTTCCAGTGCTCTACAACTCTCATTGTAAAAAATTTTTTTCTAATATCTAATCTAAACCTAGCTCCTTCTAATTTAAACCCATTACCCCTTGTCCTATCACAACAGGCCCTACTGAACAGTTTCTCCCCATCTTTCCTGTAGGCCCCCTTGAGGTATTGGAAGACCGCTATCAGGTCTCCCCGGAGCCTCCTCTTCTCCAGGCTGAACAGCCCCAACTCTCTCAGCCTGTCCTCATAGGAGAGGTGCTCCAGCCCTCTGATCATCTTGGTGGCCCTCCTCTGGACCCTTTCCAACTGGTCCATGTCCTTCTTGTGTTGGGGGCTCCAGAACTGGACGCAGTACTCCAGGTGGGGTCTCACCAGGGCAGAGTAGAGGGGCAGAATCACCTCCCTCTGACCTGCCGGCCACGCTCCTCTTGATGCAGCCCAGGATGCGGTTGGCCTTCTGGGCCGCAAGGGCGCATTGCCCGCTCATGTTGAGCCTCTCGTCCACCAGCACTCCCAAGTCTTTCTCCTCAGGGCTGCTCTCAATCCATTCTCCGCCCAGCCTGTATTTGTGCCTGGGATTGCCACGACCCAGGTGCAGGACCTTGCACTTGGCCTGGTTGAACTTCATGAGGTTGGCACGGGCCCACCTCTCCAGCCTGTCCAGGTCCCTCTGGATGGCATCCCTCCCTTCCAGCGAGTCGACGGCACCACACAGCTTGGTGTCATCGGCGAACTTGCTGAGGGTGCACTCTATCCCACTGTCCATGTCGCCGACAAAGATGTTGAACAGGGCCGGGCCCAACACGGACCCCTGAGGGACGCCACTCGTGACCGGTCTCCACTTGGACATTGAGCCGTTGACCACCACTCTCTGAGTGCGGCCATCCAGCCAACTCCTTATCCACCGAGTGGTCCATCCATCGAACCCATGCCTCTCTAGTTTAGAGAGAAGGATGTCATGCGGGACAGTGTCAAAAGCTTTGCACAAGTCCAGGTAGACGATATCCGTTGCCCGTCCCTTGTCCACCGATGCTGTTACCCCGTCATAAAAGGCCACCAAATTGGTCAGGCACGATCTGCCCTTGGTGAAGCCATGTTGGCTGTCACCAACCACCTCCTTGCTCTCCATGTGCCTTAGCATGGTTTCCAGGAGAATCTGCTCCATGACCTTGCCAGGCACGGAGGTGAGGCTGACCGGCCTGTAGTTGCCCGGGTCTTCCTTACTCCCCTTTTTAAAAATGGGGGTTATGTTCCCTCTCTTCCAGTCATCGGGGACCTCACCAGACCTCCACGATTTCTCAAATATGATGGCCAGTGGCTTGGCAACTTCATCCGCCAGTTCCTTCAGGACGCACGGATGGATCTCATCAGGCCCCATGGACTTGTGCACCTTCAAGTTCCTTAGATGGTCCTGAACCTGCTCTTCGAGCACCGTGGGCGGTTCTTCATCCTCACAGTCCCTGCCTGTGCCTTCCACAGCTTGGGTGGGGAGACAAGAGCCCTTATCAGTGAAGACTGAGGCAAAAAAGTCGTTGAGTACCTCAGCCTTCTCCACATCCCGGGTAACCACGACACCCGTTACCTTCCATAGGGGGCCTACATTCTCCTTGGATTTTCTTTTGTCCCCTACATACCTGTAAAAGCTTTTCTTGTTACTTTTTATATCCCTGGCCAGATTCGATTCCATCAGGGCTTTAGCCTTCCTCACCCTATCCCTGGCCGCTCGCACAGCCACTCGGTAGTCCTCCCAGGCTACCTGTCCCCACTTCCACCCTCTATAGGCTTCCTTCTTTACTTTCAGTTGGTCCAGGAGCTCCTTGCTCATCCACGCTGGCCTCTTGGCCTTTTTGCCCGACTTCTTCTTCATCGGGATGCACCTCTGCTGAGCTTGGACGAGGTGCTCCTTAAATATGGACCAACTTTCCTGGGCCCCTCTTCCCTCCAGGGCCGCCTCCCATGGCACTTTGCCCATGAGGTTCCTGAAGAGGCCAAAGTCCGCCTTCCGGAAATCTAGGGCAGAGAGCTTACTGTGCAGTTTTCCTCGCCGCCCCGTGGATCTTGAATTCCACCGCGTCATGGTCACTGCAGCCAAGGCTGTCCATCAGTTTCACGTCCCCCACCAGCCCCTCCCTGTTGGTGAGCACAAGGTCCAGCATGGCACCCCTCCTTGTCGGCTCCTCTATCGCCTGCAGGAGGAAGTTATCGTCCACACATTCCAGGAACCTCCTGGACTGCCTGTGCCCTGCTGTGTTGTCTCTCCAACAGATGTCAGGGTGGTTGAAGTCCCCCATGAGGACCAGGGCTTGTGACCGCTGTGAGGCTGCTCCTATCTGCCTATAGAGCGCCTCGTCCGCTCTGTCTTCCTGGCCAGGCGGCCTGTAACAGGCCTGTAAACACAAGGTAGGCGTGAGACCACGGCCATTTGGTGTCCTTTTGATTACAAGTTAGTGGTAAAATGCAGGAAAATATTGCAAACCCAATCACAATTCCAGTTAAACAATTGGTCATTTTAGGATTTAGTTGTTCTAGAGGATTAGTACAGCTACTTCTGTAGATAATGTACTGCCTTCTGTGACCTACTAAAATGGGTTTTATATTTCCTATAATAAAATGACAAATAAGATATAAACTGCACTGATGACAGATTTGGGCAATATTAGTTACTGGCCGGTCCTGGTTTCTTTGTCCGGTATCGTTTGCTGTGGTGTCCCACCGGTTCACTACTGCTTTTGGCTCACATACTTGTTACCCACATTGTTCCTGCCCTTATCCGTTCAAACGAGTTTAAGTCTCAAGTCTTCGTTGTTGTCTGGAGTTACTTTCCACAAGGTTGCAGAGGCTCTCTTGATCCGAGTATGGTGTATGCAGGAGTTCTGTCCCTCTACCTTAATTGCCATGTAGGTGGTGAGGAGGACTTGAAAAGGTCCGGTCCTCTGTGGTTCCGGGGTTTTTTCTGTAAGAGACATATATATAGTCCCCTGGTTGTATATCGTGAACAGGCCCATCCAGACCCCTACTACGTGTTCCCATTACATGTTTTTCAATTCTTTTTGATTGTTTGTTTAGTGCCACCATATAGGAGGTCATTATTTCTTCACCAATTTGTGAAGGTGTTCCCTTTTGTACCCCATAGGGTCGGCCATATAGAATTTCGAATGGACTAAGCCCTTCTCTTGCTCTTGGTCTGGTTCGTATTTGTATAAGAGCTAATGGTAAAGACTGAGGCCAAGTTAGATTAGTTTCCTGACCCAACTTGACAATCTGTTGTTTGATTAGGTGATTCATTTTCTCCACCTGGCCACTTGATTGTGGTCGGTAAGAGGTATGTAATTGCCAATCTATCCCTAGATGGTGGCTAATTTCTTGTACTATTCTGGACACAAAATGTGGTCCTCTATCCAAGGACATTACCGCTGGGACTCCAAACCTAGGTACTATTTCCTGGAGCAGTATTTTGGTTACTTCTCGGGCTTTAGCAGTTCTGCACGGGGAAGCTTCTGGCCAGCCTGAAAAGGTATCAGTAAGTACTAATTAAGTATCGGTACCCCCCTTTTCTAGGGAGTTCTGAGAAATCAATCTGCCAATGTTGTCCCGGACCATTCCCCTTTCCGATTTTTTTCAAGTTTCGGCCCTTTTACAACTTTAGGATTAGTCTGGAGACAAAGATCACATTGTTGACTTACTTGTCTAACGGTAGCATATAAGTTTCGCGCTATTATGTTCCTGATGAGATCTTTATATAGGGCTTCTGCCCCGCCCCCCGCCCCTCCCCCCAGTGTCTTTTTCTATGTTCTTCTCGGACTACTGACCATATCATGTAGGAGGGGAATTACTACCCTCCCGTGTGAGGGGTAGTAATTGGCCCACCCTTCCTCATTATATGATCCCTTTAGATCATTAATAAGTTTGCCGTCTTCCTTTGTGTATTCTGGTTTACCTTCTAGAAATACCTGTCCATCAGGAATTAGCGCACCCTCTACCTTGATTGTTTCTCTAGCTGCTTGTTTTGCTTCCCTATCTGCCAGCTCATTTCCTCTTTCCAATTCTGTGCTCACTTTCTGGTGTGCTTTAATATGCATAATTGCCACCTTTTCGGGAAGTTGGACTGCATTCAGGATTTTCAAAATCTCTTCTGTGTTTGATGGTTTTTCCATGAGAATTTAACCGTCCTCTTTCCTTCCATATTGCCCCATGGGCATGTACCACCCCAAAGGCATATTTAAAGTCAGTCCAAATGTTTACAGTCCTTCCCTGGGCTCTCTCCAGGGCTCGGGTAAGGGCTATGATCTCGGCCTTTTGGGCCGAGACGTCGGCTGATAGTGGCCTGGACTCTATCACCTTTTCGAAAGTGGTAACAGCATATCCGGAATGCCGCCTTCCATTTAACATATAGCTGCTTCCATCGGTGAACCAATGTTCGGCTCCATCGATAGGGACATCTTTAAGATCCGTTTGACTAGAATACGTGGTTTCAATTGTTTCCAAGCAGTCATGACTCACTGGCTCCCCGATGTTCCCATCAAGGAATGAGGCCGGATTGATGATGTTTGTGGTCACGATTTCAACATCATCCTGTTCAACCATTATAGCTTGATATTTCAGGAACCTTTGTGGGGAAAGCCAATGCCCTCCTTTTGCTTCAAGGACCGCAGATGCAGTATGGGAAACTAGGACAGTCATTTTTCTGGCCTAGAGTGAACTTTCGGGCTTCTTGAATGTTTAGAATGACAGCTGCTACTGCTCTCAGACAGCTGGGCCACCCTTTTGCAGCGGCATCCAGCTGTTTGGAGAAGTATGCTACCGCCCATCTGTATGGTCCCAAATCTTGTGCCAATATTCCTAGTGCCATTCCTTGTTTTTCGTGGGAAAATAGAAAAAATGGCTTACTCACATCAGGAAGTCCCAGTGCTGGTGCCGACATCAGGGCTTTCTTCAGCTGATGGAAGGCTCGATCTGACTCAGCATCCCACTGGAGATCCTTTTGGTTAGCTGCTATCAGGGAATATAGGGGCTTAACAAGCAGACCATAACCACATATCCAAAGTCGGCACCACCCCGTCATTCCTAAGAATGTCCGTAGTTCCTTTATAGTTTGTGGTCGGGGGGTTTGGCATATGGCCTCTTTCCGGGCTTGTCCTAGGATCTGTTGTCCGGCACTGGATCTCGTACCCCAGGTACGTGACCTGGGGTTGTAACAACACCTGTGCCTTTTTCTTAGAAACCCGATATCCCTGTAGTCTTAGGAAATGTAACAGACTCACGGTCCCAATGACACAGGATTCTTTGGTTCTGGTTGCAATAAGAAGGTTGTCTACATATTGTAACACCTTCCCTTCTTCTGATGGTGGTTCCCATGATTCCAAGTCCTTTGCTAGCTGATTCCCAAAAACTGTGGGGCTATTTTTAAACCCCTGCGGCAACACCGTCCATGTGTCTTTCGACCACTTTTGGGATTTTCCCATGCGAAAGCAAAAATTTTCTGGCTGGCTTCATGGAGAGGGAGGCAAAAGAAAGCATCTTTTAAATCTAGGACCGTAAACCAAGCTAAATCAGGTTTTAGCGTGGTTAATAGGGTATAGGTGTTAGCTACCACAGGGTATAGGTCCGCTGTTATTTTGTTGATGGCTCTTAAGTCTTGAACTATCCTATAGGACCCATCAGGTTTCTTAACTGGAAGCATAGGTGTATTGAATTCTGACTCACATTCTTTTAGTAGTCTTAGTTCTATGAACCGCTCTATGATGGGACAAATTCCTTCCCTATCTTCCATTTTCAGTGGGTATTGTTTGATCCTGATGGCACTCTGGCCCTCCTTTAGTTTTACTATTGTTGGTGGTGCGTTCTTTGCTCGTCCCGGTATATCGGTTGCCCAGACTCCGGGATGTACTTGGTCAACAATTCTTGCACCAATTTCTCCTGTTGCAGGGGTACTGACCAAGGATAGACTCATAATTTGAACGTATTGGTGATCATTTACCTCCAGAGTAACTTCCCCTTGCTTAAATTTGATTGTTGCTTCTAGTTGTTCTAATAAATCCCTAGCAAGAAGGGCCTTTGGAGAATTTGGCATATACAGAAATTTATGGATCCCCACTTGCTTCCCCAATTTGTATTTTAAGGGTCTGCAAAAGCAAGCCTCTTCAGTCTGGCCTGTCGCACCTTTCACCGTAATAGAATCATTTTCCAGAGGCATCAAAGCTTGATTCAGAACAGAATAAGTCGCTCCCTGTGTCTACTAAAAATTTGATTTCTTTTTGTTCTTCCCCTAACTTTATTTTTACTGAGAGGTCGGCTAGACAATTTTCTTCAGCCACGTGAGCTACCGTTTTCCCTTGATTGTTGCGCCATCTAGCGTTCCTTTGGCGCTCAGGGGCACTCGTTCTTCCAGTGTCCGAGGCTTTTTATATATCGCACATTGATTCCTACCCAGAGGCGTCAGCCCACGCATTGGTTTAACTTTAAATTTCCGATTTTCATTTTTCTCTTACCACTGCTAGTATTTTCTTCTCGTCTTGCCTGTAACTTTCCTCTCGATTGCTAAATATTCTCCATGCTTCTTCTAATAACCTTTCTAAGGCTCTGTTTTCAGGAGGTCTCAGTTTTTGCAATGTGCGCCTAATATCCCCTTGTGAGGGGATATCCGTAGCCCCTGTTTTCTCCACCGGGCAGCCGGCTTTAGCTGATGAGAAGTGTTGGTGGGCAAATCATCCAGGGAAGCGAAGAGTCGCAATGCTTCTGCGCCGGCGGGGCCGTTACCAAGAGCGAGTGAAGAGCAGCAAGAGCTTTCCGTGCTGACCCTTTTCAAGTGAGAGTTTGGCCAGACGTTTGCTGTTTTAGTGCTTTGCTGCTTCTGCGCAGCTTGGACAAAGATCATTGCGGCTTTCGCGGTTCAAGTTGTGCAGCGAAGGCAGAGAGCCTCGTCGTCCGGATCCCCGGAGCTCTGCGGGAAAGAGCGAGACGAGAGCCGCGAGAGCTTCGAGTGCGGCCAGCTCGCGTGTGCCGGCGAGCATCGGCTGTTCGTCGGTTGGAGGACGACTTCCTTCTGCGCGGCTGGTTCCAAGTTGACGGTAACTGCCAGTGTGCTAGCTGTGTAGGATAGCGAAGGGGCTCGACGTTTGTGTGTCCGTAGATCCGCTAGAAAGCGCACGTGAAGAGCAGTAAGGGCTTTCAGAGCAGCCGGTTCTCGTGTTGGAGAGTCGCCAGACATCCGCACTTTTAGTGCCTCACCACCACGGACAGCTTGGAAAACACGATTGGACCTGTCCCAGCGCAAGCTGTTCAGGAAAGCAGCACAGAGATACAATGTTCGTGTGCCTTTCGTGCTGCTAGCAAGAAGCCTCCGGAGCAGGCACTTCTCGTGCGGCAACACTCGTGCCTTCTACTATCTTCACAGCCCTTTTTTTCTCCGGGCAGCCGGCTGTGGCTGATGAGAAGTGTTGGTGGGCAAATCATCCAGGGAAGCGAAGAGGCGCAATGCTTCTGCGCCGGCGGGGCCGTTACCAAGAGCGAGTGAAGAGCAGCAAGAGCTTTCCGGGCTGACCCTTTTCAAGTGAGAGTTTGGCCAGACGTTTGCTGTTTTAGTGCTTTGCTGCTTCTGCGCAGCTTGGACAAAGATCATTGCGGCTTTCGCGGTTCAAGTTGTGCAGCGAAGGCAGAGAGCCTCGTCGTCCGGATCCCCGGAGCTCTGCGGGAAAAGAGCGAGACGAGAGCCGCGAGAGCTTCGAGTGCGGCCAGCTCGCGTGTGGCGGCGAGCATCCGCTGTTCGTCGGTTGGAGGACGACTTCCTTCTGCGCGGCTGGTTCCAAGTTGACGGTAACTGCCAGTGTGCTAGCTGTGTAGGATAGCGAAGGGGCTCGACGTTTGTGTGTCCGTAGATCCGCTAGAAAGCGCACGTGAAGAGCAGTAAGGGCTTTCAGAGCAGCCGGTTCTCGTGTTGGAGAGTCGCCAGACATCCGCACTTTTAGTGCCTCACCACCACGGACAGCTTGGAAAACACGATTGGACCTGTCCCAGCGCAAGCTGTTCAGGAAAGCAGCACAGAGATACAATGTTCGTGTGGCCTTTCGTGCTGCTAGCAAGAAGCCTCCGGAGCAGGCACTTCTCGTGCGGCAACACTCGTGCCTTCTACTATCTTCACAGCCCTTTTTTTCTCCGGGCAGCCGGCTTTAGCTGATGAGAAGTGTTGGTGAGCAAAATCATCCAGGGAAGCGAAGAGGCGCAATGCTTCTGCGCCGGCGGGGCCGTTACCAAGAGCGAGTGAAGAGCAGCAAGAGCTTTCCGTGCTGACCCTTTTCAAGTGAGAGTTTGGCCAGACGTTTGCTGTTTTAGTGCTTTGCTGCTTCTGCGCAGCTTGGACAAAGATCATTGCGGCTTTCGCGGTTCAAGTTGTGCAGCGAAGGCAGAGAGCCTCGTCGTCCGGATCCCCGGAGCTCTGCGGGAAAGAGCGAGACGAGAGCCGCGAGAGCTTCGAGTGCGGCCAGCTCGCGTGTGCCGGCGAGCATCGGCTGTTCGTCGGTTGGAGGACGACTTCCTTCTGCGCGGCTGGTTCCAAGTTGACGGTAACTGCCAGTGTGCTAGCTGTGTAGGATAGCGAAGGGGCTCGACGTTTGTGTGTCCGTAGATCTGCTAGAAAGCGCACGTGAAGAAAAGTAAGGGCTTTCAGAGCAGCCGGTTCTCGTGTTGGAGAGTCGCCAGACATCCGCACTTTTAGTGCCTCACCACCACGGACAGCTTGGAAAACACGATTGGAACTGTCCCAGCGCAAGCTGTTCAGGAAAGCAGCACAGAGATACAATGTTCGTGTGCCTTTCGTGCTGCTAGCAAGAAGCCTCCGGAGCAGGCACTTCTCGTGCGGCAACACTCGTGCCTTCTACTATCTTCACAGCCCTTTTTTTCTCCGGGCAGCCGGCTTTAGCTGATGAGAAGTGTTGGTGTGAGGTGTTGTGTGAGCTGGGTGTGACGGTTTTCTGAGGCACTAAAAGTACAGATGTCTGGCGACTCTGCAACACGAGAACCGGCTGCTCTGAAAGCCCTTACTGCTCTTCTCGTGCGCTTTCTAGCAGATCTACGGACACACAAACGTCGAGCCCCTTCGCTATCCTACACAGCTAGCACACTGGCAGTTACCGTCAACTTGGAACCAGCCGCGCAGAAGGAAGTCGTCCTCCAACCGACGAACAGCCGATGCTCGCCGGCACACGCGAGCTGGCCGCACTCGAAGCTCTCGCGGCTCTCGTCTCGCTCTTTCCCGCAGAGCTCCGGGGATCCGGACGACGAGGCTCTCTGCCTTCGCTGCACAACTTGAACCGCGAAAGCCGCAATAATCTTTGTCCAAGCTGCGCAGAAGCAGCAAAGCACTAAAACAGCAAACGTCTGGCCAAACTCTCACTTAAAAGGGTCAGCACGGAAAGCTCTTGCTGCTCTTCACTGGCTCTTGGTAACGGCCCCGCCGGCGCAGAAGCATTGCGCCTCTTCGCTTCCCTGGATGATTTGCTCACCAACACTTCTCATCAGCCACAGCCGGCTGCCCGGAGAAAAAAGGGCTGTGAAGATAGTAGAAGGCACGAGTGTTGCCGCACGAGAAGTGCCTGCTCCGGAGGCTTCTTGCTAGCAGCACGAAAGGCACACGAACATTGTATCTCTGTGCTGCTTTCCTGAACAGCTTGCGCTGGGACAGGTCCAATCGTGTTTTCCAAGCTGTCCGTGGTGGTGAGGCACTAAAAGTGCGGATGTCTGGCGACTCTCCAACACGAGAACCGGCTGCTCTGAAAGCCCTTACTGCTCTTCACGTGCGCTTTCTAGCGGATCTACGGACACACAAACGTCGAGCCCCTTCGCTATCCTACACAGCTAGCACACTGGCAGTTACCGTCAACTTGGAACCAGCCGCGCAGAAGGAAGTCGTCCTCCAACCGACGAACAGCGGATGCTCGCCGCCACACGCGAGCTGGCCGCACTCGAAGCTCTCGCGGCTCTCGTCTCGCTCTTTCCCGCAGAGCTCCGGGGATCCGGACGACGAGGCTCTCTGCCTTCGCTGCACAACTTGAACCGCGAAAGCCGCAATGATCTTTGTCCAAGCTGCGCAGAAGCAGCAAAGCACTAAAACAGCAAACGTCTGGCCAAACTCTCACTTGAAAAGGGTCAGCACGGAAAGCTCTTGCTGCTCTTCACTCGCTCTTGGTAACGGCCCCGCCGGCGCAGAAGCATTGCGACTCTTCGCTTCCCTGGATGATTTGCCCACCAACACTTCTCATCAGCTAAAGCCGGCTGCCCGGTGGAGAAAACAGGGGCTACGGATATCCCCTCACAAGGGGATATTAGGCGCACATTGCAAAAACTGAGACCTCCTGAAAACAGAGCCTTAGAAAGGTTATTAGAAGAAGCATGGAGAATATTTAGCAATCGAGAGGAAAGTTACAGGCAAGACGAGAAGAAAATACTAGCAGTGGTAAGAGAAAAATGAAAATCGGAAATTTAAAGTTAAACCAATGCGTGGGCTGACGCCTCTGGGTAGGAATCAATGTGCGATATATAAAAAGCCCGGACACTGGAAGAACGAGTGCCCTGAGCGCCAAAGGAACGCTAGATGGCGCAACAATCAAGGGAAAACGGTAGCTCACGTGGCTGAAGAAAATTGTCTAGCCGACCTCTCAGTAAAAATAAAGTTAGGGGAAGAACAAAAAGAAATCAAATTTTTAGTAGACACGGGAGCGACTTATTCTGTTCTGAATCAAGCTTTGATGCCTCTGGAAAATGATTCTATTACGGTGAAAGGTGCGACAGGCCAGACTGAAGAGGCTTGCTTTTGCAGACCCTTAAAATACAAATTGGGGAAGCAAGTGGGGATCCATAAATTTCTGTATATGCCAAATTCTCCAAAGGCCCTTCTTGCTAGGGATTTATTAGAACAACTAGAAGCAACAATCAAATTTAAGCAAGGGGAAGTTACTCTGGAGGTAAATGATCACCAATACGTTCAAATTATGAGTCTATCCTTGGTCAGTACCCCTGCAACAGGAGAAATTGGTGCAAGAATTGTTGACCAAGTACATCCCGGAGTCTGGGCAACCGATATACCGGGACGAGCAAAGAACGCACCACCAACAATAGTAAAACTAAAGGAGGGACAGAGTGCCATCAGGATCAAACAATACCCACTGAAAATGGAAGACAGGGAAGGAATTTGTCCCATCATAGAGCGGTTCATAGAACTAAGACTACTAAAAGAATGTGAGTCAGAATTCAATACACCTATGCTTCCAGTTAAGAAACCTGATGGGTCCTATAGGATAGTTCAAGACTTAAGAGCCATCAACAAAATAACAGCGGACCTATACCCTGTGGTAGCTAACACCTATACCCTATTAACCACGCTAAAACCTGATTTAGCTTGGTTTACGGTCCTAGATTTAAAAGATGCTTTCTTTTGCCTCCCTCTCCATGAAGCCAGCCAGAAAATTTTTGCTTTCGCATGGGAAAATCCCAAAAGTGGTCGAAAGACACATGGACGGTGTTGCCGCAGGGTTTAAAAATAGCCCCACAGTTTTTGGGAATCAGCTAGCAAAGGACTTGGAATCATGGGAACCACCATCAGAAGAAGGGAAGGTGTTACAATATGTAGACAACCTTCTTATTGCAACCAGAACCAAAGAATCCTGTGTCATTGGGACCGTGAGTCTGTTACATTTCCTAAGACTACAGGGATATCGGGTTTCTAAGAAAAAGGCACAGGTGTTGTTACAACCCCAGGTCACGTACCTGGGGTACGAGATCAGTGCCGGACAACAGATCCTAGGACAAGCCCGGAAAGAGGCCATATGCCAAACCCCCCGACCACAAACTATAAAGGAACTACGGACATTCTTAGGAATGGCGGGGTGGTGCCGACTTTGGATATGTGGTTATGGTCTGCTTGTTAAGCCCCTATATTCCCTGATAGCAGCTAACCAAAAGGATCTCCAGTGGGATGCTGAGTCAGATCGAGCCTTCCATCAGCTGAAGAAAGCCCTGATGTCGGCACCAGCACTGGGACTTCCTGATGTGAGTAAGCCATTTTTTCTATTTTCCCACGAAAAACAAGGAATGGCACTAGGAATATTGGCACAAGATTTGGGACCATACAGATGGGCGGTAGCATACTTCTCCAAACAGCTGGATGCCGCTGCAAAAGGGTGGCCCAGCTGTCTGAGAGCAGTAGCAGCTGTCATTCTAAACATTCAAGAAGCCCGAAAGTTCACTCTAGGCCAGAAAATGACTGTCCTAGTTTCCCATACTGCATCTGCGGTCCTTGAAGCAAAAGGAGGGCATTGGCTTTCCCCACAAAGGTTCCTGAAATATCAAGCTATAATGGTTGAACAGGATGATGTTGAAATCGTGACCACAAACATCATCAATCCGGCCTCATTCCTTGATGGGAACATCGGGGAGCCAGTGAGTCATGACTGCTTGGAAACAATTGAAACCACGTATTCTAGTCAAACGGATCTTAAAGATGTCCCTATCGATGGAGCCGAACATTGGTTCACCGATGGAAGCAGCTATATGTTAAATGGAAGGCGGCATTCCGGATATGCTGTTACCACTTTCGAAAAGGTGATAGAGTCCAGGCCACTATCAGCCGACGTCTCGGCCCAAAAGGCCGAGATCATAGCCCTTACCCGAGCCCTGGAGAGAGCCCAGGGAAGGACTGTAAACATTTGGACTGACTTTAAATATGCCTTTGGGGTGGTACATGCCCATGGAGCAATATGGAAGGAAAGAGGACGGTTAAAAAAAAATGGAAAAACCATCAAACACAGAAGAGATTTTGAAAATCCTGAATGCAGTCCAACTTCCCGAAAAGGTGGCAATTATGCATATTAAAGCACACCAGAAAGTGAGCACAGAATTGGAAAGAGGAAATGAGCTGGCAGATAGGGAAGCAAAACAAGCAGCTAGAGAAACAATCAAGGTAGAGGGTGCGCTAATTCCTGATGGACAGG
Source organism: Otis tarda (assembly GCA_026413225.1). Lineage (NCBI taxonomy): Eukaryota > Metazoa > Chordata > Aves > Otidiformes > Otididae > Otis > Otis tarda. The sequence goes on from JAPMTP010000066.1 coordinate 14,048, forward strand.
TATTTCTAGAAGGTAAACCAGAATACACAAAGGAAGACGGCAAACTTATTAATGATCTAAAGGGATCATATAATGAGGAAGGGTGGGCCAATTACTACCCCTCACACGGGAGGGTAGTAATTCCCTCCTACATGATATGGTCAGTAGTCCGAGAAGAACATAGAAAAAGACACTGGGGGGAGGGGCGGGGGGCGGGGCAGAAGCCCTATATAAAGATCTCATCAGGAACATAATAGCGCGAAACTTATATGCTACCGTTAGACAAGTAAGTCAACAATGTGATCTTTGTCTCCAGACTAATCCTAAAGTTGTAAAAGGGCCGAAACTTGAAAAAAATCGGAAAGGGGAATGGTCCGGGACAACATTGGCAGATTGATTTCTCAGAACTCCCTAGAAAAGGGGGGTACCGATACTTAATTAGTACTTACTGATACCTTTTCAGGCTGGCCAGAAGCTTCCCCGTGCAGAACTGCTAAAGCCCGGGAAGTAACCAAAATACTGCTCCAGGAAATAGTACCTAGGTTTGGAGTCCCAGCGGTAATGTCCTTGGATAGAGGACCACATTTTGTGTCCAGAATAGTACAAGAAATTAGCCACCATCTAGGGATAGATTGGCAATTACATACCTCTTACCGACCACAATCAAGTGGCCAGGTGGAGAAAATGAATCACCTAATCAAACAACAGATTGTCAAGTTGGGTCAGGAAACTAATCTAACTTGGCCTCAGTCTTTACCATTAGCTCTTATACAAATACGAACCAGACCAAGAGCAAGAGAAGGGCTTAGTCCATTCGAAATTCTATATGGCCGACCCTATGGGGTACAAAAGGGAACACCTTCACAAATTGGTGAAGAAATAATGACCTCCTATATGGTGGCACTAAACAAACAATCAAAAAGAATTGAAAAACATGTAATGGGAACACGTAGTAGGGGTCTGGATGGGCCTGTTCACGATATACAACCAGGGGACTATATATATGTCTCTTACAGAAAAAACCCCGGAACCACAGAGGACCGGACCTTTTCAAGTCCTCCTCACCACCTACATGGCAATTAAGGTAGAGGGACAGAACTCCTGCATACACCATACTCGGATCAAGAGAGCCTCTGCAACCTTGTGGAAAGTAACTCCAGACAACAACGAAGACTTGAGACTTAAACTCGTTTGAACGGATAAGGGCAGGAACAATGTGGGTAACAAGTATGTGAGCCAAAAGCAGTAGTGAACCGGTGGGACACCACAGCAAACGATACCGGACAAAGAAACCAGGACCGGCCAGTAACTAATATTGCCCAAATCTGTCATCAGTGCAGTTTATATCTTATTTGTCATTTTATTATAGGAAATATAAAACCCATTTTAGTAGGTCACAGAAGGCAGTACATTATCTACAGAAGTAGCTGTACTAATCCTCTAGAACAACTAAATCCTAAAATGACCAATTGTTTAACTGGAATTGTGATTGGGTTTGCAATATTTTCCTGCATTTTACCACTAACTTGTAATCAAAAGGACACCAAATGGCCGTGGTCTCACGCCTACCTTGTGTTTACAGGCCTGTTACAGGCCGCCTGGCCAGGAAGACAGAGCGGACGAGGCGCTCTATAGGCAGATAGGAGCAGCCTCACAGCGGTCACAAGCCCTGGTCCTCATGGGGGACTTCAACCACCCTGACATCTGTTGGAGAGACAACACAGCAGGGCACAGGCAGTCCAGGAGGTTCCTGGAATGTGTGGACGATAACTTCCTCCTGCAGGCGATAGAGGAGCCGACAAGGAGGGGTGCCATGCTGGACCTTGTGCTCACCAACAGGGAGGGGCTGGTGGGGGACGTGAAACTGATGGACAGCCTTGGCTGCAGTGACCATGACGCGGTGGAATTCAAGATCCACGGGGCGGCGAGGAAACTGCACAGTAAGCTCTCTGCCCTAGATTTCCGGAAGGCGGACTTTGGCCTCTTCAGGAACCTCATGGGCAAAGTGCCATGGGAGGCGGCCCTGGAGGGAAGAGGGGCCCAGGAAAGTTGGTCCATATTTAAGGAGCACCTCGTCCAAGCTCAGCAGAGGTGCATCCCGATGAAGAAGAAGTCGGGCAAAAAGGCCAAGAGGCCAGCGTGGATGAGCAAGGAGCTCCTGGACCAACTGAAAGTAAAGAAGGAAGCCTATAGAGGGTGGAAGTGGGGACAGGTAGCCTGGGAGGACTACCGAGTGGCTGTGCGAGCGGCCAGGGATAGGGTGAGGAAGGCTAAAGCCCTGATGGAATCGAATCTGGCCAGGGATATAAAAAGTAACAAGAAAAGCTTTTACAGGTATGTAGGGGACAAAAGAAAATCCAAGGAGAATGTAGGCCCCCTATGGAAGGTAACGGGTGTCGTGGTTACCCGGGATGTGGAGAAGGCTGAGGTACTCAACGACTTTTTTGCCTCAGTCTTCACTGATAAGGGCTCTTGTCTCCCCACCCAAGCTGTGGAAGGCACAGGCAGGGACTGTGAGGATGAAGAACCGCCCACGGTGCTCGAAGAGCAGGTTCAGGACCATCTAAGGAACTTGAAGGTGCACAAGTCCATGGGGCCTGATGAGATCCATCCGTGCGTCCTGAAGGAACTGGCGGATGAAGTTGCCAAGCCACTGGCCATCATATTTGAGAAATCGTGGAGGTCTGGTGAGGTCCCCGATGACTGGAAGAGAGGGAACATAACCCCCATTTTTAAAAAGGGGAGTAAGGAAGACCCGGGCAACTACAGGCCGGTCAGCCTCACCTCCGTGCCTGGCAAGGTCATGGAGCAGATTCTCCTGGAAACCATGCTAAGGCACATGGAGAGCAAGGAGGTGGTTGGTGACAGCCAACATGGCTTCACCAAGGGCAGATCGTGCCTGACCAATTTGGTGGCCTTTTATGACGGGGTAACAGCATCGGTGGACAAGGGACGGGCAACGGATATCGTCTACCTGGACTTGTGCAAAGCTTTTGACACTGTCCCGCATGACATCCTTCTCTCTAAACTAGAGAGGCATGGGTTCGATGGATGGACCACTCGGTGGATAAGGAGTTGGCTGGATGGCCGCACTCAGAGAGTGGTGGTCAACGGCTCAATGTCCAAGTGGAGACCGGTCACGAGTGGCGTCCCTCAGGGGTCCGTGTTGGGCCCGGCCCTGTTCAACATCTTTGTCGGCGACATGGACAGTGGGATAGAGTGCACCCTCAGCAAGTTCGCCGATGACACCAAGCTGTGTGGTGCCGTCGACTCGCTGGAAGGGAGGGATGCCATCCAGAGGGACCTGGACAGGCTGGAGAGGTGGGCCCGTGCCAACCTCATGAAGTTCAACCAGGCCAAGTGCAAGGTCCTGCACCTGGGTCGTGGCAATCCCAGGCACAAATACAGGCTGGGCGGAGAATGGATTGAGAGCAGCCCTGAGGAGAAAGACTTGGGAGTGCTGGTGGACGAGAGGCTCAACATGAGCGGGCAATGCGCCCTTGCGGCCCAGAAGGCCAACCGCATCCTGGGCTGCATCAAGAGGAGCGTGGCCGGCAGGTCGAGGGAGGTGATTCTGCCCCTCTACTCTGCCCTGGTGAGACCCCACCTGGAGTACTGCGTCCAGTTCTGGAGCCCCCAACACAAGAAGGACATGGACCAGTTGGAAAGGGTCCAGAGGAGGGCCACCAAGATGATCAGAGGGCTGGAGCACCTCTCCTATGAGGACAGGCTGAGAGAGTTGGGGCTGTTCAGCCTGGAGAAGAGGAGGCTCCGGGGAGACCTGATAGCGGTCTTCCAATACCTCAAGGGGGCCTACAGGAAAGATGGGGAGAAACTGTTCAGTAGGGCCTGTTGTGATAGGACAAGGGGTAATGGGTTTAAATTAGAAGGAGCTAGGTTTAGATTAGATATTAGAAAAAAATTTTTTACAATAAGAGTTGTAGAGCACTGGAACAGGTTGCCCAGAGAGGTGGTGGATGCCCCATCCCTGGAAGTGTTCAAGGCCAGGCTGGATGAGGCTCTGAGCAACCTGATCTAGTCAGGGATGTCCCTGCTCTTGCAGGGGGGTTGGACTAGATGACCTTTGAAGGTCCCTTCCAACTCTAACCATTCTATGATTCTATGATTCTATGATTCTACAGGAAGCATGGGACCACCTTTTAAATGGTCGGGCTTAAACTTGGCCGCTGTGGTTATGCACGAAATGGAAATGTACTCAGGGCATGAGTGGGGCTGGGACAGAGGCAACAGGGATCCTTAATACTACGGTGCCCCCTGTTGTGATCTTCTTGATTAGCTTAGGAATTTTATTAATATTAACTATTATGCTGTACCTATGGGTTTGGAGAATGTTTAAGAAAGTAACACTGTCGTAACTGTGCCCCGATCACGACCAGACTACGCAGTCTCTCTCTCACTCCCCCCACCCTCCAAGAGAACAGGGGGAGATAATATAAAGAAAAACGGCTCGAGGTTTGACATAAGGACAGGGAGAAATCCTTAAAGTTACCGTTACGGGCAAAACAGACTCCTCTTGGGGAAAACTATTCATTTATTACTACAAACAGCAAGATAATGAGACAGAGAACAAGATAACCTCCCTCCACCCCTCCCTCTTCCCAAGCTTAACATTATCTCTACTACCTTCCCCCCCCGAGTTGCACAGGAAAGGGAAGAGGGAATGGGGATGGCGGTCAGTTCATCACACGTTGTTTTACGCCGCTGCTTCATGGTTGGGGGAAGACCTCCTCACATTCCTCCCCTGCCCTGTTGTGGGGTCCCTCCCATACATCACAGTCCTTCGTGAAACTGCTCCGGCGTGGGTCATCTCTTCCACGGAGTGCAGTCTCTCCAGAATGGCTGTCCCAGCGGGCCCTCCACGGGCCGATTCGGGCCCAGTCAGCAGCCTGGCAAGAGGCCAGAGGGTGAGGCCTGCAAGGCCCATGAGGCCTGTGCCTCCCCCTCTGTGCCTCTGCCCCCGCTCAGCTTCTTCACATCTTCTCTTCCCTCTTTTTTTTTTCTTCTGTTTTCCCCTTCTTAAATATGTTATCGCAGAGGCGTTATCACGGAACATTCTGCTACCAATCGGCTCAGCTTTGGCCAGCAGGGGGTCCGCCCTAGGCCTGGCAGAATCCACTGAACAAAGGGGAGTGACTTCTAGCAGTTTCCTACAGAAGCTACCACATTAGCCCCCTCCCCCCCCCCCCCCCCAACAAAACCGTGTATGATGCTTCATATCATTCAGGGAAACTGTTTAAGTAAAAGAATTTACTTAGTGTGATAAAAAGGGGGATTGATATAGGGGACCACGTAGAAATGGGGACAATAAGTTAATCACAACTATATATGTATGCACTTAAAGAATTGCTGTAGTTCAGCCCCAATCCGGACCAGACTACACAGTCTCTCTCTCACTCCCCGCCCCCAAGAGAACAGGGGGAGATTTGGTAAACAAAAGAAAACCAGGGAAAAAACCAAACACGTGGGTTGAGATTGAACAAAAAGTAAATTTAACAGTAATGACAGAAGAAAACAAAACAGTGATGCAATACAAATACAGTATAATGGCTTACAACAAACCTCCACACCTAGTTTCTTCCAAGCAGCAGGAGGCTCCCTTCAGCACCCTCCTCGCTTATATACTGAGCATGATGTCAGATGGGATGGAACAGCCCTTTGGCTAATTTGGGTAAATTAACCCCAGCTGTTAGCTAATTAGTTAACTATCCCAGCCATAGGAGCTACCAGCTGCAGTTCTCCACCCAGCTCAGGTAAATATTAGCTCTATCCTAGCCAGAACCAGGACAAGAATATAGTTACAAAACATAGTCACGTAACCATATAGCTTAGAGAAACAATTAATGGAGGAGGAAGTCTGTTTTTTTTTCTTTTCCTGACGAAGGACTCATTTGTAAGGAGTGAGAAACAGTCTTGCATTATCTCAAGGGAGTGATTAGAAAGAACAAGAATTCAAAACCAGGATGGCATGTGTCACAAATACGTCTATAAACCTCCTTGCTAAAGGAAAACAGATGGTTAACAAGGACATGAATCAGCTCAAGCTGATAAGAACACTGCAAGCTTGCAGGATCATTGCATTCTAGGCTAAAGGTGAAAAGTACACCATGAAGAAGACCTACGGCCTTCATCCCAAAGACCACCGAAGACCCCTGCCCACAATTATTGGGAGAATTTGCGCAAGCGCGAAGGACTGATAAGCTAATTAGCATACGAAGCAAGAGTAGGTGGGTTTAGGTAATGAATATGTCTAGGCGTCAATTGAATATTCATTGTTTTATTGTATAAAAATGGGACGGTTTTCTACCTCGGGCATGCACGCTTGTGGTGGAGCGATCCCCCGTGCATCTGCACGCAATAAACATACCTAGTTTATAACTTCCGAGTTACAGAGTCCATTTCCGTATGTCAATAGTAAGTGTCAGAATCCTGGTGATGCAGGAAAGCCGAGAGACCCAATGTTTTTGAGCTTGTAGATGCGGTGGGAAGAGTCGGTGAGGAGCAGCAAGAACTTTCAGAGCAGGCACTTCTGGTGTTGGAGTAATCGTCTGATGTTCGGGACTTATAAGATTTATTCTCAGAGGGCTGCCAGGTTGACTTGGTGGCAAATGTCAGAGTCCTGTTGGCCTAGGGAAGCCCAGAGCAATCGTCTGACGTTGGGGATAGTCCTAATCAGTCCTAGACCACCAGGACTCAAACATTTTCCACCGTTTCAAGCCGGCAGCCCTGTGAGCAGCTCTTGCTGCTCCTCACCGGTTGTTGACGCCACATCTACAACACCACAGACATTGGGGCTCCGGGCTTTCCCTGACGAACAGCGCTTCGACGTTTACCATCAACTGCACTGGAGCACCCACTAAAATATTACTCTAAAAAGCAAGAACGTCGGACCATTGTTCCCACACCAAAAGTGCCAGCAACTAAAGCTCTTGCTGCTCCTCACCGGCAGTTGACGCCACATTTACAGCATCACAGACACTGGGGCTGCGGGCTTTCCCTGACGAACAGGGCTTCGACGTTTACCATCAACTGCACAAGGCCGCCCACTGGAGAAATACCCTAAAAATCACGAATGTCAGATGATTGCTCCCATACCAAAAGAGCCAGCAACTAAAGCTCTTGCTGCTCCTCACCTGCCCTTCACACCGCATCTACAGGACCACAAACACCGGGGCTCTGGGCTTTCCCTGATGAACAGTGCTTCAACGTTTAACATCATCTGCACAGAAGCGTCCACTGAAAAAATATCCTAAAAATCACGAATGTCGGACGATTGCTCCCACACCAAAAGTGCCAGCAACTAAAGCTCCTGCTGCTCCTCACCGGCCGTTGAGGCCGCATCTACAGCACCACAGACATCGGGGCTCCGGGCTTTGCCTGACAAACAGCGCTTTGACGTTTACCATCTACTGCACAGGGCCGCCCACTGAAAATATAGCCTAAAAATCAAGAACCTCAGACGATTGCTCCAACACCAAAAGTGCCAGGAACTAAAGCTCTTCCTGTTCCTCACCCACCCTTCACACCACATCTACAGCACCACTGACACTGGCGCTCCGGGCTATCCCTGACGAACAGCGCTTTGACGTTTACCATCAACTGCATAGGAGCACCCACTAAAAAAAAATACCCTAAAAAATATGAATGTCTGACGATTGCTCCCACACCAAAAGTGCTAGCAACTCAAGCTCTTGCTGCTCCTCACCAGCCGCTAACGCCGCATCTACAGTACCACAGACACTGGGGCTCCGGGCTTTCTCTGACGAACAGCGCTTCGACGTTTACCAACAGCTGCACAGAAGCGCCCACAGAAAATATATCCCAAAATCACGAACGTTGGACGATTGCTCCCATACCAAAAGTGCCAGCAACTAAAGCACTTGCTGCTCCTCACCAGCAGTTGACTCCGCATTTACAGCACCACAGACATTGGGGCTCTGGGCTTTTCATGACCAACAGCGCTTCGACGTTTACCATCAACTGCATAGGAGCACCCACTAAAAAAAATACCATAAAAGGTACCAATGTCAGACGATTGCTCCCACAGCAAAAGTGCCAGCAACTCAAGCTCTTGCTGCTCCTCACTGGCCGTTCACGCCGCATCTACAGCATCACAGACAATGGGGCTTCTGGCTTTTCCGGACGAACAGCGCTTCGAAGTTTCCCATCAACTGCCGTCCACTGAAAAAATACCCTAAAAATCACGAATGTCGCACGATTGCTCCCACACCAACCGTGCCAGACACTAAAGCTCTTTCTGCACCTCACCAGCAACTGATGCCGCATCTACAGCACCACAGACACTGGGGCTGCGGGCTTTCCCTGACGAACAGCGCTTCGACGTTTACATCAGTCGAACGGAATTTCCCCTGAAAAGTACCCTAAAAATCATGAACGTCAGATGATTGCTCCCACACCAAAAGTGCCAGCAACTAAAGCTCTTGCTGCTCCTCACCGGCCGTTGATGCCACATCTACAACACAACAGACACTGGGGCTCCGGGCTTTCCCTGACCAAGAGCTCTTCAATGTCTACCATCAATTGCACGGAAGTGCCCACTGAAAAAATACCCTAAAAAACAGGATCAGCACTAACAAAATACACTAAAAATCACCAACGTTGGACGATTGCTCCCATACCAAAAGTGCCAGCAACTCAAGCTCTTGCTGCTCCTCACCCGCCCATCACACCGCATCTAGAAAACCTCAGACACTGGGGCTCTGGGCTTTCCCTGACAAACAGCGCTTCGAGATTTACCATTAAGTGCTCGGAAGCGCCCACTGAAACAAATATACTAAAAATCATGAATGTCGCACGATTGCTCCCACACCAAAAGTGCCAGCAACTCAAGCTCTTGCTGCTTATCACTAGCCGTTGACGTCGCATCTACAGCACCACAGACACTGGGGGTCCAGGCTTTCCCTGATGAACAGCGCTTCGCCATTTTGCCATCAACTGCACAGTGCCGTCCACTGAAAAAATACCCTAAAAATCACGAACGTCGGACCATTGCTCCCACACCAAAAGTGCCAGCAACTCAAGCTCTTGCTGCTCCTCAGCGGCCATTCACGCCGGTTCTACAGCACCAGCGACACTGGGGCTTCGGGATTTCCCTGACGAACAGTGCTTCGACGTTTACCATCAACTGCACGGAAGCGCCAACTGACAAAATACCCTAAAAATCAAGAACGTCAGACGATTGCTCCCACACCAAAAGTGCCAGCAACTCAAGCTCTTGCTGCTCCTCACCAACCGTTGATGCCGTACATACAGCACCACAGACACTGCGGCTCCAGGCTTTCCCTGATGAACACCGCTTCCACGTTTACCATCAACTGCACAAAAGCGCCCACTGAAAAAATACACTAAATATCACGAACGTCAGACGATTGCTCCCACACCAAAACTGCTAGCAACTAAAGCTCTTGCTGCTCCTCACCGCCGTTTCCACCGCATCTACAGCACCACAGACATTGGGGCTCCGGGCTTTCCCTGACGAACAGTGCTTCAACGTTTCCCGTCAACTGCACAGGGCCTCCCACGGAAAAAATACCCTAAAAATCACGAACGTCAGACGATTGCTCCCACACAAAAAGTGCTATCAACTCAAGCTCTTGCTGCTCCTCACCGCCGTTTCCACCGCAGCTAGAGCACCACAGACATTGGGGCTCCGGGCTTTTCATGACCAACAGAGCTTCGAAGTTTACCATTAAGTACTAAGGCCCGCCCTCTTACAAAATGCCCTAAAAATCACGAACGTCGGACCATTGCTCCCACACCAAAAGTGCCAGCAACTCAAGCTCTTGCTGCTCCTCAGCGGCCATTCACGCCGGTTCTACAGCACCAGCGACACTGGGGCTTCGGGATTTCCCTGACGAACAGTGCTTCGACGTTTACCATCAACTGCACGGAAGCGCCAACTGACAAAATACCCTAAAAATCAAGAACGTCAGACGATTGCTCCCACACCAAAAGTGCCAGCAACTCAAGCTCTTGCTGCTCCTCACCAACCGTTGATGCCGTACATACAGCACCACAGACACTGCGGCTCCAGGCTTTCCCTGATGAACACCGCTTCCACGTTTACCATCAACTGCACAAAAGCGCCCACTGAAAAAATACACTAAATATCACGAACGTCAGACGATTGCTCCCACACCAAAACTGCTAGCAACTAAAGCTCTTGCTGCTCCTCACCGCCGTTTCCACCGCATCTACAGCACCACAGACATTGGGGCTCCGGGCTTTCCCTGACGAACAGTGCTTCAACGTTTCCCGTCAACTGCACAGGGCCTCCCACGGAAAAAATACCCTAAAAATCACGAACGTCAGACGATTGCTCCCACACAAAAAGTGCTATCAACTCAAGCTCTTGCTGCTCCTCACCGCCGTTTCCACCGCAGCTAGAGCACCACAGACATTGGGGCTCCGGGCTTTTCATGACCAACAGAGCTTCGAAGTTTACCATTAAGTACTAAGGCCCGCCCTCTTACAAAATGCCCTAAAAATCACGAATGTCGGACGATTGCTCCCACAGCAAAAGTGCCAGCCACTCAAGCTCTTGCTGCTACTCCCCGGCCGTTGACGCCTCATCTACAGCACTACAGACAATGGGGCTCTGGGCTTTTCCTGACCAACAGTGCATCGACGTCTAGTATGAATTGCACGGAACCGTGCACTGAAAAAATACCCTAAAAATCACGAATGTCAGATGATTGCTCCCACACCAAAAGTGCCACCAACTAAAGGTCTTGCTGATCCTAACCGGCCATTGGCAGCGCATCTACAGCACCACAGACATTTGGATTCCGGGCCTTCCCTGTCGAACTGCGCTTCAACATTACCCTAAAAAGTATGAATGTCGGACAATTCCTCCCACACCAAAAGTGCCAGACACTCAAGCTCTTGCTGCTCCTCAGCGGCCATTGGCAGTGCACCTACAGCACCACAGACATTGGGGCTCCGGGCTTTCCCTGACGAACAGGGCTTCTACATTTAACATCAACTGCACGGAAGCGCCCACTGAAAATATACTCGAAAAATCACGAACGTCGGACCATTGCTCCCATACGAAAAGTGCCAGCAACTAAAGCTCTTGCTGCTCCTCACAGGCTGTTGACACCGCATCTACAGCACCACCGACACTGGGGCTTCGGGCTTTCCCTGACCCACAGCGCTTCGACTTTTACCATCAACGGCACGGAATCGCCCACGGAAAAAAAACCACAAAAAATCACAAACATCGGACGATTGCTCCCACACCGAAAGTGCCAGCAACGCAGGCTCTTGCTGCTCCTCACCTCCCCTTCACACGGCATCTACAGCACCACAGACACTGAGGCTCCGGACTTCCCATGAAGAACAGCGCTTCGACGTTTACCATCAACTGCACAGGGCTGCCCACTTCCAAAATGCCCCAAAATTCACGAAGGTCGGATGATTGCTCCCACAGCAAAAGTGCCAGCAACTCAAGCTCTTGCTGCTCCTCACCGGCCGTTGATGCCGCACATACAGCACCACAGACATTGGGGCTCCAGGCTTCCCATGACGAACAGCGCTTTGAAGTTTACCATCAACTGCAGGGAAGAGCCCACTTAAAGATACCCTAAAAATCACGAATATCGGACGATTGCTCCCACACCAAAAGTGCCAGCCACTCAAGCTCTTGCTGCTCCTCAGCGGCCTTTGACGCTGCATCTACAGCACCACCGACACTGGGGCTCTGGGCTTTCCCTGACCAACTCTGCTTCGACGTTTACCATCAACTGCAGGGAAGAGCCCACTGAAAAAAAAAACACTAAAAATCATGAACGTCAGACGATTGCTCCCACACCAAAAGTGCCAATATCTAAAGCTCTTGCTGCTCCTCACCGGCCGTTGACGCCTCTTCTACAGCACCACAGACACTGGGGCTGCGGTCTTTCCCTGACGAACAGCGCTTCGACATTATCATAAAATGCACAGGAGTACCCACTAAAAACATTACCCTAAAAATCACGAACGTCGGACGATTGCTCCCACACCAAAAGTGCCAGCAAATAAAGCTCTTGCTCCTCCTCACCGCCCCTTCACACCGCACCTACAGCACCACATACACTGGGGCTCCCGGCTTTCCCTGATGAACAGCGCTTCGACGTCTACCATCAACTGCACAGGGCCGCCCACTTACAAAATGCCCTAAAAATCATGTACGTGGGACGATTGCTCCCACACCAAAAGTGCCAGCATCTCAAGCTCTTGCAGCTCCTCACCGGCTGTTGTCGCAGCATCTACAACAACACAGACACTGGTGCTTCAGGCTTTCCCTGATGAACAGCGTTTCGAAGTTTACCATCAACTGCACTGAAGCGCCCACTGAAGAAATTACACTAAAAATCATGAACATGGGATGATTGTTCCCACACCAAACGTGCCAGCAACTCAGGCTCTTGCTGCTCCTCACCCACCCTTCACACCGCATCTACAGGACACCAGACACTGGGGCTCTGGGCTTTCCCTGATGAAAAGCGCTTCTACGTTTTTCATCAACTACACAGGGCCTCCCACTTACAAAATGCTTCAAAAACCACGAACATTGCACGATTGCTACCCCATCAAAAGTGCCAGCAACTAAACCTCTTGCTGGCCCTCACTGGCCGCTGACGCCGCAACTACAGCACCACAGACACTGGGGCTCTCGGCTTTCCATGGCCAACAGCACTTCGATGTTTGCCATCAACTGCAGGGAAGAGCCCACTGAAAACATACCCTAAAAATCACGAACGTCGGACGATTGCTCCCACACCACAAGTGCCAGCAACTAAAGCTCTTGCTGCTCCTCACCGGCCGTTGACGCCACACGTACAGCACCAGAGACACTGGGGATTCAGGCTTTCCCTGACGAACAACGCTTCAACTTTTAACATAAACTGTAGGAAAACGCCCACGAAAAACATTACCCTAAAAAGTATGAATGTCGGACAATTCCTCCCACACCAAAAGTGCCAGACACTCAAGCTCTTGCTGCTCCTCAGCGGCCATTGGCAGTGCACCTACAGCACCACAGACATTGGGGCTCCGGGCTTTCCCTGACGAACAGGGCTTCCACGTTTACCACCAGCTGCACAACGGCGCCCCCTGAAAAAAAACACGAAAAAATCACAAACGTCGGACGATTGCTCCCACACCAAAAGTGCCAGACACTCAAGCTCTTGCTGCTCCTCAGCGGCCATTGGCAGCGCACCTACAGCACCAAAGACACTGGGGCTTCGGGTTTTCCCTGACGAACAGGGCTTCGACGTTTGCCACCAGCTGCACGTGGGCGCCCCCTGAAAAAAAACCCCGAAAAATCACGAACGTCGGATGATTGCTCCCACACCAAAAGTGCCAGCCACTCAAGCTCTTGCTGCTCCTCGGCGGCCATTGGCAGCGCATCCACAGCACCACAGACCTTGGGGCTGCGGGCTTTCCCTGAGGAGCAGGGCTTCAACGTTTGCCACCAGCTGCACGTGGGCTACCCACTGATAAAATGCCCTAAAAATCACGAACGTGGGACGATTGTCCCCACAACAAAAGTGCCAGCAACTGAAGCTCTTGCTGCACCTTACCGGCTGTTGACGCCTCATCTACAGCACCAGAGACACTGGGACTCCAGGCTTTCCCTGACGTACAGCGCTTCGACGTTTACCATCAACTGCATGGGACAACCCACTAAAAACAATACCCTAAAAATCACGAATGTCAGATGATTGCTCCCACACCAAAAGTGCCACCAACTAAAGGTCTTGCTGATCCTAACCGGCCATTGGCAGCGCATCTGCAGCACCACAGACATTTGGATTCCGGGCCTTCCCTGTCGAACTGCGCTTCTACATTTAACATCAACTGCACGGAAGCGCCCACTGAAAATATACTCGAAAAATCACGAACGTCGGACCATTGCTCCCATACGAAAAGTGCCAGCAACTAAAGCTCTTGCTGCTCCTCACAGGCTGTTGACACCGCATCTACAGCACCACCGACACTGGGGCTTCGGGCTTTCCCTGACCCACAGCGCTTCGACTTTTACCATCAACGGCACGGAATCGCCCACGGAAAAAAAACACAAAAAATCACAAACATCGGACGATTGCTCCCACACCGAAAGTGCCAGCAACGCAGGCTCTTGCTGCTCCTCACCTCCCCTTCACACGGCATCTACAGCACCACAGACACTGAGGCTCCGGACTTCCCATGAAGAACAGCGCTTCGACGTTTACCATCAACTGCACAGGGCTGCCCACTTCCAAAATGCCCCAAAATTCACGAAGGTCGGATGATTGCTCCCACAGCAAAAGTGCCAGCAACTCAAGCTCTTGCTGCTCCTCACCGGCCGTTGATGCCGCACATACAGCACCACAGACATTGGGGCTCCAGGCTTCCCATGACGAACAGCGCTTTGAAGTTTACCATCAACTGCAGGGAAGAGCCCACTTAAAGATACCCTAAAAATCACGAATATCGGACGATTGCTCCCACACCAAAAGTGCCAGCCACTCAAGCTCTTGCTGCTCCTCAGCGGCCTTTGACGCTGCATCTACAGCACCACCGACACTGGGGCTCTGGGCTTTCCCTGACCAACTCTGCTTCGACGTTTACCATCAACTGCAGGGAAGAGCCCACTGAAAAAAAAAACACTAAAAATCATGAACGTCAGACGATTGCTCCCACACCAAAAGTGCCAATATCTAAAGCTCTTGCTGCTCCTCACCGGCCGTTGACGCCTCTTCTACAGCACCACAGACACTGGGGCTGCGGTCTTTCCCTGACGAACAGCGCTTCGACATTATCATAAAATGCACAGGAGTACCCACTAAAAACATTACCCTAAAAATCACGAACGTCGGACGATTGCTCCCACACCAAAAGTGCCAGCAAATAAAGCTCTTGCTCCTCCTCACCGCCCCTTCACACCGCACCTACAGCACCACATACACTGGGGCTCCCGGCTTTCCCTGATGAACAGCGCTTCGACGTTTACCATCAACTGCACAGGGCCGCCCACTTACAAAATGCCCTAAAAATCATGTACGTGGGACGATTGCTCCCACACCAAAAGTGCCAGCATCTCAAGCTCTTGCAGCTCCTCACCGGCTGTTGTCGCAGCATCTACAACAACACAGACACTGGTGCTTCAGGCTTTCCCTGATGAACAGCGTTTCGAAGTTTACCATCAACTGCACTGAAGCGCCCACTGAAGAAATTACACTAAAAATCATGAACATGGGATGATTGTTCCCACACCAAACGTGCCAGCAACTCAGGCTCTTGCTGCTCCTCACCCACCCTTCACACCGCATCTACAGGACACCAGACACTGGGGCTCTGGGCTTTCCCTGATGAACAGCGCTTCTACGTTTTTCATCAACTACACAGGGCCTCCCACTTAGAAAATGCTTCAAAAACCACGAACATTGCACGATTGCTACCCCATCAAAAGTGCCAGCAACTAAACCTCTTGCTGGCCCTCACTGGCCGCTGACGCCGCAACTACAGCACCACAGACACTGGGGCTCTCGGCTTTCCATGGCCAACAGCACTTCGACGTTTGCCATCAACTGCAGGGAAGAGCCCACTGAAAACATACCCTAAAAATCACGAACGTCGGACGATTGCTCCCACACCACAAGTGCCAGCAACTAAAGCTCTTGCTGCTCCTCACCGGCCGTTGACGCCACACGTACAGCACCAGAGACACTGGGGATTCAGGCTTTCCCTGACGAACAACGCTTCAACTTTTAACATAAACTGTAGGAAAACGCCCACGAAAAACATTACCCTAAAAAGTATGAATGTCGGACAATTCCTCCCACACCAAAAGTGCCAGCCACTCAAGCTCTTGCTGCTCCTCAGCGGCCATTGGCAGTGCACCTACAGCACCACAGACATTGGGGCTCCGGGCTTTCCCTGACGAACAGGGCTTCCACGTTTACCACCAGCTGCACAACGGCGCCCCCTGAAAAAAAACACGAAAAAATCACAAACGTCGGACGATTGCTCCCACACCAAAAGTGCCAGACACTCAAGCTCTTGCTGCTCCTCAGCGGCCATTGGCAGCGCACCTACAGCACCAAAGACACTGGGGCTTCGGGTTTTCCCTGACGAACAGGGCTTCGACGTTTGCCACCAGCTGCACGTGGGCGCCCCCTGAATAAAAACCCCGAAAAATCACGAACGTCGGACGATTGCTGCCACACCAAAAGTGCCAGCCACTCAAGCTCTTGCTGCTCCTCGGCGGCCATTGGCAGTGCACCTACAGCAGCACAGACATTGGAGCTCCGGGCTTTCCCTGATGAACAGGGCTTCGACGTTTACCACCACCTACACGTGGGCGCCCCCGAAAAGAAAAACTCGAAAAATCACGAACGTCGGACGATTGCTCCCACACCAAAAGTGCCAGACACTCAAGCTCTTGCTGCTCCTCAGCGGCCATTGCCAGTCCATCTACCGAACCAGAGACATTGGGGATCTGGGCTTTCCCTGAGGAGCAGGGCTTTGACGTTTACCACCAGCTGCACCTGGGCGCCCACTGAAAAAAAACTCGAAAAATCACGAACGTCAGACCATTGCTCCCACACCAAAAGTGCCAGACACTCAAGCTCTTGCTGCTCCTCAGCGGCCATTGGCAGCGCACCTAGAGCACCACAGACATTGGGGCTCCAGGCTTTCCCTGACGAACAGGGCTTCGATGTTTACCACCAGCTGCACGTGGGCGATCCCTGAAAAAAAAACCCGAAAAATCACGAACGTCGGACGATTGCTCCCATACCAAAAGGGCCACACACTCAAGCTCTTGCTGCTCCTCAGCGGCCATTGGCAGTGCACCTACAGCACCACAGACATTGGGGCTCCGGGCTTTCACTGACGAACAGGGCTTTGACGTTTACCACCGGCTGCACGTGGGCGCCCACTGAAAATAACTCCGAAGAAACATGAACGTCGTACAATTGCTCCCACACCAAAAGTGCCAGCCACTCAAGCTCTTGCTGCTCCTCAGCGGCCATTGGCAGTCCACGTACTGCACCAGAGACATTGAGGCTCCGGTCTTTCCCTGATGAACAGGGCTTCGACATTTACCACTAGCTGCACGTGGGCGCCCACTGAAAAAAACCCCAAAAATTCAGGAACCTCAGACCATTGCTCCCACTCCAAAAGTGCCAGCCACTCAAGCTCTTGCTGCTCCTCAGTGGCCATTGGCAGCGCATCTACAGCAGCACACACATAGTGGCACCGGGCTTTCCCTGACGAACAGGGCTTCGATGTTTACCACCAGCTGCATGTGTGCGCTCACTGAAAAAAAACCCGAAGAAATCACGAACGTTGGACGATTTCTCCCACACCAAAAGTGCCAGCCACTCAAGCTCTTGCTGCTCCTCACAGGCTGTTGACACCGCATCTACAGCACCACCGACACTGGGGCTTCGGGCTTTCCCTGACCCACAGCGCTTCGACTTTTACCATCAACGGCACGGAATCGCCCACGGAAAAAAAACCACAAAAAATCACAAACATCGGACGATTGCTCCCACACCGAAAGTGCCAGCAACGCAGGCTCTTGCTGCTCCTCACCTCCACTTCACACGGCATCTACAGCACCACAGACACTGAGGCTCCGGACTTCCCATGAAGAACAGCGCTTCGATGTTTACCATCAACTGCACAGGGCTGCCCACTTCCAAAATGCCCCAAAATTCACGAAGGTCGGATGATTGCTCCCACAGCAAAAGTGCCAGCAACTCAAGCTCTTGCTGCTCCTCACCGGCCGTTGATGCCGCACATACAGCACCACAGACATTGGGGCTCCAGGCTTCCCATGACGAACAGCGCTTTGAAGTTTACCATCAACTGCAGGGAAGAGCCCACTTAAAGATACCCTAAAAATCACGAATATCGGACGATTGCTCCCACACCAAAAGTGCCAATATCTAAAGCTCTTGCTGCTCCTCACCGGCCGTTGATGCCTCTTCTACAGCACCACAGACACTGGGGCTGCGGTCTTTCCCTGACGAACAGCGCTTCGACATTATCATAAAATGCACAGGAGTACCCACTAAAAACATTACCCTAAAAATCACGAACGTCGGACGATTGCTCCCACACCAAAAGTGCCAGCAAATAAAGCTCTTGCTCCTCCTCACCGCCCCTTCACACCGCACCTACAGCACCACATACACTGGGGCTCCCGGCTTTCCCTGATGAACAGCGCTTCGACGTTTACCATCAACTGCACAGGGCCGCCCACTTACAAAATGCCCTAAAAATCATGTACGTGGGACGATTGCTCCCACACCAAAAGTGCCAGCATCTCAAGCTCTTGCAGCTCCTCACCGGCTGTTGTCGCAGCATCTACAACAACACAGACACTGGTGCTTCAGGCTTTCCCTGATGAACAGCGTTTCGAAGTTTACCATCAACTGCACTGAAGCGCCCACTGAAGAAATTACACTAAAAATCATGAACATGGGATGATTGTTCCCACACCAAACGTGCCAGCAACTCAGGCTCTTGCTGCTCCTCACCCACCCTTCACACCGCATCTACAGGACACCAGACACTGGGGCTCTGGGCTTTCCCTGATGAACAGCGCTTCTACGTTTTTCATCAACTACACAGGGCCTCCCACTTACAAAATGCTTCAAAAACCACGAACATTGCACGATTGCTACCCCATCAAAAGTGCCAGCAACTAAACCTCTTGCTGGCCCTCACTGGCCGCTGACGCCGCAACTACAGCACCACAGACACTGGGGCTCTCGGCTTTCCATGGCCAACAGCACTTCGACGTTTGCCATCAACTGCAGGGAAGAGCCCACTGAAAACATACCCTAAAAATCACGAACGTCGGACGATTGCTCCCACACCACAAGTGCCAGCAACTAAAGCTCTTGCTGCTCCTCACCGGCCGTTGACGCCACACGTACAGCACCAGAGACACTGGGGATTCAGGCTTTCCCTGACGAACAACGCTTCAACTTTTAACATGAACTGTAGGAAAACGCCCACGAAAAACATTACCCTAAAAAGTATGAATGTCGGACAATTCCTCCCACACCAAAAGTGCCAGACACTCAAGCTCTTGCTGCTCCTCAGCGGCCATTGGCAGTGCACCTACAGCACCACAGACATTGGGGCTCCGGGCTTTCCCTGACGAACAGGGCTTTGACGTTTACCACCAGCTGCACAACGGCGCCCCCTGAAAAAAAACACGAAAAAATCACAAACGTCGGACGATTGCTCCCACACCAAAAGTGCCAGCCACTCAAGCTCTTGCTGCTCCTCAGCGGCCATTGGCAGCGCACCTACAGCACCAAAGACACTGGGGCTTCGGGTTTTCCCTGACGAACAGGGCTTCGACGTTTGCCACCAGCTGCACGTGGGCGCCCCCTGAATAAAAACCCCGAAAAATCACGAACGTCGGACGATTGCTGCCACACCAAAAGTGCCAGCCACTCAAGCTCTTGCTGCTCCTCGGCGGCCATTGGCAGTGCACCTACAGCAGCACAGACATTGGAGCTCCGGGCTTTCCCTGATGAACAGGGCTTCGACGTTTACCACCACCTACACGTGGGCGCCCCCGAAAAGAAAAACTCGAAAAATCACGAACGTCGGACGATTGCTCCCACACCAAAAGTGCCAGACACTCAAGCTCTTGCTGCTCCTCAGCGGCCATTGCCAGTCCATCTACCGAACCAGAGACATTGGGGATCTGGGCTTTCCCTGAGGAGCAGGGCTTTGACGTTTACCACCAGCTGCACCTGGGCGCCCCCTGAAAAAAAAACTCGAAAAATCACGAACGTCAGACCATTGCTCCCACACCAAAAGTGCCAGACACTCAAGCTCTTGCTGCTCCTCAGCGGCCATTGGCAGCGCACCTAGAGCACCACAGACATTGGGGCTCCAGGCTTTCACTGACGAACAGGGCTTTGACGTTTACCACCGGCTGCACGTGGGCGCCCACTGAAAATAACTCCGAAGAAACATGAACGTCGTACAATTGCTCCCACACCAAAAGTGCCAGCCACTCAAGCTCTTGCTGCTCCTCAGCGGCCATTGGCAGTCCACGTACTGCACCAGAGACATTGAGGCTCCGGTCTTTCCCTGATGAACAGGGCTTCGACATTTACCACTAGCTGCACGTGGGCGCCCACTGAAAAAAACCCCAAAAATTCAGGAACCTCAGACCATTGCTCCCACTCCAAAAGTGCCAGCCACTCAAGCTCTTGCTGCTCCTCAGCGGCCATTGGCAGCGCATCTACAGCAGCACACACATAGTGGCACCGGGCTTTCCCTGACGAACAGGGCTTCGATGTTTACCACCAGCTGCATGTGTGCGCTCACTGAAAAAAAACCCGAAGAAATCACGAACGTTGGACGATTTCTCCCACAACAAAAGTGCCAGCCACTCAAGCTCTTGCTGCTCCTCAGCAGCCATTGGCAGCGCACCTACAGCAGCACAGACATTGGGGCTCCGGGCGTTCCCTGACGAACAGGGCTTCGACGTTTACCACCACCTACACGTGGGCGCCCCCGAAAAGAAAAACTCGAAAACTCACGAACGTCGGACGATTGCTCCCACACCAAAAGTGCCAGACACTCAAGCTCTTGCTGCTCCTCAGCGGCCACTGGCAGTCCACCTATGGCACCAGTGACATTGGGGCTCCGGGCTTTCCCTGACGAACAGGGCTTCGACGTTTACCACCAGCTGCACCTGGGCGCCCACTGAAAAAAAACACGAAGAAATCACGAACATTGGACGATTGCTCCCACACCAAAAGTGCCAGCCACTCAAGCTCTTGCTGCTCCTCAGCGGCCATTGGCAGTCCACCTACAGCAGCACAGACATTGGGGCTCCGGGCTTTCCCTGACGAACAGGGCTTCGACGTTTACCACCAGCTGCACGTGGGCGCCCCCTGAAAAGAAACCCCGAAAAATCACGAACGTCGGACGATTGCTGCCACACCAAAAGTGCCAGACACTCAAGCTCTTGCTGCTCCTCAGCGGCCATTGACAGTGCATCTACAGCAGCACAGACGTTGTGGCTCCGGGCTTTCCCTGATAAACAGGGCTTCCACGTTTGCCACCAGCTACACGTGGGCGCCCACTGAAAACACCCCGAAAAATCACCAACGTCAGACGATTGCTCCCACACCAAAAGTGCCAGCCACTCAAGCTCTTGCTGCTCCTCAGCGGCCATTGCCAGTCCATCTACCGAACCAGAGACATTGGGGCTCTGGGCTTTCCCTGAGGAACAGGGCTTCGACGTTTACCACCAGCTGCACCTGGGCGCCCCCTGAAAAAAAAACTCGAAAAATCACGAACGTCAGACCAAAGCTCCCACACCAAAAGTGCCAGACACTCAAGCTCTTGCTGCTCCTCAGCGGCCATTGGCAGCGCACCTACAGCAGCACAGACATTGGGGCTCCAGGCTTTCCCTGACGAACAGGGCTTCGATCTTTACAACCAGCTGCACGTGTGCGCTCACTGAAAAAAAACCCCGAAAAATCACGAACGTCGGACGATTGCTCCCATACCAAAAGGGCGACACACTCAAGCTCTTGCTGCTCCTCAGCGGCCATTGGCAGTGCACCTACAGCAGCACAGACGTCGTGGCTCCGGGCTTTCCCTGACGAACAGGGCTTCGACGTTTGCCACCAGCTACACGTGGGCGCCCACTGAAAACACCCCGAAAAATCACAAACGTCCGACGATTGCTCCCACACCAAAAGTGCCAGCCACTCAAGCTCTTGCTGCTCCTCAGCGGCTATTGGCAGTGCACCTACAGCTGTACAGACTTTGGGCTCCGGGCTTTCCCCGACGAACAGGGCTTCGACGTTTACCACCAGCTGCACCTGGGCGCTCACTGAAAAAAAACCCCGAAAAATTACGAACGTCGGACGATTGCTGCCACACCAAAAGTGCCAGCCACTCAAGCTCTTGCTGCTCCTCAGCGGCCATTGGCAGTCCACCTACGGCACCATTGACATTGGGGATCAGGGCTTTCCCTGACGAACAGGGCTTCAACGTTTACCACCAGCTGCACCTGGGTGCCCAGTGAAAAAAAACCAGAAAAATCAGAAACGTCGGACCATTGCTCCTACACCAAAAGTGCCAGCCACTCAAGCTCTTGCTGCTCCACAGCGGCCATTAGCAGTGCACTTACAGCACCACAGACATTGGCGCACCAGGCTATCCCTGACGAACAGGGCTTCGACATTTACCACCATCTACACATGGGCGCTCCCTGAAAAAAAACCCCAAAAAATTACGAACGTCGGACCATTGGTGCCACACCAAAAGTGCCAGCCACTCAAACTCTTGCTGCTCCTCAGCGGCCATTGGCAGTGCACCTATAGCAGCACAGACATTGGGGTCCGGGCTTTCCCTGACGAACAGGGCTTCGACGTTTACCACCGGCTGCACGTGGGCGCCCACTGAAAATAACCCCGAAGAAACACGAACGTCGTACAATTGCTCCCACACCAAAAGTGCCAGACTCTCAAGCTCTTGCTGCTCCTCAGCGGCCATTGCCAGTCCATCTACCGCACTAGAGACATTGGGGCTCTGGGCTTTCCCTGACGAACAGGGCTTCGACGTTTACCACCAGCTGCACGTGTGCGCTCACTGAAAAAAAAACCCGAAGAAATCATGAATGTTGGACGATTGCTCCCACACCAAAAGTGCCAGCCACTCAAGCTCTTGCTGCTCCTCAGCGGCCATTGGCAGCGCACCTACAGCAGCACAGACATTGGAGCTCCGGGGTTTCCCTGACGAACAGGGCTTCGACGTTTACCACCACCTACACGTGGGCGCCCCCAAAAGAAAAACTCGAAAAATCACGAACGTCGGACCATTGCTCCCACACCAAAAGTGCCAGCCACTCAAGCTCTTGCTGCTCCTCAGCGGCCATTGGCAGTCCACCTACGTCACCAGTGACATTGGGGCTCCGGGCTTTCCCTGACGAACAGGGCTGCCACGTTTACCACCAGCTGCACGTGGGCGCCCACTGAAAAAAAACCCGAAGAAATCACGAACGTTGGACGATTGATCCCACACCAAAAGTGCCAGCCACTCAAGCTCTTGCTGCTCCTCAGCAGCCATTGGCAGTGCATCTACAGCAGCACAGACGTTGTGGCTCCGGGCTTTCCCTGACGAACAGGGCTTCGACGTTTGCCACCAGCTACACGTGGGCGCCCACTGAAAATAACCCGAAAAATCACGAACGTCAGACGATTGCTCCCACACCAAAAGTGCCAGACACTCAAGCTCTTGCTGCTCCTCAGCGGCCATTGCCAGTCCATCTACCGCACCAGAGACATTGGGGCTCTGTGCTTTGCCTGACGAACAGGGCTTCGACGTTTACCACCAGCTGCACCTGGGCGCCCCCTGAAAAAAAAACTCAAAAAATCACGAACGTCGGACGATTGCTCCCACACCAAAAGTGCCAGACACTCAAGCTCTTGCTGCTCCTCAGCGGCCATTGGCAGCGCACCTACAGCAGCACAGACATTGGGGCTCCAGGCTTTCCCTGACGAACAGGGCTTCGATGTTTACCACCAGCTGCACGTGGGCGATCCCTGAAAAAAAACCCAGAAAAATCACGAACGTCGGACGATTGCTCCCACACCAAAAGTGCCAGACACTCAAGCTCTTGCTGCTCCTCAGCGGCCATTGGCAGTGCACCTACAGCAGCACAGACATTGGGGCTCCGGGCTTTACCTGACGAACAGGGCTTCGATGTTTACCACCAGCTGCACATGGGCGCCCCCTGAAAAAAAACCCAAGAAATCATGAACGTCAGACCATTGCTCCCACACCAAAAGTGCCAGCCACTCAAGCTCTTGCTGCTCCTCAGCGGCCATTGGCAGCGCACCTACAGCAGCACAGACATTGGGGCTCCGGGCTTTCCCTGACGAACAGGGCTTTGACCTTTACCACCAGCTGCACCTGGGCGCACCCTGAAAAAAAACCCAAAAAATTACGAATGTCGGGCGATTGCTGCCACACCAAAAGTGCCAGACACTCAAGCTCTTGATGCTCCTCAGCGGCCATTGGCAGTGCACCTACAGCAGCACAGACATTGGGGCTCCGGGCTTTCCCTGACGAACAGGGCTTCGACATTTACACCCAGCTGCACTTGGGCGCCCACTGAAAAAAAACCAGAAAAATCACAAACGTCGGACAATTACTCCCACACCAAAAGTGCCAGCCACTCAAGCTCTTGCTGCTCCACAGCGGCCATTAGCAGTGCACCTACAGCACCACAGACATTGGCGCACCAGGCTATCCCTGACGAACAGGGCTTTGACGTTTACCACCATCTGCACGTGTGCACTCACTGAAAAAAAACCCGAAGAAATCACGAACGTCAGACCATTGCTCCCACACCAAAAGTGCCAGCCACTCAAGCTCTTGCTGCTCCTCAGCGGCCATTGGCAGTGCACCTACAGCAGCACAGACATTGGGGCTCCGGGCTTTCCCTGACGAACAGAGCTTCGACGTTTACCACCAGCTGCACCTGGGCGCCCCCTGAAAAGAAACCCCGAAAAATCAGAACGTCGGACGATTGCCTCCACACAAAAAGTGCCAGCCACTCAAGCTCTTGCTGCTCCTCAGTGGCCATTGACAGTGCATCTACAGCAGCACAGACGTTGTGGCTCCGGGCTTTCCCTGATAAACAGTGCTTCGACTTTTGCCACCAGCTACACGTGGGTGCCCACTGAAAACACCCCGAAAAATCACGAACGTCAGACGATTGCTCCCACACCAAAAGTGCCAGCCACTCAAGCTCTTGCTGCTCCTCAGCGGCCATTGCCAGTCCATCTACCGCACCAGAGACATTGGGGCTCTGGGCTTTCCCTGATGAACAGGGCTTCGACGTTTACCACCAGCTGTACATGGGCGCCCCCTTAAAAAAAAAAAATAGAAAAATCACGAACGTCGGACGATTGCTCCCACACCAAAAGTGCCAGACACTCAAGCTCTCGCTGCTCCTCAGCGGCCATTGGCAGTGCACCTACAGCAGCACAGACATTGGGGCTCCGGGCTTTCCCTGACGAACAGGGCTTCGACGTTTACCACCAGCTGCACCTGGGCGCCCACTGAAAAATATCCCAAGAAATAATGAACATCGGACCATTGCTCCCACACCAAAAGTGCCAGACACTCAAGCTCTTGCTGCTCCTCAGCGGCCATTGGCAGTGCACCTACAGCACCACAGACATTGGAGCTCCGGGCTTTCCCTGACGAACAGGGCTTCGACGTTTACCACCACCTACACGTGGGCACCCCCGAAATGAAACACTCGAAAAATCACAAACGTCAGACGATTGCTCCCACAACAAAAGTGCCAGCCACTCAAGCTCTTGCTGCTCCTCAGCGGCCATTGGCAGTTCACCTACGGCACCAGTGACATTGGGGCTGTGGGCTTTCCCTGACGAACAGGGCTTCGACGTTTACCACCAGCTGCACATGGGCGCCCACTGAAAATAACCCCGAAGAAACACGAACGTCGGACCATTGCTCCCAGACCAAAAGTGCCAGCCACTCAAGATCCTGCTGCTCCTCAGCGGCCATTGGCACTCCACGTACTGCACCAGAGACATTGACGCTCCGGTCTTTCCCTGACGAACAGGGCTTCGACATTTACCACCAGCTGCACCGGGGCGCCCCATGAAAATAAACCCCGAAAAATCACGAACATCGGACGATTGCTCCCACACCGAAAGTGCCAGCCACTCAAGCTCTTGCTGCTCCTCAGCGGCCATTGGCAGCGCACCTACAGCAGCACAGACACTGGGGCTCCGGGCTTTCCCTGACGAACAGGGCTTCGACGTTTACCACCACCTACACATGGGCGCCCCCGAAAAGAAAAACTCGAAAAATCACGAACGTCGGACGATTGCTACCACAACAAAAGTGCCAGCCACTCAAGCTCTTGCTGCTCCTCAGCGGCCATTGGCACTCCACCTACGGCAGCACAGACATTGGGGCTCCGGGCTTTCCCTGACGAACAGGGCTTCGATGTTTACCACCAGCTGCACGTGGGCGCTCACTGAAAAAATACCCGAAGAAATCACGAACGTTGGACGATTGTTCCACACCAAAAGTGCCAGCCACTCAAGCTCTTGCTGCAACTCAGCGGCCATTGGCAGTGCACCTACAGCAGCACAGACATTGGGGCTCCGGGCTTTCCCTGATAAACAGGGCTTCGATGTTTACCACAAGCTACACGTGGGCGCCCACTGAAAACACCCCCAAAAATCACGAACGTCAGACGATTGTTCCACACCAAAAGTGCCAGACACTCAAGCTCTTGCTGCTCCTCAGCGGCCATTGCCAGTCCATCTACCGCACCAGAGACATTGGGGCTCCGGTCGTTCCCTGACGAACAGGGCTTCGACGTTTACCACCAGCTGCACGTGGGCGCCCTCTGAAAATAAAACCCTGAAAAATTACGAACGTCGGACGATTGCTCCCACACCAAAAGGGCCACACACTCAAGCTCTTACTGCTCCTCAGCGACCATTGGCAGCGCACCTACAGCAGCACAGACATTGGGGCTCCGGGCTTTCCCTGACGAACAGGGCTTCGACGTTTACCACCAGCTGCACCAGGGCCCTCACTGAAAAAAAAACCCGAAAAATCACAAACGTCGGACCATTGCTCCCACACCAAAAGTGCCAGCCACTCAAGCTCTTGCTGCTTCTCAGCGGCCATTGGCAGTGCACCTACAGCACCAGAGACTTTAGGACTCCCTGCTATCCCTGAAGACCAGGGCTCCGACGTTTACCACCAGCTGCACCACGGCGCCCCCTGACAAAAAACCCCGAAATATCACAAACGTCGGAAGATTGCTCCCATACCAAAAGTGCCAGCCACTCAAGCTCTTGCTGCTCCTCAGCGGCCATTGGCAGTCCACCTACTGCACCAGAGACATTGAAGCTCTGGTCTTTCCCTGACGAACAGCACTTTGACGTTTACCACCAGCTGCACGTGGGCGCCCCCTGAAAAAAAAACCAGAAAAAACACGAAGGTCGGACGATTGCTCCCACACCAAAAGTGCCAGACACTCAAGCTCCTGTTCCTCCTCAGCAGCCATTGGCACTACACGTACTGCACCAGAGACATTGGGGCTCCGGGCTTTCCCTGACGAACAGGGCTTCGACGTTTACCACCAGCTGCACAAGGGCGCTCCCTTAAAAAAAATCCGAAGAATCACGGACGTCGAACGATTGCTCCCACACCAAAAGTGCCAGCCACTCAAGCTCTTGCTGCTCCTCAGCGGCCATTGGCAGTGCACCTACAGCAGCACAGACATTGGGGCTCCGGGCTATCCCTGACGAACAGGCCTTCGACGTTTACCACCAGCTGCACCAGGGCGCTCACTGAAAAAAAACCCCAAAAAATCACGAACGTCGGACCATTGCTCCCACACCAAAAGTGCCAGCCACTCAAGCTCTTGCTGCTCCTCAGCGGCCATTGGCAGTGCACCTACAGCACCACAGACATTGAGGCTCCGGTCTTTCGCTGACGAACAGGGCTTCGACGTTTACCACCAGCTGCACCTGGGCGCCCCCTGAAAAAAAACTCCGGAAAATCACGAACGTCGGACCATTGCTCGACACCAAAATTGCCAGACACTCAAGCTCTTGCTGCTCCTCAGCGGCCATTGGCAGTGCACCTACAGCAGCACAGGCACTGGGGCTTCGGGCTTTCCCTGACGAACAGGGCTTCCACGTTTACCACAATCTGCACGTGGGCGCCCCCTGAAAAAAACACTGAAAAATCACGAACGTCGGACAATTGCTCCCACACCAAAAGTGCCAGCCACTCAAGCTCTTGCTGCTCCTCAGCGGCCATTGGCAGCGCACCTACCGCAGCACAGACATTGGGTCTCTGGGTTTCCCTGACGAACAGTGTTTCGATGTTTACCACCAGCTGCACCTGGGCGCCCCCTGAAAAGAAAATCTCGAAAAATTACGAACGTCGGACCATTGCTCCCACACCAAAAGTGCCAGCCACTCAAGGACTTGCTGCTCCTCAGCGGCCATTTTCAGCGCACCTACAGCAGCACAGACATTGGGGCTCCGGGCTTTCCATGACGAACAGGGATTCGACTTTTACCACCAGCTGCACCTGGGCGTCCCCTGAAAATAACCCCGAAGAAACACGACTGTCGGACAATTCCTCCCACACCAAAAGTGCCAGCCACTCAAGCTCTTGCTGCTCCTCAGGGGCCATTGGCAGTGCACCTATAGCAGCACAGACATTGGGGCTCCGGGCTTTCCCTGACGAACAGGGCTTCGACGTTTACCACCAGCGGCACCTGGGCGCCCACTGAAAAAAAACCCTTGAAAAATCACGAACATCGGACGATTGCTCCCACACCAAAAGTGCCAGCCACTGAAGCTCTTGCTGCTCCTCAGCGGCCATTGGCAGTGTTCCTACAGCACCACAGACATTGGGGCTCTGGGCTTCCCATGACGAACAGGGCTTCGACGTTTACCACCAGCTGCACATGGGCGCCCACTGAAAATAACGCCGAAGAAACACGAATGTCGAAAGATTGCTCCCACACCAAAAGTGCCAGCCACTCAATCTCCTGCTGATCCTCAGGGGCCACTGGCACTCCACGTACCGCACCAGAGACATTTAGGCTCCGGTCTTTCCCTGACGAACAGGGCTTTGACCTTTACCACCAGCTGCACCTGGGCGCCCCCTGAAAATAATCACCGCAAAATCATGAACGTCGGACCATTGCTCCCACACCAAAAGTGCCAGCCACTCAAGCTCTTGCTGCTCCTCAGCGGCCATTGGCAGCGCACCTACAGCAGCACAGACATTGGGGCTCTGGGATTTCCCTGACGAACAGGGCTTCGAAGTTTACCACCAGCTGCACCTGGGCGCCCACTGAAAAAAACCCCGAAAATTCAGGAACGTCGGACGATTGCTCCCACACCAAAAGGGCCAGCCACTCAAGCTCTTGCTGCTTCTCAGCGGCCATTCGCAGCGCACCTACACAAGCACAGACACTAGGGCTCCGGGCTTTCCCTGATGAACAGGGCTTCGAAGTTTACCACCAGCTGTACATGGGCGCCCCCTGAAAAAAAAACCCAAAAAATCACGAACGTCGGACGATTGCTCCCACACCAAAAGTGCCAGCCACTCAAGCTCTTGCTGCTCCTCAGCGGCCATTGGCAGCGCACCTATAGCAGCACAGACATTGGGGCTCCGGGCTTTCCCTGACGAACAGGGCTTCGACGTTTACCACCAGCTGCATGTGGGCGCCCACTGAAAAAAAACCCGAAAATTCAGGAACGTCGGACGATTGCTCCCACACCAAAAGTACCAGCCACTCAAGCTCTTGCTGCTCCTCAGCAGCCATTGGCAGTGCACCTACAGCACCACAGACACTGGGGCTCCGGGCTTTCCCTGACGAACAGGGCTTCGACGTTTACCGCCAGGTGCACTTGATTGCTCCTTGATAAAAAACACCAAGAAATCACGAACATCGGACGATTGCTCCCACACCAAAAGTGCCAGCCACTCAAGCTCTTGCTGCTCCTCAGCGGCCATTGGCAGTGCACCTACAGCACCACAGACACTGGGGCTCCAGGCTTTCCCTGACGAACAGGGCTTCGACGTTTACCACAGCTGCACGTGGGCGCCCCCTGAAAAAAAACCCCGAAAAATCACGAACTTCGGACCATTGCTCACACACCAAAAGTGCCCTGTTCGTCAGGGAAAGACCGGAGCCTCAATGTCTCTGGTGCGGTACGTGGAGTGCCAACGGATGCTGAGGAGTAGCAAGAGCTTGAGTGGCTGGCATTTTTGGTGTGGGAGCAATCGTCCGACGTTCCTGAATTTTCGGGGTTTTTTTCAGTGGGCGCCCACGTGCAGCTGGTGGTAAACGTCGAAGCCCTGTTAGTCAGGGAAAGCCCGGAGCCCCAATGTCTATGGTGCGGTACGTGGAGTGCCAACGGCTGCTGAGGAGCAGCAAGAGCTTGAGTGGCTGGCACTTTTGGCGTGGAGCAATCTTCCGAAGTTGGTTATTTTTTTGGTTTTTTTTTCAGGGAGCGCCCAGGTGCAGCTGGTGGTAAACGTCGAAGTCCTGTTCGTCAGGGAAAGACCGGAGCCTCAATGTCTCTGGTGCGGTACGTGGACTGCCAATGGCCGCTGAGGAGCAGCAAGAGCTTGAGTGGCTGGCACTTTTGGTGTGGGAGCAATCGTCCGACGTTCGTGATTTTTCAGGGTTATTTTCAGGGGACGCCCAGGTGCAGCTGGTGGTAAAAGTCGAAGCCCTGTTCGTCAGGGAAAGCCTGGAGCCCCAGTGTCTGTGGTGCTGTAGGTGCGCTGCCAATGGCCCCTGAGGAGCAGCAAGAGCTTGAGTGGCTGGCACTTTTGGTGTGGGAGCAATTGTCCCACGTTCGTGATTTTTCAGGGTTATTTTCAGGGGACGCCCAGGTGCAGCTGGTGGTAAACGTCAAAGCCCTGTTCGTCAGGGAAAGCCTGGAGCCCCAATGTCTGTGGTGCTGTAGGTGCGCTGCCAATGGCCCCTGAGGAGCAGCAAGAGCTTGAGTGGCTGGCACTTTTGGTGTGGGAGTAATCGTCCGAAGTTCGTGATTTTTCAGGGTTATTTTCAGGGGACGCCCAGGTGCAGCTGGTGGTAAACGTCGAAGCCCTGTTCGTCAGGGAAACCCCTCAGCCCCAATGTCACTGGTGCCGTAGGTGGAGTGCCAATGGCCGCTGAGGAGGAGCAGCAGCTTGAGCGGCTGGCACTTTTGGTGTGGGAGCAATGGTCCGACGTTCGTGATTTTTTGGGGTTTTTTTTCCGGGAGCGCCCACGTGCTGCTGGTGGTAAACTTCGAGCCCTGTTTGTCAGAGAAAGCCCGGAGCCCCAATGTCTGTGCTGCTGTAGGTGCGCTGCCAATGGCCCATGAGGAGCAGCAAGAGCTTGAGTGGCTGGCACTTTTGGTGTGGGAGCAATCGTCCAACGTTCGTGTTTCTTCGGGGTTATTTTCAGGGGGCGCCATGGTGCAGCTGGTGGTAAACATCGAAGCCCTGTTCATCAGGAATAGCCTGGTGCCCCAGTGACTGTGGTGCTGCTGTAGGTGCACTGCCAATGGCCGCTGAGGAGCAGCAAGAGCTTGAGTGGCTGGCACTTTTGGTGTGGGAGAAATAGTCTGACGTCTGTGTTTTTTCTGGGTTTTTTTTCAGGGGGCGCCTACGTGCAGCTGGTGGTAAACGTCGAAGCCCTGTTCGTCAGGGAAAGCCCTGAGCCTCAATGTCACTGGTGACGTAGGTGGAGTGCCAATGGCCGCTGAGGAGCAGCAAGAGCTTGAGTGGCTGGCACTTTTGGTGTGGGAGCAATCTTCCGACGTTGGTGATTTTTTTCGTTTTTTTTTCAGGGAGCGCCCACGTGCAGCTCGTGGTAAATGTCGAAGCCCTATTCGTTAGGGAAAGACCTGGCCTCAATGTCTCTGGTGCGGTACGTGGACTGCCAATGGCCGCTGAGGAGCAGCAAGAGCTTGAGTGGCTGGCACTTTTGGTGTGGGAGCAATCGTCCG
Organism: Otis tarda; assembly: GCA_026413225.1. Lineage (NCBI taxonomy): Eukaryota > Metazoa > Chordata > Aves > Otidiformes > Otididae > Otis > Otis tarda. Next base: position 45,628 of record JAPMTP010000066.1, read on the forward strand.
ACGTTCGTGATTTTTCAGGGTTATTTTCAGGTGACGCCCAGGTGCAGCTGGTGGTAAAAGTCGAAGTCCTGTTCGTTAGGGAAAGCCTGGAGCCCCAGTGTCTGTGGTGCTGTAGGTGCGCTGCCAATGGTCCCTGAGGAGCAGCAAGAGCTTGAGTGGCTGGCACTTTTGGTGTGGGAGCAATGGTCCGACGTTCGTGATTTTTTGAGGTTTTTTTTCAGGGGGCGCCCACGTGCAGCTGGTGGTAAACGTCGAAGCCCTCTTTGTCAGGGAAAGCCCGGAGCCCCAATGTCTGTGGTGCTGTAGGTGCGCTACCAATGGCCCCTGAGGAGCAGCAAGAGCTTGAGTGGCTGGCACTTTTGGTGTCGGAGCAATCGTCCGACGTTCGTGATTATTCGGGGTTCTTTTTCAGGGAGCGCCCACGTGCAGCTCTTGGTAAATATCGAAGCCCTGTTCATCAGGAATAGCCTGGTGCCCCAGTGTCTGTGGTGCTGCTGTAGGTGCACTGCCAATGGCCGCTGAGGAGCAGCAAGAGCTTGAGTGGCTGGCACTTTTGGTGTGGGAGAAATAGTCCGACGTCTGTGTTTTTTCTGGGTTTTTTTTCAGGGGGCACCCACGTGCAGCTAGTGGTAAATGTCGAAGCCCTGTTCGTCAGGGAAAGCCCTGAGCCCCAATGTCACTGGTGCCGTACGTGGAGTGCCAATGGCCGCTGAGGAGCAGCAAGAGCTTGAGTGGCTGGCAATTTTGGTGTGGGAGCAATCTTCTGACGTTGGTGATTTTTTTCGTTTTTTTTTCAGGGAGCGCCCACGTGCAGCTCGTGGTAAATGTCGAAGCCCTATTCGTCAGGGAAAGACCGGGCCTCAATGTCTCTGGTGCGGTAGGTGGACTGCCAGTGGCCGCTGAGGAGCAGCAAGAGCTTGAGTGGCTGGCACTTTTGGTGTGGGAGCAATCGTCCGACGTTCGTGATTTTTCAGGGTTATTTTCAGGGGACGCCCAGGTGCAGCTGGTGGTAAAAGTCGAAGCCCTGTTCGTCAGGGAAAGCCTGGAGCCCCAGTGTCTGTGGTGCTGTAGGTGCGCTGCCAATGGCCCCTGAGGAGCAGCAAGAGCTTGAGTGGCTGGCACTTTTGATGTGGGAGTAATCGTCCGACGTTCGTGATTTCTCAGTGTTATTTTCAGGGGACGCCCAGGTGCAGCTGGTGTTAAACGTCAAAGCGCTGTTCGTCAGGGAAAGCCTGGAGCCCCAATGTCTGTGGTGCTGTAGGTGCGCTGCCAATGGCCCCTGAGGAGCAGCAAGAGCTTGAGTGGCTGGCACTTTTGGTGTGGGAGCAATGGTCCGACGTTCGTGATTTTTCTGGGTTTTTTTTCAGGGGGCGCCTATGTGCAGCTGGTGGTAAACTTCGAAGCCCTGTTCGTCAGGGAAAGACCTGAGCCCCAATGTCACTGGTGCCGTAGGTGGAGTGCCAATGGCCGCTGAGGAGGAAGAGCAGCTTGAGTGGCTGGCACTTTTGGTGTGGGAGCAATGGTCCGACGTTCGTGATTTTTCGGGGTTTTTTTTCCGGGAGCGCCCACGTGCGTCTGGTGGTAAACTTCGAGCCCTGTTCGTCAGAGAAAACCCGGAGCCCCAATGTCTGTGCTGCTGTAGGTGCGCTGCCAATGGCCGCTGAGGATCAGCAAGAGCTTGAGTGTCTGGCACTTTTGGTGTGGGAGCAATCGTCCGACGTTCGTGTTTTTTCTGGTTTTTTTTCAGGGAGCGCCCTTGTGCAGCTGGTGGTAAACGTCGAAGCCCTGTTCGTCAGGGAAAGCCCGGAGGCCCAATGTCTCTGGTGCGGTAGGTGGACTGCCAGTGGCCGTTGAGGAGCAGCAAGAGCTTGAGTGGCTGGCACTTCTGGTGTGGGAGCAATCGTCCGACGTTCGTGATTATTCGGGGTTTTTTTTCAGTGAGCGCCCACGTGCAGCTGTTGGTAAACATCGAAGCCGTGTTCATCAGGAATAGCCTGGTGCCCCAGTGTCTGCGGTGCTGCTGTAGGTGCACTGCCAATGGCCGCTGAGGAGCAGCAAGAGCTTGAGTGGCTGGCACTTTTGGTGTGGGAGAAATAGTCCGACGTCTGTGTTTTTTCTGGGTTTTTTTTCAGGGGGCGCCCAGGTGCAGCTGGTGGTAAATGTCGAAGCCCTGTTCGTCAGGGAAAGCCCTGAGCCCCAATGTCACTGGTGCCGTAGGTGGAGTGCCAATGGCCGCTGAGGAGCAGCAAGAGCTTGAGTGGCTGGCACTTTTGGTGTGGGAGCAATCGTCCGACGTTCGTGCTTATCCGCGGTTGTTTTCAGTGGGCGCCATGGTGCAGCTGGTAGTAAACGTCTAAGCCCTGTTCGTCAGGGAAAGCCCGGAACCCCAATGTCTGAGCTGCTGTAGGTGCGCTGCCAATGGCCGCTGAGGAGCAGCAAGAGCCTGAGTGGCTGGCACTTTTGGTGTGGGAGCAATCGTCTGACGACCGTGATTTTTCGGGTTTTCTTTTAAGGGGGCGCCCAGGTGCAGCTGGTGGTAAACGTCAAATCCCTGTTTGTCAGGGAAAGCCCGGAGCCTCAATGTCTCTGGTGCAGTACGTGGAGTGCCAATGGCCGCTGAGGAGCAGCAAGAGCTTGAGTGGCTGGCACTTTTGGTGTGGGAGCAATGGTCCGACGTTCGTGATTTTTTGGGGTTTTTTTTCAGGGGGCGCCCTGGTGCTGCTGGTGGTAAACGTCGAAGCCCTCTTCGTCAGGGAAAGCCCGGAGCCTCAATGTCTCTGGTGCTGTAGGTGGACTGCCAATGGCCGCTGAGGGGGAGCAGCAGCTTGAGTGGCTGGCACTTTTGGTGTGGGAGCAATCGTCCGACGTTCGTGATTTTTTGGGGTTTTTTTTCCGGGAGCGCCCACGTGCTGCTGGTGGTGAACTTCGAGCCCTGTTCGTCAGAGAAAGCCCGGAGCCCCAATGTCTGTGCTGCTGTAGGTGCGCTGCCAATGGCCCCTGAGGAGCAGCAAGAGCTTGAGTGGCTGGCACTTTTGGTGTCGGAGCAATCGTCCGACGTTCGTGATTTTTCAGGGTTATTTTCAGGGGACGCCCAGGTGCAGCTGGTTGTAAAAGTCGAAGCCCTGTTCGTCAGGGAAAGCCTGGAGCCCCAGTGTCTTTGGTGCTGTAGGTGCGCTGCCAATGGCCCCTGAGGAGCAGCAAGAGCTTGAGTGGCTGGCACTTTTGGTGTGGGAGTAATCGTCCGACGTTCGTGATTTTTCAGGGTTATTTTCAGGGGACGCCCAGGTGCAGCTGGTGGTAAACGTCAAAGCCCTGTTCGTCAGGGAAAGCCCGGAGCCCCAATGTCTGTGGTGCTGTAGGTGCGCTGCCAATGGCCGCTGAGGAGCAGCAAGAGCTTGAGTGGCTGGCACTTTTGGTGTGGGAGCAATGGTCCGACGTTCGTGAATTTTGGGGTTTTTTTTCAGGGGGCGCCCACGTGCAGCTGGTGGTATACGTCGAAGCCCTCTTCGTCAGGGAAGGCCCGGAGCCTCAATGTCTCTGGTGCAGCACGTGGAGTGCCAATGGCCGCTGAGGAGCAACAAGAGCTTGAGTGGCTGGCACTTTTGGTGTGGGAGCAATCTTCCGACGTTGGTGATTTTTTTCGTTTTTTTTTCAGGGAGCGCCCACGTGCAGCTCGTGGTAAATGTAGAAGTCCTGTTCGTCAGGGAAAGACCGGAGCCTCAATATCTCTGGTGCGGTACGTGGACTGCCAATGGCCGCTGAGGAGCAGCAAGAGCTTGAGTGGCTGGCCCTTTTGGTGTGGGAGTAATCGTCCGACGTTCGTGATTTTTCAGGGTTATTTTCAGGGGACGCCCAGGTGCAGCTGGTGGTAAACGTCGAAGCCCTGTTCGTCAGGGAAAGTCCCGAGCCCCAATGTCTGTGCTGCTGTAGGTGCGCTGCCAATGGCCGCTGAGGAGCAGCAAGAGCTTGAGTGGCTGGCACTTTTGGTGTGGGAGCAATGGTCCGACGTTCGTGCTTATTCGCGGTTGTTTTCAGTGGGCGCCATGGTGCAGCTGGTGGTAAACGTTTAAGCCCTGTTTGTCAGGGAAAGCCCGGAGCCTCAATGTCTGTGCTGCTGTAGGTGCGCTGCCAATGGCCGCTGAGGAGCAGCAAGAGCTTGAGTGGCTGGCACTTTTGGTGTGGGAGCAATAGTCCGACGTTCGTGAGTTTTTGGGGTTTTTTTCCAGGGGGCGCCCACGTGCAGCTGGTGGTATACGTCGATGCCCTCTTCGTCAGGGAAGGCCCGGAGCCTCAATGTCTCTGGTGCGGTAGGTGGACTGCCAGTGGCCGCTGAGGAGCAGCAAGAGCTTGAGTGGCTGGCACTTTTGGTGAGGGAGCAATCGTCCGACGTTCGTGACTTTTCAGGGTTATTTTCCGGGGGCGCCCATGTGCAGCTGGTGGTAAACGTCGAAGCCCTGTTCGTCAGGGAAAGCCTGGAGCCCCAATGTCTGTGGTGCCGTAGGTGCGCTGCCAATGGCCCCTGAGGAGCAGCAAGAGCTTGAGTGGCTGGCACTTTTGGTGTGGGAGTAATCGTCCGACGTTCGTCATTTTTCAGGGTTATTTTCAGGGGACGCCCAGGTGCAGCTGGTGGTAAAAGTCGAAGCCCTGTTCGTCAGGGAAAGCCTGGAGCCCCAATGTCTGTGCTGCTGTAGGTGCGCTGCCAGTGGCCGCTGAGGAGCAGCAAGAGCTTGAGTGGCTGGCACTTTTGGTGTGGGAGCAATGGTCCGACGTTCGTGCTTATTCGCGGTTGTTTTCAGTGGGCGCCATGGTGCAGCTGGTGGTAAACGTCGAAGACCTGTTCGTCAGGGAAAGCCTGGAGCCCCAATGTCTGTGCTGCTGTAGGTGCGCTGCCAATGGCCGCTGAGGAGCAGCAAGAGCTTGAGTGGCTGGCCCTTTTGGTGTGGGTACAATCGTCCGAAGTTAGTAATTTTTTTTTTTTTTTTCAGGGGGCTCCCACGTGTAGCTGATCGTAAACGTGGAAGCCCTGTTCGTCCGTGAAAGCCCGGAGCCCCAGTGTCTGTGCTGCTGTAGGTGGACTGCCAGTGGCCGCTGAGGAGCAGCAAGAGCTTGAGTGGCTGGCACTTTCGGTGTGGGAGCAATGGTTCGACGTTCGTGATTTTTCGGGGTTTTTTTCAGTGGGCGCCCACGTGTAGCTGGTGGTAAACGTCGAAGCCCTGTTCGTCAGGGAAAGCCCGGACCCCCAATGTCTGTGCTGCTGTAGGTGCGCTGCCAATGGCCGCTGAGGAGCAGCAAGAGCTTGAGTGGCTGGCACTTTTGGTGTGGGAGCAATGGTCCGACGTTCGTGATTTTTTTGGGTTTTTTTTCAGGGGGCGCCCTGGTGCATCTGGTGGTGAACTTCGAAGCCCTCTTCGTCAGGGAATGCCCGGAGCCTCAATGTCTCTGGTGCTGTAGGTGGACTGCCAATGGCCGCTGAGGAGGAGCAGCAGCTTGAGTGGCTGGCACTTTTGGTGTGGGAGCAATGGTCCGACGTTCGTGATTTTTTGGGGTTTTTTTTCCGGGAGCGCCCACGTGCTGCTGGTGGTAAACTTCGAAGCCGTGTTTGTCAGGAATAGCCTGGTGCCCCAGTGTCTGTGGTGCTGATGTAGGTGCACTGCCAATGGCCGCTGAGGAGCAGCAAGAGCTTGAGTGGCTGGCACTTTTGGTGTGGGAGCAATCTTCCGACGTTGGTCATTTTTTTCGTTTTTTTTTCAGGGAGCGCCCACGTGCAGCTCGTGGGAAATGTCGAAGCCCTATTCGTCAGGGAAAGCCCTGAGCCCCAATGTCACTGGTGCGGTACGTGGACTGCCAATGGCCGCTGAGGAGCAGCAAGAGCTTGAGTGGCTGGCACTTTTGGTGTGGGAGCAATCGTCCGACGTTCGTGATTTTTCAGGGTTATTTTCAGGGGGCGCTGTTGTGCAGCTGGTGGTAAAAGTCGAAGCCCTGTTCGTCAGGGAAAGCCTGGAGCCCCAGTGTCTGTGGTGCTGTAGGTGCGCTGCCAATGGCCCCTGAGGAGCAGCAAGAGCTTGAGTGGCTGGCACTTTTGGTGTGGGAGCAATGGTCCGACGTTCGTGATTTTTTGGGGTTTTTTTTCAGGGGGCGCCCACGTGCAGCTGTTGTTAAACATCGAAGCCCTGTTCATCAGGAATAGCCTGGTGCCCCAGTGTCTGTGGTGCTGCTGTAGGTGCACTGCCAATGGCCGCTGAGGAGCAGCAAGAGCTTGAGTGGCTGGCACTTTTGTTGTGGGAGAAATAGTCCGACGTCTGTGTTTTTTCTGGGTTTTTTTTCAGGGGGCGCCCAGGTGCAGCTGGTGGTAAATGTCGAAGCCCTGTTCGTCAGGGAAAGCCCTGAGCCCCAATGTCACTGGTGCCGTAGGTGGAGTGCCAATGGCCGCTGAGGAGCAGCAAGAGCTTGAGTGGCTGGCACTTTTGGTGTGGGAGCAATCTTCCGACGTTGGTGATTTTTTTCGTTTTTTTTTCAGGGAGCGCCCACGTGCAGCTCGTGGTAAATGTCGAAGCCCTATTCGTCAGATTCGTCAGAGAAAGACCGGGCCTCAATGTCTCTGGTGTGGTACGTGGACTGCCAATGGCCGCTGAGGAGCAGCAAGAGCTTGAGTGGCTGGCACTTTTGGTGTGGGAGTAATCGTCCGACGTTCGTGATTTTTCAGGGTTTTTTTCAGGGGACGCCCAGGTGCAGCTGGTGGTAAACGTCAAAGCCCTGTTCGTCAGGGAAAGCCTGGAGCCCCAATGTCTGTGCTGCTGTAGGTGCGCTGCCAGTGGCCGCTGAGGAGCAGCAAGAGCTTGAGTGGCTGGCACTTTTGGTGTGGGTACAATCGTCCGAAGTTCGTAATTTCTTTTTTTTTTTTTCAGGGGGCTCCCAAGTGTAGCTGGTCGTAAACGTGGAAGCCCTGTTCGTCAGTGAAAGCCCGGAGCCCCAATGTCTGTGCTGCTGTAGGTGGATTGCCAGTGGCTGCTGAGGAGCAGCAAGAGCTTGAGTGGCTGGCACTTTTGGTGTGGGAGCAATGGTTCGACGTTCGTGATTTTTCGGGGTTTTTTTCAGTGGGCGCCCACGTGAAGCTGGTGGTAAACGTCGAAGCACTGCTCCTCAGGGAAAGCCCGGAGCCCCAATGTCTGTGCTGCTGTAGGTGCGCTGCTGATGGCCGCTGATGAGCAACAAGAGCTTGAGTGGCTGGCACTTTTGGTGTGGGAGCAATCATCCGACGTTCGTGATTTTTCGGGGTTTTTTTCAGGGAGCGCCCACGTGCAGCTGGTGGTAAACGTCGAAGCCCTGTTCGTCAGGGAAAGACCGGAGCCCCAATGTCTCTGGTGCGGTACGTGGACTGCCAATGGCCGCTGAGGAGCAGCAAGAGCTTGAGTGGCTGGCACTTTTGGTGTGGGAGCAATCATCCGACGTTCGTGATTTTTCGGGGTTTTTTTTCAGTGAGCTCCCTGGTGCAGCTGGTGGTAAACGTTGAAGCCCAGTTCGTCAGGGAAAGCCCGGAGCCCCAGTGTCTCTGGTGCTGTAGGTGGACTGCCAATGGCCGCTGAGGAGCAGCAAGAGCTTGAGTGGCTGGCACTTTTGGTGTGGGAGCAATGGTTCGACATTCGTGATTTTTCGAGTTTTTTTCAGTGAGCGCCCTGGTGCAGCTGGTGTTAAACGTCGAATCCCTGTTCGTCAGGGAAAGCCCGGAGCCCCAATGTCTGTGCTGCTGTAGGTGCGCTGCCAAAGGCCGCTGAGGAGAAGCAAGAGCTTGAGTGGCTGGCACTTTTGGTGTGGGAGCAATCTTCCGACGTTGTTGATTTTTTTGGATTTTTTTTCAGGGAGCGCCCACGTGCAGCTGGTGGTAAATGTAGAAGCCCTGTTCGTCAGGGAAAGACCGGAGCCTCAATGTCTGTCGTGCGGTACGTGGACTGCCAATGGCCGCTGAGGAGCAGCAAGAGCTTGAGAGGCTGGCACTTTTGGTGTGGGAACATTCGTCCGACGTTCGTGATCATTCGGGGTTGTTTTCAGTGGGCTCCCACGTGTAGACGGTGGTAAACGTCGAAGCCCTGTTCGTCAGGGAAAGCCTGGAGCCCCAATGTCTGTGGTTCTGTAGGTGCGCTGCCAATGGCCGCTGAGGAGCAGCAAGAGCTTGAGTGGCTGGCCCTTTTGGTGTGGGAGCAATCGTCCGACATTCGTGATTTTTCGGGGTTATTTTTCAGGGGGCGCCCCGGTGCAGCTGGTCGTATACGTCGAAGCCCTGTTCGTCAGGGAAAGCCCGGAGCCCCAATGTCTGTGGTGCTGTAGGTGCACTGCCAATGGCCGCTGAGGGACAGCAGGAGCTTGAGTGTCTGGCACTTTTGGTGTGGGAGCAATCGTCCGACGTTCGTGATTTTTTGGGGTTTTTTTTTAAGTGGGCGCCCACGTGCAGCTGGTGGTAAACGTCGAAGCCCTGCTCGTCAGTGAAAGCCCGGAGCCCCAATGTCTGTGCTGCTGTACGTGCGCTACCAATGTCTGCTGAGGAGCAGCAAGAGCTTGCGTGGCTGGCACTTTTGGTGTGGGAACAATCGTCCGACGTTCGTGATTTTTTGGGGTTGTTTTCCGGGAGCGCCCACGTGCAGCTGGTGGTAAACGTCGAAGCCCTGTTCGTCAGGGAAAGCCCGGAGCCCCAATGTCTGTGCTGCTGTAGGTGGCCTGCAGATGGCTGCTGAGGAGCAGCAAGAGCTTGAGTGGCTGGCACTTTTGGTGTGGGAGCAATCGTCCGACATTCGTGATTTTTCGGGGTTTTTTTCAGGGGGCGCCCACGTGCAGCTGGTGGTAAACGTCGAAGCCCTGTTCGTCAGGGAAAGCCCGGAGCCCCAATGTCTGTGCTGCTGTAGGTGCGCTGCCAATGGCCGCTGAGGAGCAGCAAGAGCTTGAGTGGCTGGCACTTTTGGTGTGGCAGCAATCGTCCGACGTTCGTGATTTTTCAGGTTTTTTTCAGGGAGCGCCCAGGTGCAGCTGGTGGTAAACGTCGAAGCCCTGTTCGTCAGGGAAAGCCCGGAGCCCCAATGTCTGTGCTGCTGTAGGTGGACTGCCAATGGCCGCTGAGGAGCAGCAAGAACTTAGGTGGCTGGCACTTTTGGTGTGGGAGCAATCGTCCGACGTTCGTGATATTTTGGGGTTTTTTTTCAGGGGGCGCCCACATGCAGCTGGTGGAAAACGTCGAAGCCTTGTTCGTCAGGGAAAGCCTGGAGCCCCAATGTCTGTGCTGCTGTAGGTGCACTGCCAATGGCCGCTGAGGAGCAGTAAGAGCTTGAGTGGCTGGCACTTTTGGTGTGGGAGCAATGGTCCGACTTTCGTGATTTTTTGGGATTTTTTTTCCGGGAGCGCCAACGTGCAGCTGGTTGTAAACGTCGAAGCCCTATTCGTCAGGGAAAGCCCGGAGCCCCAATGTCTGTGCTGCTGTAGGTGCGCTGCCAATGGCCGCTGAGGGGCAGCAAGATCTTGAGTGGCTGGCACTTTTGGTGTGGGAGCAATCTTCCGATGTTGGTGATTTTTTTAGATTTTTTTTTCAGGGAGTGCCCACGTGCAGCTGGTGGTAAACGTCGAAGCCCTCTTCGTCAGGGAAAGACCGGAGCCTCAATATCTCTGGTGCGTTACGTGGACTGCCAATGACCGCTGAGGAGCAGCAAGAGCTTGAGTGGCTAGCGCTTTTGGTGTGGTAGTAATGGTCCGACGTTTGTGATTTTTCAGGGTTATTTTCAGGGGACGCCCACGTGCAGCTGGTGGTAAACGTCGAAGCCCTGCTCCTAAGGGAAAGCCCGGAGGCCCAATGTCTGTGCTGCTGTAGGTGCGCTGCCAATGGCCGCTGAGGAGCAGCAAGAGCTTGAGTGGCTGGCACTTTTGGTGTGGGAACAATCGTCCGACGTTCGTGATTTTTCGGGGTTTTTTTCAGTGAGCTCATGGTGAAGCTGGTGGTAAAGGTCTAAGCCCTGTTCGTCAGGGAAAGCCCGGAGCCCCAATGTCTGTGCTGCTGTAGGTGCGCTGCCAATGGCCGCTGAGGGGCAGCAAGAGCTTGAGTGACTGGCACTTTTGGTGTGGGAGCAATGGTCCAACGTTCGTGATTTTTCGGGGATTTTTTTCAGGGGGCGTACCGGTGCACCTGGTGGTAAACGTCGAAGCCCTGGTCGTCAGGGAAAGCCCGGAGCCCCAATGTCTGTGCTGCTGTAGGTGCGCTGCCAATGGCCGCTGAGGAGCAGCAAGAGCTTGAGTGGCTGGCACTTTTGGTGTGGGAGCAATAGTCCGACGTTCGTGATTTTTCGAGTTTTTTTTTCAGGGGGCGCCCCGGTGCAGCTGGTGGTAAACGTCGAAGCCCTGTTCGTCAGGGAAAGCCCAGAGCCCCAATGTCTGTGCTGCTGTAGGTGCGCTGCCAATGGCCGCTGAGGAGCAGCAAGAGCTTGAGTGGCTGGCACTTTTGGTGTGGGAACATTCGTCCGACGTTCGTGATTATTCGGGGTTGTTTTCAGTGGGCGCCCACGTGTAGACGGTGGTAAACGTCGAAGCCCTGTTCGTCAGGGAAAGCCTGGAGCCCCAATGTCTGTGCTGCTGTAGGTGCACTGCCAATGGCCGCTGAGGAGCAGCAAGAACTTGAGTGGCTGGCCCTTTTGGTGTGGGAACAATCGTCCGACGTTCGTGATTTTTCGGGGTTATTTTTCAGGGGGCGCCAACGTGCAGCTGGTGGTATACTTCGAAGCCCTGTTCGTCATGGAAAGCCCGGAGCCCCAATGTCTGTGCTGCTGTAGGTGCACTGCCAATGGCCGCTGAGGGACAGCAAGAGCTTCAGTTGCTGGCACTTTTGGTGTGGGAGCAATCGTCCGACGTTCGTGATTTTTTGGGGTTTTTTTTTTAAGTGGGCGCCCACGTGCAGCTGGTGGTAAACGTCGAAGCCCTGCTCGTCAGTGAAAGCCCGGAGCCCCAATGTCTGTGGTGCTGTACGTGCGCTACCAATGTCTGCTGAGGAGCAGCAAGAGCTTGCGTGGCTTGCACTTTTGGTGTGGGAACAATCGTCCGACGTTCGTGATTTTTTGGGGTTGTTTTCCGGGAGCGCCCACGTGCAGCTGGTGGTAAACGTCGAAGCCCTGTTCGTCAGGGAAAGCCCGGAGCCCCAATGTCTGTGCTGCTGTAGGTGGCCTGCCGATGGCTGCTGAGGAGCAGCAAGAGCTTGAGTGGCTGGCACTTTTGGTGTGGGAGCAATCGTCCGACATTCGTGATTTTTCGGGGTTTTTTTTTCAGGGGGCGCCCACGTGCAGCTGGTGGTAAACGTCGAAGCCCTGTTCGTCAGGGAAAGCCCGGAGCCCCAATGTCTGTGCTGCTGTAGGTGCACTGCCAATGGCCGCTGAGGAGCAGCAAGAGCTTGAGTGGCTGGCACTTTTGGTGTGGCAGCAATCGTCCGACGTTCGTGATTTTTCAGGTTTTTTTCAGGGAGCGCCCAGGTGCAGCTGGTGGTAAACGTCGAAGCCCTGTTCGTCAGGGAAAGCCCGGAGCCCCAATGTCTGTGCTGCTGTAGGTGGACTGCCAATGGCCGCTGAGGAGCAGCAAGAACTTAGGTGGCTGGCACTTTTGGTGTGGGAGCAATCGTCCGACGTTCGTGATATTTTGGGGTTTTTTTTCTTGGGGCGCCCACATGCAGCTGGTGGAAAACGTCGAAGCCTTGTTCGTCAGGGAAAGCCTGGAGCCCCAATGTCTGTGCTGCTGTAGGTGCACTGCCAATGGCCGCTGAGGAGCAGCAAGAGCTTGAGTGGCTGGCACTTTTGGTGTGGGAGCAATGGTCCGACGTTCGTGATTTTTTGGGATTTTTTTTCCGGGAGCGCCAACGTGCAGCTGGTTGTAAACGTCGAAGCCCTATTCGTCAGGGAAAGCCCGGAGCCCCAATGTCTGTGCTGCTGTAGGTGCGCTGCCAATGGCCGCTGAGGGGCAGCAAGATCTTGAGTGGCTGGCACTTTTGGTGTGGGAGCAATCTTCCGATGTTGGTGATTTTTTTAGATTTTTTTTTCAGGGAGTGCCCACGTGCAGCTGGTGGTAAACGTCGAAGCCCTCTTCGTCAGGGAAAGACCGGAGCCTCAATATCTCTGGTGCGTTACGTGGACTGCCAATGGCCGCTGAGGAGCAGCAAGAGCTTGAGTGGCTAGCACTTTTGGTGTGGTAGTAATGGTCCGACGTTTGTGATTTTTCAGGGTTATTTTCAGGGGACGCCCACGTGCAGCTGGTGGTAAACGTCGAAGCCCTGCTCCTAAGGGAAAGCCCGGAGGCCCAATGTCTGTGCTGCTGTAGGTGCGCTGCCAATGGCCGCTGAGGAGCAGCAAGAGCTTGAGTGGCTGGCACTTTTGGTGTGGGAACAATCGTCCGACGTTCGTGATTTTTCGGGGTTTTTTTCAGTGAGCTCATGGTGAAGCTGGTGGTAAAGGTCTAAGCCCTGTTCGTCAGGGAAAGCCCGGAGCCCCAATGTCTGTGCTGCTGTAGGTGCGCTGCCAATGGCCGCTGAGGGGCAGCAAGAGCTTGAGTGACTGGCACTTTTGGTGTGGGAGCAATGGTCCAACGTTCGTGATTTTTCGGGGATTTTTTTCAGGGGGCGTACCGGTGCACCTGGTGGTAAACGTCGAAGCCCTGGTCGTCAGGGAAAGCCCGGAGCCCCAATGTCTGTGCTGCTGTAGGTGCGCTGCCAATGGCCGCTGAGGAGCAGCAAGAGCTTGAGTGGCTGGCACTTTTGGTGTGGGAGCAATAGTCCGACGTTCGTGATTTTTCGAGTTTTTTTTTCAGGGGCGCCCCGGTGCAGCTGGTGGTACACGTCGAAGCCCTGTTCGTCAGGGAAAGCCCAGAGCCCCAATGTCTGTGCTGCTGTAGGTGCGCTGCCAATGGCCGCTGAGGAGCAGCAAGAGCTTGAGTGGCTGGCACTTTTGGTGTGGGAACATTCGTCCGACGTTCGTGATTATTCGGGGTTGTTTTCAGTGGGCGCCCACGTGTAGACGGTGGTAAACGTCGAAGCCCTGTTCGTCAGGGAAAGCCTGGAGCCCCAATGTCTGTGCTGCTGTAGGTGCACTGCCAATGGCCGCTGAGGAGCAGCAAGAGCTTGAGTGGCTGGCCCTTTTGGTGTGGGAACAATCGTCCGACGTTCGTGATTTTTCGGGGTTATTTTTCAGGGGGCGCCCCAGTGCAGCTGGTGGTATACTTCGAAGCCCTGTTCGTCATGGAAAGCCCGGAGCCCCAATGTCTGTGCTGCTGTAGGTGCACTGCCAATGGCCGCTGAGGGACAGCAGGAGCTTCAGTTGCTGGCACTTTTGGTGTGGGAGCAATCGTCCGACGTTCGTGATTTTTTGGGGTTTTTTTTTAAGTGGGCGCCCACGTGCAGGTGGTGGTAAACGTCGAAGCCCTGCTCGTCAGAAAAAGCCCGGAGCCCCAATGTCTGTGCTGCTGTACGTGCGCTACCAATGTCTGCTGAGGAGCAGCAAGAGCTTGAGTGGCTGGCACTTTTGGTGTGGGAGCAATCGTCCGACGTTCGGTATTTTTTGGGGTTGTTTTCCGGGAGCGCCCACGTGCAGCTGGTGGTAAACGTGGAAGCCCTGTTCGTCAGGGAAAGCCCGGAGCCCCAATGTCTGTGCTGCTGTAGGTGGACTGCCAATGGCCGCTGAGGAGCAGCAAGAGCTTGAGTGGCTGGCACTTTTGGTGTGGGAGCAATCGTCCGACATTCGTGATTTTTCGGGGTTTTTTTTCAGGGGGCGCCCACGTGCATCTGGTGGTAAACGTCGAAGCACTGTTTGTCAGGGAAAGCCCGGAGCCCCAATGTCTGTGCTGCTGTAGGTGCGCTGCCAATGGCCGCTGAGGAGCAGCAAGAGCTTGAGTGGCTGGCACTTTTGGTGTGGCAGCAATCGTCCGACGTTCGTGATTTTTCAGGTTTTTTTCAGGGAGCGCCCAGGTGCAGCTGGTGGTAAACGTCGAAGCCCTGTTCGTCAGGGAAAGCCCGGAGCCCCAATGTCTGTGGTGCTGTAGGTGGACTGCCAATGGCCGCTGAGGAGCAGCAAGAACTTAGGTGGCTGGCACTTTTGGTGTGGGAGCAATCGTCCGACGTTCGTGATATTTTGGGGTTTTTTTTCAGGGGCGCCCACATGCAGCTGGTGGAAAACGTCGAAGCCCTGTTCGTCAGGGAAAGCCTGGAGCCCCAATGTCTGTGCTGCTGTAGGTGCACTGCCAATGGCCGCTGAGGAGCAGCAAGAGCTTGAGTGTCTGGCACTTTTGGTGTGGGAGCAATGGTCCGACGTTCGTGATTTTTTGGGATTTTTTTTTCCGGGAGCGCCAACGTGCAGCTGGTTGTAAACGTCGAAGCCCTATTCGTCAGAGAAAGCCCGGAGCCCCAATGTCTGTGCTGCTGTAGGTGCGCTGCCAATGGCCGCTGAGGGGCAGCAAGATCTTGAGTGGCTGGCACTTTTGGTGTGGGAGCAATCTTCCGACGTTGGTGATTTTTTTAGATTTTTTTTTCAGGGAGTGCCCACGTGCAGCTGGTGGTAAACGTCGAAGCCCTCTTCGTCAGGGAAAGACCGGAGCCTCAATATCTCTGGTGCTTTACGTGGACTGCCAATGGCCGCTGAGGAGCAGCAAGAGCTTGAGTGGCTAGCACTTTTGGTGTGGTAGTAATGGTCCGACGTTTGTGATTTTTCAGGGTTATTTTCAGGGGACGCCCACGTGCAGCTGGTGGTAAACGTCGAAGCCCTGCTCCTAAGGGAAAGCCCGGAGGCCCAATGTCTGTGCTGCTGTAGGTGCGCTGCCAATGGCCGCTGAGGAGCAGCAAGAGCTTGAGTGGCTGGCACTTTTGGTGTGGGAACAATCGTCCGACGTTCGTGATTTTTCGGGGTTTTTTTCAGTGAGCTCATGGTGAAGCTGGTGGTAAAGGTCTAAGCCCTGTTCGTCAGGGAAAGCCCGGAGCCCCAATGTCTGTGCTGCTGTAGGTGCGCTGCCAATGGCCGCTGAGGGGCAGCAAGAGCTTGAGTGACTGGCACTTTTGGTGTGGGAGCAATGGTCCAACGTTCGTGATTTTTCGGGGATTTTTTTCAGGGGGCGTACCGGTGCACCTGGTGGTAAACGTCGAAGCCCTGGTCGTCAGGGAAAGCCCGGAGCCCCAATGTCTGTGCTGCTGTAGGTGCGCTGCCAATGGCCGCTGAGGAGCAGCAAGAGCTTGAGTGGCTGGCACTTTTGGTGTGGGAGCAATAGTCCGACGTTCGTGATTTTTCGAGTTTTTTTTTCAGGGGCGCCCCGGTGCAG
The DNA here is from genome assembly GCA_026413225.1 of Otis tarda. NCBI lineage: Eukaryota > Metazoa > Chordata > Aves > Otidiformes > Otididae > Otis > Otis tarda. The sequence continues at coordinate 60,934 of JAPMTP010000066.1, forward strand.
CTGGTGGTACACGTCGAAGCCCTGTTCGTCAGGGAAAGCCCAGAGCCCCAATGTCTGTGCTGCTGTAGGTGCGCTGCCAATGGCCGCTGAGGAGCAGCAAGAGCTTGAGTGGCTGGCACTTTTGGTGTGGGAACATTCGTCCGACGTTCGTGATTATTCGGGGTTGTTTTCAGTGGGCGCCCACGTGTAGACGGTGGTAAACGTCGAAGCCCTGTTCGTCAGGGAAAGCCTGGAGCCCCAATGTCTGTGCTGCTGTAGGTGCACTGCCAATGGCCGCTGAGGAGCAGCAAGAGCTTGAGTGGCTGGCCCTTTTGGTGTGGGAACAATCGTCCGACGTTCGTGATTTTTCGGGGTTATTTTTCAGGGGGCGCCCCAGTGCAGCTGGTGGTATACTTCGAAGCCCTGTTCGTCATGGAAAGCCCGGAGCCCCAATGTCTGTGCTGCTGTAGGTGCACTGCCAATGGCCGCTGAGGGACAGCAGGAGCTTCAGTTGCTGGCACTTTTGGTGTGGGAGCAATCGTCCGACGTTCGTGATTTTTTGGGGTTTTTTTTTAAGTGGGCGCCCACGTGCAGGTGGTGGTAAACGTCGAAGCCCTGCTCGTCAGAAAAAGCCCGGAGCCCCAATGTCTGTGCTGCTGTACGTGCGCTACCAATGTCTGCTGAGGAGCAGCAAGAGCTTGAGTGGCTGGCACTTTTGGTGTGGGAGCAATCGTCCGACGTTCGTGATTTTTCAGGTTTTTTTCAGGGAGCGCCCAGGTGCAGCTGGTGGTAAACGTCGAAGCCCTGTTCGTCAGGGAAAGCCCGGAGCCCCAATGTCTGTGGTGCTGTAGGTGGACTGCCAATGGCCGCTGAGGAGCAACAAGAACTTAGGTGGCTGGCACTTTTGGTGTGGGAGCAATCGTCCGACGTTCGTGATATTTTGGGGTTTTATTTCAGGGGGCGCCCACATGCAGCTGGTGGAAAACGTCGAAGCCCTGTTCGTCAGGGAAAGCCTGGAGCCCCAATGTCTGTGCTGCTGTAGGTGCACTGCCAATGGCCGCTGAGGAGCAGCAAGAGCTTGAGTGTCTGGCACTTTTGGTGTGGGAGCAATGGTCCGACGTTCGTGATTTTTTGGGATTTTTTTCCGGGAGCGCCAACGTGCAGCTGGTTGTAAACGTCGAAGCCCTATTCGTCAGAGAAAGCCCGGAGCCCCAATGTCTGTGCTGCTGTAGGTGCGCTGCCAATGGCCGCTGAGGGGCAGCAAGATCTTGAGTGGCTGGCACTTTTGGTGTGGGAGCAATCTTCCGACGTTGGTGATTTTTTTAGATTTTTTTTTCAGGGAGTGCCCACGTGCAGCTGGTGGTAAACGTCGAAGCCCTCTTCGTCAGGGAAAGACCGGAGCCTCAATATCTCTGGTGCTTTACGTGGACTGCCAATGGCCGCTGAGGAGCAGCAAGAGCTTGAGTGGCTAGCACTTTTGGTGTGGTAGTAATGGTCCGACGTTTGTGATTTTTCAGGGTTATTTTCAGGGGACGCCCACGTGCAGCTGGTGGTAAACGTCGAAGCCCTGCTCCTAAGGGAAAGCCCAGAGGCCCAATGTCTGTGCTGCTGTAGGTGCGCTGCCAATGGCCGCTGAGGAGCTACAAGAGCTTGAGTGGCTGGCACTTTTTGTGTGGGAACAATCGTCCGACGTTCGTGATTTTTTGGGGTTTTTTTCAGTGAGCTCCATGGTGCAGCTGGTGGTAAAGGTATAAGCCCTGTTCGTCAGGGAAAGCCCGGAGCCCCAATGTCTGTGCTGCTGTACATGCGATGCCAATGGCCCCTGAGGGGCAGCAAGAGCTTGAGTGACTGGCACTTTTGGTGTGGGAGCAATGGTCCAACGTTCGTGATTTTTCGGGGATTTTTTTCAGGGGGCGTACCGGTGCACCTGGTGGTAAACGTCGAAGCCCTGTTCGTCAGGGAAAGCCCGGAGCCCCAATGTCTGTGCTGCTGTAGGTGCGCTGCCAATGGCCGCTGAGGAGCAGCAAGAGCTTGAGTGGCTGGCACTTTTGGTGTGGGAGCAATGGTCCGACGTTCGTGATTTTTCGAGTTTTTTTTTCAGGGGGCGCCCACGTGCAGCTGGTGGTAAACGTCGAAGCCCTGTTCGTCAGGGAAAGCCCAGAGACCCAATGTCTGTGCTGCTGTATGTGCGCTGCCAATGGCCGCTGAGGAGCAGCAAGAGCTTGAGTGGCTGGCACTTTTGGTGTGGGAACATTCGTCCGACGTTCGTGATTATTCGGGGTTGTTTTCAGTGGGCGCCCACGTGTAGACGGTGGTAAACGTCGAAGCCCTGTTCGTCAGGGAAAGCCTGGAGCCCCAATGTCTGTGCTGCTGTAGGTGCACTGCCAATGGCCGCTGAGGAGCAGCAAGAGCTTGAGTGGCTGGCACTTTTGGTGTGGGAGCAATCGTCCGACGTTCGTGATTTTTCGGGGTTATTTTTCAGGGGGCGCCCCGGTGCAGCTGGTGGTATACTTCGAAGCCCTGTTCGTCAGGGAAAGCCCGGAGCCCCAATGTCTGTGGTGCTGTAGGTGCACTGCCAATGGCCGCTGAGGGACAGCAGGAGCTTGAGTGTCTGGCACTTTTGGTGTGGGAGCAATCGTCCGACGTTCGTGATTTTTTGGGGTTTTTTTTTAAGTGGGCGCCCACGTGCAGCTGGTGGTAAACGTCGAAGCCCTGCTGGTCAGTGAAAGCCCGGAGCCCCAATGTCTGTGCTGCTGTACGTGCGCTACCAATGTCTGCTGAGGAGCAGCAAGAGCTTGAGTGGCTGGCACTTTTGGTGTGGGAGCAATCGTCCGACGTTCGTGATTTTTTGGGGTTGTTTTCCGGGAGCGCCCACGTGCAGCTGGTGGTAAACGTCGAAGCCCTGTTCGTCAGGGAAAGCCCGGAGCCCCAATGTCTGTGCTGCTGTAGGTGGACTGCCAATGGCCGCTGAGGAGCAGCAAGAGCTTGAGTGGCTGGCACTTTTGGTGTGGGAGCAATCGTCCGACATTCGTGATTTTTCGGGGTTTTTTTCAGGGGGCGCCCACGTGCATCTGGTGGTAAACGTCGAAGCCCTGTTCGTCAGGGAAAGCCCGGAGCCCCAATGTCTGTGCTGCTGTAGGTGCGCTGCCAATGGCCGCTGAGGAGCAGCAAGAGCTTGAGTGGCTGGCACTTTTGGTGTGGCAGCAATCGTCCGACGTTTGTGATTTTTCAGGTTTTTTTCAGGGAGCGCCCAGGTGCAGCTGGTGGTAAACGTCGAAGCCCTGTTCGTCAGGGAAAGCCCGGAGCCCCAATGTCTGTGGTGCTGTAGGTGGACTGCCAATGGCCGCTGAGGAGCAGCAAGAACTTAGGTGGCTGGCACTTTTGGTGTGGGAGCAATCGTCCGACGTTCGTGATATTTTGGGGTTTTTTTTCAGGGGGCGCCCACATGCAGCTGGTGGAAAACGTCGAAGCCCTGTTTGTCAGGGAAAGCCCGGAGCCCCAATGTCTGTGCTGCTGTAGGTGCACTGCCAATGGCCGCTGAGGAGCAGCAAGAGCTTGAGTGGCTGGCACTTTTGGTGTGGAAGCAATGGTCCGACGTTCGTGATTTTTTGGGGTTTTTTTTCCGGGAGCGCCAACGTGCAGCTGGTGGTAAACGTCGAAGCCCTCTTCGTCAGGGAAAGACCGGAGCCTCAATGTCTCTGGTGCGTTACGTGGACTGACAATGGCCACTGAGGAGCAGCAAGAGCTTGAGTGGCTGGCACTTTTGGTGTGGGAGCAATGGTCCGACGTTCGTGATTTTTTGGGTTTTTTTTTCCGGGACCGCCCACGTGCAGCTGGTGGTATACGTCGAAGCCCTGTTCGTCAGGGAAAGCCCGGAGCCCCAATGTCTGTGCTACTGTAGGTGCGCTGCCGATGGCCGCTGAGGAGCAGCAAGAGCTTGAGTGGCTGGCACTTTTGGTGTGGGAGCAATGGTCCGACGTTCGTGATTTTTTGGGGTTTTTTTTCAGGGGGCGCCCACGTGCAGCTGGTGGTATACGTCGAAGCCCTGTTCGTCAGTGAAGGCCTGGAGCCCCAATGTCTCTGGTGCAGTACGTGGAGTGCCAATGGCCCCTGAGGAGCAGCAAGAGCTTGAGTGGCTGGCACTTTTGGTGTGGGAGCAATCGTCCGACGTTCGTGATTTTTTGGGTTTTTTTTTCAGGGGGTCGCCCATGTGCAGCTGGTGGTAAACGTCGAAGCCCTGTTCGTCAGGGAAAGACCTGAGCCCCAATGTCACTGGTGCCGTAGGTGGAGTGCCAATGGCCGCTGAGGAGCAACAAGAGCTTGAGTGGCTGGCACTTTTGGTGTGGGAGCAATCTTCCGACGTTGGTGATTTTTTTCGTTTTTTTTTCATGGAGCGCCCACGTGCAGCTCGTGGTAAATGTAGAAGTCCTGTTCGTCAGTGAAGGCCCGGAGCCCCAATGTCTCTGGTGCAGTACGTGGAGTGCCAATGGCCCCTGAGGAGCAGCAAGAGCTTGAGTGGCTGGCACTTTTGGTGTGGGAGCAATCGTCCGACGTTCGTGATTTTTCAGGGTTATTTTCAGGGGACGCCCAGGTGCAGCTGGTGGTAAACGTCAAAGCCCTGTTCGTCAGGGAAAGCCCAGAGCCCCTATGTCTGTGGTGCTGTAGGTGCGCTGCCAATGGCCCCTGAGGAGCAGCAAGAGCTTGAGTGGCTGGCACTTTTGGTGTGGGAGCAATCGTCCGACGTTCGTGATTTTTTGGGGTTTTTTTTCAGGGGGCGCCCACCAGCAGCTGGTGGTATACGTCGAAGCCCTCTTCGTCAGGGAAGGCCCGGAGCCCCAATGTCTGTGCTGCTGTAGGTGCACTGCCAATGGCCGCTGAGGGACAGCAAGAGCTTGAGTGGCTGGCACTTTTGGTGTGGGAGCAATCTTCCGACGTTGGTGATTTTTTTCGTTTTTTTTTCAGGGAGCGCCCACGTGCAGCTCGTGGTAAATGTAGAAGTCCTGTTCGTCAGGGAAACACCGGAGCCTCAATATCTCTGGTGCGGTACGTGGACTGCCAATGGCCGCTGAGGAGCAGCAAGAGCTTGAGTGGCTGGCACTTTTGGTGTGGGAGTAATCGTCCGACGTTCGTGATTTTTCAGGGTTATTTTCAGGGGACGCCCAGGTGCAGCTGGTGGTAAACGTCGAAGCCCTGTTCGTCAGGGAAAGCCCGGAGCCCCAATGTCTGTGCTGCTGTAGGTGCGCTGCCAATGGCCCCTGAGGAGCAGCAAGAGCTTGAGTGGCTGGCACTTTTGGTGTGGGAGCAATGGTCCGACGTTCGTGCTTATTCGCGGTTGTTTTCACTGGGCGCCCTGGTGCAGCTGGTGGTAAACGTCTAAGCCCTGTTTGTCAGGGAAAGCCCGGAGCCTCAATGTCTGTGCTGCTGTAGGTGCGCTGCCAATGGCCGCTGAGGAGCAGCAAGAGCTTGAGTGGCTGGCACTTTTGGTGTGGGAGCAATGGTCCGACGTTCTTGAGTTTTTGGGGTTTTTTTTCAGGGGGCGCCCACGTGCAGCTGGTGGTATACGTCGATGCCCTCTTCGTCAGGGAAGGCCCGGAGCCTCAATGTCTCTGGTGCGGTAGGTGGACTGCCAGTAGCCGCTGAGGAGCAGCAAGAGCTTGAGTGGCTGGCACTTTTGGTGTGGGAGCAATCGTCCGACGTTCGTGACTTTTCAGGGTTATTTTCCGGGGGCGCCCATGTGCAGCTGGTGGTAAACGTCGAAGCCCTGTTCGTCAGGGAAAGCCTGGAGCCCCAATGTCTGTGGTGCCGTAGGTGCGCTGCCAATGGCCCCTGAGGAGCAGCAAGAGCTTGAGTGGCTGGCACTTTTGGTGTGGGAGCAATGGTCCGACTTTCGTGATTTTTCAGGGTTATTTTCAGGGGGCGCCCTGGTGCAGCTCGTGGTAAACGTCGAAGCCCTCTTCGTCAGGGAAAGCCCGGAGCCACAATGTCTCTGGTGCTGTAGGTGGACTGCCAATGGCCACTGAGGACCAGCAGGAGCTTGAGTGGCTGGCACTTTTGGTGTGGGAGCAATGGTCCGACGTTCGTGATTTTTTGGGGTTTTTTTTCCGGGAGCGCCCACGTGCTGCTGGTGGTAAATTTCGAGCCCTGTTCGTCAGAGAAAGCCCGGAGCCCCAATGTCTGTGCTGCTGTAGGTGCGCTGCCAATGGCCCCTGAGGAGCAGCAAGAGCTTGAGTGGCTGGCACTTTTGGTGTCGGAGCAATCGTCCGACGTTCGTGATTTTTTGGGGTTTTTTTTCAGGGAGCGCCCTTGTGCAACTGGCGGTAAACGTCGAAGCCGTGTTTGTCAGGGAAAGCCCGGAGGCCCAATGTCTCTGGTGCGGTAGGTGCGCTGCCAGTGGCCGCTGAGGAGCAGCAAGAGCTTGAGTGGCTGGCACTTTTGGTGTGGGAGCAATCGTCCAACGTTCGTGATTATTCGGGGTTTTTTTTCAGGGAGGGCCCACGTGGCAGCTGTTGGTAAACATCGAAGCCCTGTTCATCAGGAATAGCCTGGTGCCCCAGTGTCTGTGGTGCTGCTGTAGGTGCACTGCCAATGGCCCCTGAGGAGCAGCAAGAGCTTGAGTGTCTGGCACTTTTGGTGTGGGAGTAATTGTCCGATGTTCGTGATTTTTCAGGGTTATTTTCAGGGGACGCCCAGATGCAGCTGGTGGTAAAAGTCGAAGCCCTGTTCGTCAGGGAAAGCCTGGAGCCCCAATGTCTGTGCTACTGTAGGTGCGCTGCCAGTGGCCGCTGAGGAGCAGCAAGAGCTTGAGTGGCTGGCACTTTTGGTGTGGCAGCAATGGTCCGAAGTTCGTGCTTATTCGCGGTTGTTTTCAGTGGGCACCATGGTGCAGCTGGTGGTAAACGTCGAAGCCCTGTTCGTCAGGGAAAGCCCGGAACCCCAATGTCTGTGCTGCTGTACGTGCGCTGCCAATGGCCGCTGAGGAGCAGCAAGAGCTTGAGTGGCTGGCACTTTTGGTGTGGGTACAATCGTCCGAAGTTAGTAATTTTTTTTTTTTTTTTCAGGGGGCTCCCACGTGTAGCTGATCGTAAACGTGGAAGCCCTGTTCGTCAGTGAAAGCCCGGAGCCCCAGTGTCTGTGCTGCTGTAGGTGGACTGCCAGTGGCCGCTGAGGAGCAGCAAGAGCTTGAGTGGCTGGCACTTTTGGTGTGGGAGCAATGGTTCGACGTTCGTGATTTTTCGGGGTTTTTTTCAGTGGGCGCCCACGTGTAGCTGGTGGTAAACGTCGAAGCCCTGTTCGTCAGGGAAAGCCCGGACCCCCAATGTCTGTGCTGCTGTAGGTGCGCTGCCAATGGCCGCTGAGGAGCAGCAAGAGCTTGAGTGGCTGGCACTTTTGGTGTGGGAGCAATCATCTGACGTTCGTGATTTTTTGGGTTTTTTTTTCAGTGGGCGCCCCGGTGCAGCTGGTGGTAAACGTCGAAGCCCTGTTCGTCAGGGAAAGCCCGGAGCCCCAGTGTCTGTGCTGCTGTAGGTGCGCTGCCAATGGCCACTGAGGAGCAGCAAGAGCTTGAGTGGCTGGCACTTTTGGTGTGGGAGCAATGGTCCGACGTTCGTGATTTTTTTTTGTTTTTTTTCAGGGGGCGCCCTGGTGCAGCTGGTGGTGAACTTCGAAGCCCTCTTCGTCAGGGAATGCCCGGAGCCTCAATGTCTCTGGTGCTGTAGGTGGACTGCCAATGGCCGCTGAGGAGCAGCAAGAGCTTGAGTGGCTGGCACTTTTGGTGTGGGAGCAATGGTCCAACGTTCGTGATTTTTCCAATTTTTTTTTTAGGGGGTGCCCTGGTGCAGCTGGTGGTAAACGTCGAAGCCCTGTTCGTCAGGGAAAGCCCTGAGCCTCAATGTCTGTGCTGCTGTACGTGCGCTACCAAGAGCCGCTGATGAGCAGCAAGAGCTTGAGTGGCTTGCCCTTTTGATGTGGGAGCAATCATTCAACGTTCGTGATTTTTTGGTGTTTTTTTCAGTGGGGGCCCACGTGTAGTTGGTTCTAAACGTCGAAGCCCTGTTCGTCAGGGAAAGCCCAGAGCCCCAATGTCTGTGCTGCTGTAGGTGCACTACCAATGGCCGCTGAGGGGCAGCAAGAGCTTGAGTGTCTAGCACTTTTGGTGTGGGTACAATCGTCCGACGTTCGTAATTTTTCGGGGATTTTTTTTCAGGGGGCGCCCACGTGCACCTGGTGGTATACATCGAAGCCCTGCTCCTCAGGGAAAGCCCGGAGCCCCAATGTTTGTGCTGCTGTAGGTGCACTGCCAATGGCCGCTGAGGAGCAGCAAGAGCTTGAGTGGCTGGCACTTTTGGTGTGGGAGCAATCGTCCGACTTTCGTGATTTTTCGGGTTTTTTTTTCAGGGGGCTCCCACGTGTAGCTGGTGGTAAATGTCGAAGCCCTGTTCGTCAGTGAAAGCACGGAAACCCAATGTCTGTGCTGCTGTAGGTGCGCTGCCAATGGCCGCTGAGGAGCAGCAAGAGCTTGAGTGGCTGGTAATTTTGGTGTGGGAGCAATCGTCCGACTTTCGTGATTTTTTGTTGTTTTTTTTCAGGGAGCGCCGAAGTGCACCTGGTGTTAAACGTGGAAGCCCTCTTCGTCAGGGAAAGCCCGGAGCCGCAATGTCTGTCGTGCTGTAGGTGCGCTGCCAATGGCCGCTGAGGAGCAGCAAGAGCTTGAGTGGCTGGCACTTCTGGTGTGGGAGCAATGGTCCGACGTTCGTGAGTTTTTGGGTTTTTTTTTCAGTGAGAGCCCTGGTGCAGCTGGTGGTAAAAGTCAAAGCCCTGCTCGTCAGGGAAAGCCCGGAGCCCCAATGTCTGTGCTGCTGTAGGTGCGCTGCCAGTGGCCGCTGAGGAGCAGCAAGAGCTTGAGTGGCTGGCACTTTTCGTGTGGGAGCAATCGTCCGACATTCGTGATTTTCGAGGTTTTCTTTCAGGTGGCGCCCAGGTGCAGCTGGTGGTATACGTCGAAGCCCTGTTCGTCAGGGAAAGCCCGGAGCCCCAATGTCTGTGGTGCTGTAGGTGCACTGCCAATGGCCGCTGAGGGGCAGCAAGAGCTTGAGTGGCTGGCACTTTTGGTGTGGGAGCAATGGTCCGACATTCGTGATTTTTCGAGTTTTTTTTTCAGGGGGCGCCCTCGTGCAGCTGGTGGTAAACGTCGAAGCCCTGTTCGTCAGGGAAAGCCCGGAGCCCAAATGTCTGCGCTGGTGTAGGTGCGCTGCCAATGGCCGCTGAGGAGCAAAAAGAGCTTGAGTGTCTGGCCCTTTTGGTGTGGGAGTAATCGTCCAACGTTCGTGATTTTTCGGGGTTTTTTTCAGTGAGCGCCCTGGTGCAGCTGGTGATATACTTCGAAGCACTGTTCATCAGGGAAAGCCCGGAGGCCCAGTGTCTGTGCTGCTGTAGGTGCACTGCCAATGGCCGCTGAGGGGCAGCAAGAGCTTGAGTGGCTGGCACTTTTGGTGTGGGTACAATCGTCCGACGTTCGTAATTTTTCGGGGTTTTTTTTTCAGGGGGCGCCCACGTGCAGCTGGTGGTATACGTCGAAGCCCTGCTCCTCAGGGAAAGCCCGGAGCCCCAATGTCTGTGCTGCTGTAGGTGCGCTGCCAATGGCCTCTGATGAGCAAAAAGTGCTTGAGTGTCTGGCCCTTTTGGTGTGGGAGCAATGGTCCGACGTTCATGATTTTTCGGGATTTTTTTCAGTGAGCGCCCACGTGCAGCTGGTGGTAAACGTCGAAGCCCTGTTCGTCAGGGAAAGCCCAGAGCCTCAATGTCTGTGCTGCTGTACGTGCGCTGCCAATGGCCGCTGAGGAGCAGCAAGAGCTTGAGTGGCTGGCCCTTTTGGTGTGGGAGTAATCGTCCAACGTTCGTGATTTTTCCAATTTTTTTTTTTAGGGGGTGCCCACGTGCAGCTGGTGGTAAAGGTCGAAGCCCTGCTCGTCAGGGAAAGTTCTGAGCCTCAATGTCTGTGCTGCTGTACGTGCGCAACCGATAGCCGCTGATGAGCAGCAAGAGCTTGAGTGGCTTGCCCTTTTGATGTGGGAGCAATCGTCCAACGTTCGTGATTTTTTGGGGTTTTTTTCAGTGGGCGCCCACGTGTAGTTGGTTGTAAACGTCGAAGCCCTGTTCGTCAGGGAAAGCCCAGAGCCCCAATGTGTGTGCTGCTGTAGGTGCACTACCAATGGCCGCTGAGGGGCAGCAAGAGCTTGAGTGTCTAGCACTTTTGGTGTGGGTACAATCGTCCGACGTTCGTAATTTTTCGAGTTTTTTTTTCAGGGGGCGCCCACTTGCACCTGGTGGTATACATCGAAGCCCTGCTCCTCAGGGAAAGCCCGGAGCCCCAATGTCTGTGCTGCTGTAGGTGCACTGCCAATGGCCGCTGAGGAGCAGCAAGAGCTTGAGTGGCTGGCACTTTTGGTGTGGGAGCAATGGTCCGACTTTTGTCATTTTTCGGGTTTTTTTTTCAGGGGGCTCCCACGTGTAGCTGGTGGTAAATGTCGAAGCCCTGTTCGTCAGTGAAAGCACGGAAACCCAATGTCTGTGCTGCTGTAGGTGCGCTGCCAATGGCTGCTGAGGAGCAGCAAGAGCTTGAGTGGCTGGCACTTTTGGTGTGGGAGCAATGGTCCGACTTTCGTGATTTTTTGTTGTTTTTTTTCAGGGAGCGCCGAAGTGCACCTGGTGTTAAACGTGGAAGCCCTCTTCGTCAGGGAAAGCCCGGAGCCGCAATGTCTGTCGTGCTGTAGGTGCGCTACCAATGGCCGCTGAGGAGCAGCAAGAGCTTGAGTGGCTGGCACTTTTTGTGTGGGAGCAATAGTCTGATATTCGTGATTTTTTGCGGTTTTTTTTTCCGGGAGCGCCCACGTGCAGCTGGTGGTAAACGTCGAAGCCCTGTTCGTCAGGGAAAGACTGGAGCCCCAATCTCTGTGCTGCTGTAGGTGCACTGCCAATGGCCGCTTAGGGGCAGCAAGAGCTTGAGTGGCTGGCACTTTTGGTGTGGGAGCAATCGTCCGACGTTCGCAATTTTTCGGGGTTTTTTTCAGTGAGCGCCCTGGTGCAGCTGGTGATATACGTCGAAGCCCTGTTCGTCAGGGAAAGCCCGGAGCCCCAATGTCTGTGGTGCTGTAGATGCGCTGCCAATGGCCGCTGAGGATCAGCAAGAGCTTGAGTGGCTGGCACTTTTCGTGTGGGAGCAATGGTCCGACGTTCGTGATTTTTCGAGTTCTTTTTCAGGGGGCACGCACGTGCAGCTGGTGGTAAACGTCGAAGCCCTGTTCGTCAGGGAAAGCCCGGAGCCCCAATGTCTGTGCTGCTGTAGATGCGCTGCCAATGGCCGCTGAGGAGCAGCAAGAGCTTGAGTGTCTGGCCCTTTTGGTGTGGGAGCAATCGTCCGACGTTCGTGATTTTTCGGGCATTCTTTTTCAGGGTGCGCCCACATGCAGCTGGTGCTATACGTCAAAGCCCTGTTAGTCAGGGAAAGGTCGGAGCCCCAATGTCTGTGGTGCTGTAGGTGCGCTGCCAATGGCCGCTGAGGAGCAGCAAGAGCTTGAGTGGCTGGCACTTTTGGTGTGGGAGCAATCGTACGACGTTCGTGATTTTTCCAATTTTTTTTTCAGGGGGTGCCCCGGTGCAGCTGGTGGTAAACGTCGAAGCCCTGTTCGTCAGGGAAAGCCCGGAGCCCCAGTGTCTGTGCTGCTGTAGGTGCGCTGCCAATGGCCGCTGAGGAGCAGCAAGAGCTTGAGTGTCTGGCCCTCTTGGTGTGGGAGTAATCGTCCAATGTTCGTGATTTTTCGGGTTTTTTTCAGTGAGCGCCCTGGTGCAGCTGGTGGTATACGTCGAAGCACTGTTCGTCAGGGAAAGCCCGGAGCCCCAATGTCTGTGGTGCTGTAGGTGCACTGCCAATGGCCGCTGAGGAGCAGCAAGAGCTTGAGTGTCTGGCACTTTTGGTGTGGGAGCAATGGTCCGACATTCGTGATTTTTCGAGTTTTTTTTTCCGGGAGCGCCCACGTGCAGCTGGTGGTATATGTCGAAGCCCTGTTCGTCAGGGAAAGCCCGGAGCCCCAATGTCTGTGGTGCTGTAGGTGCGCTGCCAATGGCCGCTGAGGAGCAGCAAGAGCTTGAGTGTCTGGCACTTTTGGTGTGGGAGCAATCGTCCAACGTTCGTGATTTTTTGGGGTTTTTTTTCAGGGGACGCCCCGGTGCAGCTGGTGGTAAACGTCGAAGCCCTGTTCGTCAGGGAAAGCCCGGAGCCCCAATGTCTGTGCTGCTGTAGGTGCGCTGCCAATGGCCGCTGAGGAGCAGCAAGAGCTTGAGTGGCTGGCACTTTTGGTGTGGGTACAATTGTCCGAGCTTCTTAATTTTTCGGGGCTTTTTTTTTCAGTGGGCGCCACGTGCAGCTGGTGGTATACGTCGAAACCCTGTTCGTCAGGGAAAGCCCGGAGCCCCAATGTCTGTGCTGCTGTAGGTGCACTGCCAATGGCCGCTGAGGAGCAGCAAGAGCTTGAGTGGCTGGCACTTTTGGTGTGGGAGCAATCGTCCGCCGTTCGTAATTTTTCGAGTTTTTTTTTCAGGGGGCGCGCACGTGCAGCTGGTGGTAAACGTGGAAGCCCTGTTCGTCAGGGAAAGCCCGGAGCCCCAATGTCTGTGCTGCTGTAGATGCGCTGCCAATGGCCGCTGAGGAGCAGCAAGAGCTTGAGTGTCTGGCCCTTTTGGTGTGGGAGCAATCGTCCGACGTTCGTGATTTTTCGGGGATTCTTTTTCAGGGTGCGCCCATATGCAGCTGGTGCTATACGTCAAAGCCCTGTTCGTCAGGGAAAGCCCGGAGCCCCAATGTCTGTGCTGCTCTACGTGCGCTGCCAATGGCCGCTGATGAGCAAAAAGTGCTTGAGTGTCTGGCCCTTTTGGTGTGGGAGCAATGGTCCGACGTTCATGATTTTTCGGGATTTTTTTCAGTGAGCGCCCACGTGCAGCTGGTGGTAAACGTCGAAGCCCTGTTCGTCAGGGAAAGCCCAGAGCCTCAATGTCTGTGCTGCTGTACGTGCGCTACCAATGGCCGCTGAGGAGCAGCAAGAGCTTGAGTGGCTGGCACTTTTGGTGTGGGAGCAATGGTCCGACGTTCGTAATTTTTCGAGTTTTTTCTTCAGGGGGCGCCCTGGTGCAGCTGGTGGTATACGTCGAAGCCCTGTTCGTCAGGGAAAGCCCGGAGCCCCAATGTCTGTGCTCTTGTAGGTGCGCTGCCAATGGCCGCTGAGGAGCAAAAAGAGCTTGAGTGTCTGGCCCTTTTGGTGTGGGAGTAATCGTCCAACGTTCGTGATTTTTCGGGGTTTTTAACAGTGAGCGCCCTGGTGCAGCAGGTGGTATACGTCGAAGCCCTGTTTGTCAGGGAAAGCCCGGAGCCCCAATGTCTGTGCTGCTGTATGTGCGCTGCCAATGGCCGCTGAGGAGCAGCAAGAGCTTGAGTGTCTCGCACTTTTGGTGTGGGAGCAATCGTCCAACGTTCGTGATTTTTCAGGGTTTTTTTCAGTGAGCGCCCTGGTTCAGATGGTGATATACGTCGAAGCCCTGTTCGTCAGGGAAAGCCCGGAGCCCCAATGTCTGTGCTGCTGTAGGTGCACTGCCAATGGCCGCTGAGGAGCACTAAAAGATCTTGAGTGTCTGGCCCTTTTGGTGTGGGAGCAATGGTCCGACATTCGTGATTTTTCGAGTTTTTTTTTCAGGGGGCGCCCTCGTGCAGCTGGTGGTAAACGTCGAAGCCCTGTTCGTCAGGGAAAGCCCGGAGCACAAATGTCTGCGCTGGTGTAGGTGCGCTGCCAATGGCCGCTGAGGAGCAAAAAGAGCTTGAGTGTCTGGCCCTTTTGGTGTGGGAGTAATCGTCCAACGTTCGTGATTTTTCGGGGTTTTTTTCAGTGAGCGCCGTGGTGCAGCTGGTGATATACTTCGAAGCACTGTTCGTCAGGGAAAGCCCGGAGCCCCAATGTCTGTGCTGCTGTAGGTGCGCTGCCAATGGCCGCTGAGGAGCAGCAAGAGCTTGAGTGTCTGGCACTTTTGGTGTGGGAGCAATCGTCCAACGTTCGTGATTTTTTGGGGTTTTTTTTCAGGGGACGCCCCGGTGCAGCTGGTGGTAAACGTCGAAGCCCTGTTCGTCAGGGAAAGCCCGGAGCCCCAATGTCTGTGCTGCTGTAGGTGCGCTGCCAATGGCCGCTGAGGAGCAGCAAGAGCTTGAGTGGCTGGCACTTTTGGTGTGGGTACAATCGTCCGAGCTTCGTAATTTTTCGGGGCTTTTTTTTTCAGTGGGCGCCCACGTGCAGCTGGTGGTATACGTCGAAACCCTGTTCGTCAGGGAAAGCCCGGAGCCCCAATGTCTGTGCTGCTGTAGGTGCGCTGCCAATGGCCGCTGATGAGCAAAAGTGCTTGAGTGTCTGGCCCTTTTGGTGTGGGAGCAATGGTCCGACGTTCGTGATTTTTCGGGGTTTTTTTCAGTGAGCGCCCTGGTGCAGCTGGTGGTATACGTCGAAGCCCTGTTCGTCAGGGAAAGCCCGGAGCCCCAATGTCTGTGCTGCTGTAGGTGCACTACCAATGGCCGCTGAGGAGCAAAAAGAGATTGAGCGTCTGGCACTTTTGGTGTGGGAGTAATCGTCCAACGTTCGTGATTTTTCGGGGTTTTTTCAGTGAGCGCCCTGGTGCAGCTGGTGGTATACGTCGAAGCACTGTTCGTCAGGGAAAGCCCGGAGATCCAATGTCTGTGCTGCTGTAGGTTCACTGCCAATGGCCGCTGAGGAGCAGCAAGAGCTTGAGTGGCTGGCACTTTTGGTGTGGGAGCAATGGTCCGACATTCGTGATTTTTCGAGTTTTTTTTTCAGGGGGCGCCCTCGTGCAGCTGGTGGTAAACATCGAAGCCCTGTTCGTCAGGGAAAGCCCGGAGCCCAAATATCTGCGCTGGTGTAGGTGCGCTGCCAATGGCCGCTGAGGAGCAAAAAGAGCTTGAGTGTCTGGCCCTTTTGGTGTGGGAGTAATCGTCCAACGTTCGTGATTTTTCGGGGTTTTTTTCAGTGAGCGCCCTGGTGCAGCTGGTGATATACTTCGAAGCACTGTTCATCAGGGAAAGCCCGGAGCCCCAGTGTCTGTGCTGCTGTAGGTGCACTGCCAATGGCCGCTGAGGGGCAGCAAGAGCTTGAGTGGCTGGCACTTTTGGTGTGGGTACAATCGTCCGACGTTCGTAATTTTTCGGGGTTTTTTTTCAGGGGGCGCCCACGTGCAGCTGGTGGTATACGTCGAAGCCCTGCTCCTCAGGGAAAGCCCGGAGCCCCAATGTCTGTGCTGCTGTAGGTGCGCTGCCAATGGCCTCTGATGAGCAAAAAGTGCTTGAGTGGCTGGCCCTTTTGGTGTGGGAGCAATGGTCCGACGTTCGTAATTTTTCGAGTTTTTTTTTCAGGGGGCGCGCACGTGCAGCTGGTGGTAAACGTCGAAGCCCTGTTCGTCAGGGAAAGCCCGGAGCCCCAATGTCTGTGCTGGTGTAGGTGCGCTGCCAATGGCCGCTGAGGAGCAAAAAGAGCTTGAGTGTCTGGCACTTTTGGTGTGGGAGTAATCGTCCAACGTTCGTGATTTTTCGGGGTTTTTTTCAGTGAGCGCCCTGGTGCAGCTGGTGGTATACGTCGAAGCACTGTTCGTCAGGGAAAGCCCGGAGCCCCAATGTCTGTGCTGCTGTAGGTGCACTGCCAATGGCCGCTGAGGAGCAGCAAGAGCTTGAGTGGCTGGCACTTTTGGTGTGGGAGCAATGGTCCAACGTTCGTGATTTTTCCAATTTTTTTTTTCAGGGGTTGCCCTGGTGCAGCTGGTGGTAAACGTCGAAGCCCTGTTCGTCAGGGAAAGCCCTGAGCCTCAATGTCTGTGCTGCTGTACGTGCGATACCAATAGCCGCTGATGAGCAGCAAGAGCTTGAGTGGCTTGCCCTTTTGATGTGGGAGCAATCGTCCAACGTTCGTGATTTTTTGGGGTTTTTTTCAGTGGGCGCCCACGTGTAGTTCGTTGTAAACGTCGAAGCCCTGTTCGTCAGGGAAAGCCCAGAGCTCCAATGTCTGTGCTGCTGTAGGTGCACTACCAATGGCCGCTGAGGGGCAGCAAGAGCTTGAGTGGCTGGCACTTTTGGTGTGGGTACAATCGTCCGACGTTCGTAATTTTTCGGGGTTTTTTTTTCAGGGGGCGCCCACGTGCACCTGGTGGTATACATCGAAGCCCTGCTCCTCAGGGAAAGCCCGGAGCCCCAATGTCTGTGCTGCTGTATGTGCACTGCCAATGGCCGCTGAGGAGCAGCAAGAGCTTGAGTGGCTGGCACTTTTGGTGTGGGAGCAATGGTCCGACTTTCGTGATTTTTCGGGTTTTTTTTTCAGGGGGCTGCCACGTGTAGCTGGTGGTAAATGTCGAAGCCCTGTTCGTCAGTGAAAGCACGGAAACGCAATGTCTGTGCTGCTGTAGGTGCGCTGCCAATGGCCGCTGAGGAGCAGCAAGAGCTTGAGTGGCTGGCACTTTTGGTGTGGGAGCAATCGTCCGACTTTCGTGATTTTTTGTTGTTTTTTTTTTCAGGGAGCGCCGAAGTGCACCTGGTGTTAAACGTGGAAGCCCTCTTCGTCAGGGAAAGCCCGGAGCCGCAATGTCTGTCGTGCTGTAGGTGCGCTACCAATGGCCGCTGAGGAGCGGCAAGAGCTTGAGTGGCTGGCACTTTTTGTGTGGGATCAATGGTCTGATATTCGTGATTTTTTGCGGTTTTTTTTCCGGGAGCGCACACGTGCAGCTGGTGGTAAACGTCGAAGCCCTGTTCGTCAGGGAAAGACTGGAGCCCCAATGTCTGTGCTGCTGTAGGTGCACTGCCAATGGCCGCTTAGGGGCAGCAAGAGCTTGAGTGGCTGGCACTTTTGGTGTGGGAGCAATCGTCCGACGTTCGCAATTTTTCGGGGTTTTTTTCAGTGAGCGCCCTGGTGCAGCTGGTGATATACGTCGAAGCCCTGTTCGTCAGGGAAAGCCCGGAGCCCCAATGTCTGTGCTGCTGTAGGTGCACTGCCAATGGCCGCTGAGCGGCAGCAAGAGCTTGAGTGGCTGGCACTTTTGGTGTGGGAGCAATGGTCCAACGTTCGTGATTTTTCGAGTTTTTTTTTCAGGGGCGCGCACGTGCAGCTGGTGGTAAACGTGGAAGCCCTGTTCGTCAGGGAAAGCCCGGAGCCCCAATGTCTGTGCTGCTGTAGATGCGCTGCCAATGGCCGCTGAGGAGCAGCAAGAGCTTGAGTGTCTGGCCCTTTTGGTGTGGGAGCAATCGTCCGACGTTCGTGATTTTTCGGGCATTCTTTTTCAGGGTGCGCCCACGTGCAGCTGGTGCTATACGTCAAAGCCCTGTTAGTCAGGGAAAGGTCGGAGCCCCAATGTCTGTGGTGCTGTACATGCGCTGCCAATGGCCGCTGAGGAGCAGCAAGAGCTTGAGTGGCTGGCACTTTTGGTGTGGGAGCAATCGTACGACGTTCGTGATTTTTCCAATTTTTTTTTCAGGGGGTGCCCCGGTGCAGCTGGTGGTATACGTCGAAGCCCTGCTCCTCAGGGAAAGCCCGGAGCCCCAATGTCTGTGCTGCTGTAGGTGCGCTGCCAATGGCCGCTGATGAGCAAAAAGTGCTTGAGTGGCTGGCCCTTTTGGTGTGGGAGCAATGGTCCGACGTTCATGATTTCTCAGGATTTTTTTCAGGGAGCGCCCTGGTGCAGCTGGTGGTATACGTCGAAGCCCTGTTCGTCAGGGAAAGCCCGGAGCCCCAATGTCTGTGCTGCTGTAGGTGCGCTGCCAATGGCCGCTGAGGAGCAGCAAGAGCTTGAGTGTCTGGCCCTTTTGGTGTGGGAGTAATTGTCCAATGTTCGTGATTTTTCGGGGTTTTTTCAGTGAGCGCCCTGGTGCAGCTGGTGGTATACGTCGAAGCACTGTTCGTCAGGGAAAGCCCGGAGCCCCAATGTCTGTGCTGCTGTAGGTGCACTGCCAATGGCCGCTGAGGAGCAGCAAGAGCTTGAGTGTCTGGCACTTTTGGTGTGGGAGCAATCGTCCGCCGTTCGTAATTTTTCGAGTTTTTTTTTCAGGGGGCGCGCACGTGCAGCTGGTGGTAAACGTGGAAGCCCTGTTCGTCAGGGAAAGCCCGGAGCCCCAATGTCTGTGCTGCTGTAGGTGCACTGCCAATGGCCGCTGAGGAGCAGCAAGAGCTTGAGTGGCTGGCACTTTTGGTGTGGGAGCAATGGTCCGACTTTCGTGATTTTTCGGGTTTTTTTTTCAGGGGGCTGCCACGTGTAGCTGGTGGTAAATGTCGAAGCCCTGTTCGTCAGTGAAAGCACGGAAACGCAATGTCTGTGCTGCTGTAGGTGCGCTGCCAATGGCCGCTGAGGAGCAGCAAGAGCTTGAGTGGCTGGCACTTTTGGTGTGGGAGCAATCGTCCGACTTTCGTGATTTTTTGTTGTTTTTTTTCAGGGAGCGCCGAAGTGCACCTGGTGTTAAACGTGGAAGCCCTCTTCGTCAGGGAAAGCCCGGAGCCGCAATGTCTGTCGTGCTGTAGGTGCGCTACCAATGGCCGCTGAGGAGCGGCAAGAGCTTGAGTGGCTGGCACTTTTTGTGTGGGATCAATGGTCTGATATTCGTGAATTTTTGCGGTTTTTTTTTCCGGGAGCGCACACGTGCAGCTGGTGGTAAACGTCGAAGCCCTGTTCGTCAGGGAAAGACTGGAGCCCCAATGTCTGTGCTGCTGTAGGTGCACTGCCAATGGCCGCTTAGGGGCAGCAAGAGCTTGAGTGGCTGGCACTTTTGGTGTGGGAGCAATCGTCCGACGTTCGCAATTTTTCGGGGTTTTTTTCAGTGAGCGCCCTGGTGCAGCTGGTGATATACGTCGAAGCCCTGTTCGTCAGGGAAAGCCCGGAGCCCCAATGTCTGTGCTGCTGTAGGTGCACTGCCAATGGCCGCTGAGCGGCAGCAAGAGCTTGAGTGGCTGGCACTTTTGGTGTGGGAGCAATGGTCCAACGTTCGTGATTTTTCGAGTTTTTTTTCAGGGAGCGCCCACGTGCAGCTGGTGGTAAACGTCGAAGCCCTGTTCGTCAGGGAAAGCCCGGAGCCCCAATGTCTGTGCTGCTGTAGATGCGCTGCCAATGGCCGCTGAGGAGCAGCAAGAGCTTGAGTGTCTGGCCCTTTTGGTGTGGGAGCAATCGTCCGACGTTCGTGATTTTTCGGGCATTCTTTTTCAGGGTGCGCCCTGGTGCAGCTGGTGCTATACGTCAAAGCCCTGTTAGTCAGGGAAAGGTCGGAGCCCCAATGTCTGTGGTGCTGTACATGCGCTGCCAATGGCCGCTGAGGAGCAGCAAGAGCTTGAGTGGCTGGCACTTTTGGTGTGGGAGCAATCGTCCGACGTTCGTGATTTTTCCAGTTTTTTTTCAGGGGGTGCCCCGGTGCAGCTGGTGGTATACGTCGAAGCCCTGCTCGTCAGGGAAAGCCCGGAGCCCCAATGTCTGTGCTGCTGTAGGTGCGCTGCCAATGGCCGCTGATGAGCAAAAAGTGCTTGAGTGTGTGGCCCTTTTGGTGTGGGAGCAATGGTCCGACGTTCATGATTTCTCAGGATTTTTTTCAGGGAGCGCCCTGGTGCAGCTGGTGGTATACGTCGAAGCCCTGTTCGTCAGGGAAAGCCCGGAGCCCCAATGTCTGTGCTGCTGTAGGTGCGCTGCCAATGGCCGCTGAGGAGCAGCAAGAGCTTGAGTGTCTGGCCCTTTTGGTGTGGGAGTAATTGTCCAATGTTCGTGATTTTTTGGGGTTTTTTTTTCAGTGAGCGCCCTGGTGCAGCTGGTGGTATACGTCGAAGCCCTGTTCGTCAGGGAAAGCCCGGAGCCCCAATGTCTGTGCTGCTGTAGGTGCACTGCCAATGGCCGCTGAGGAGCAGCAAGAGCTTGAGTGGCTGGCACTTTTGGTGTGGGAGCAATCGTCCGCCGTTCGTAATTTTTCGAGTTTTTTTCAGGGGGCGCCCACGTGCAGCTGGTGGTAAACGTCGAAGCCCTGTTCGTCAGGGAAAGCCCGGAGCCCCAATGTCTGTGCTGCTGTAGATGCGCTGCCAATGGCCGCTGAGGAGCAGCAAGAGCTTGAGTGTCTGGCCCTTTTGGTGTGGGAGCAATCGTCCGACGTTCGTGATTTTTCGGGGATTCTTTTTCAGGGTGCGCCCTGGTGCAGCTGGTGCTATACGTCAAAGCCCTGTTCGTCAGGGAAAGCCCGGAGCCCCAATGTCTGTGCTGCTCTACGTGCGCTGCCAATGGCCGCTGATGAGCAAAAAGTGCTTGAGTGTCTGGCCCTTTTGGTGTGGGAGCAATGGTCCAACGTTCATGATTTTTCGGGGTTTTTTCAGTGAGCGCCCACGTGCAGCTGGTGGTATACGTCGAAGCCCTGTTCGTCAGGGAAAGCCCAGAGCCTCAATGTCTGTGCTGCTGTACGTGCGCTGCCAATGGCCGCTGAGGAGCAGCAAGAGCTTGAGTGGCTGGCACTTTTGGTGTGGGAGCAATGGTCCGACGTTCGTGATTTTTCGAGTTTTTTTTTTCAGGGGGCGCCCTGGTGCAGCTGGTGGTAAACGTCGAAGCCCTGTTCGTCAGGGAAAGCCCGGAGCCCCAATGTCTGTGCTCTTGTAGGTGCGCTGCCAATGGCCGCTGAGGAGCAAAAAGAGCTTGAGTGTCTGGCCCTTTTGGTGTGGGAGTAATCGTCCAACGTTCGTGATTTTTCGGGGTTTTTTTCAGTGAGCGCCCTGGTGCAGCTGGTGGTATACGTCGAAGCCCTGTTCGTCAGGGAAAGCCCGGAGCCCCAATGTCTGTGCTGCTGTAGGTGCGCTGCCAATGGCCGCTGAGGAGCAGCAAGAGCTTGAGTGTCTGGCACTTTTGGTGTGGGAGCAATCGTCCAACGTTCGTGATTTTTCAGGGTTTTTTTCAGTGAGCGCCCTGGTTCAGATGGTGATATACGTCGAAGCCCTGTTCGTCAGGGAAAGCCCGGAGCCCCAATGTCTGTGCTGCTGTAGGTGCACTGCCAATGGCCGCTGAGGAGCACTAAAAGATCTTGAGTGTCTGGCCCTTTTGGTGTGGGAGCAATGGTCCGACATTCGTGATTTTTCGAGTTTTTTTTTTCAGGGGGCGCCCTCGTGCAGCTGGTGGTAAACGTCGAAGCCCTGTTCGTCAGGGAAAGCCCGGAGCACAAATGTCTGCGCTGGTGTAGGTGCGCTGCCAATGGCCGCTGAGGAGCAAAAAGAGCTTGAGTGTCTGGCCCTTTTGGTGTGGGAGTAATCGTCCAACGTTCGTGATTTTTCGGGGTTTTTTTCAGTGAGCGCCCTGGTGCAGCTGGTGATATACTTCGAAGCACTGTTCGTCAGGGAAAGCCCGGAGCCCCAATGTCTGTGCTGCTGTAGGTGCGCTGCCAATGGCCGCTGAGGAGCAGCAAGAGCTTGAGTGGCTGGCACTTTTGGTGTGGGAGCAATCGTCCAACGTTCGTGATTTTTTGGGGTTTTTTTTCAGGGGACGCCCCGGTGCAGCTGGTGGTAAACGTCGAAGCCCTGTTCGTCAGGGAAAGCCCGGAGCCCCAATGTCTGTGCTGCTGTAGGTGCGCTGCCAATGGCCGCTGAGGAGCAGCAAGAGCTTGAGTGGCTGGCCCTTTTGGTGTGGGAGCAATCGTCCGACGTTCGTGATTTTTCGGGGTTTTTTTTCAGTGGGCGCCCACGTGCAGCTGGTGGTAAACGTCGAAGCCCTGTTCGTCAGGGAAAGCCCGGAGCCCCAATGTCTGTGCTGCTGTAGGTGCACTACCAATGGCCGCTGAGGGGCAGCAAGAGCTTGAGTGTCTGGCACTTTTGGTGTGGGTACAATCGTCCGACGTTCGTAATTTTTCGGGGTTTTTTTCAGTGAGCGCCCTGGTGCAGCTGGTGGTATACATCGAAGCCCTGTTCCTCAGGGAAAGCCCGGAGCCCCAATGTCTGTGCTGCTGTAGGTGCACTGCCAATGGCCGCTGAGGAGCAGCAAGAGCTTGAGTGGCTGGCACTTTTGGTGTGGGAGCAATCGTCCGACGTTCGTGATTTTTCGGGGTTTTTTTTCAGGGGGCTCCCACGTGCAGCTGGTGGTAAACGTCGAAGCCCTGTTCGTCAGGGAAAGCCCGGAGCCCCAATGTCTGTGCTGCTGTAGGTGCGCTGCCAATGGCCGCTGAGGAGCAGCAAGAGCTTGAGTGGCTGGCACTTTTGGTGTGGGAGCAATCGTCCAACGTTCGTGATTTTTTGTTGTTTTTTTTCAGGGAGCGCCCTGGTGCAGCTGGTGGTAAACGTGGAAGCCCTGTTCGTCAGGGAAAGCCCGGAGCCCCAATGTCTGTCGTGCTGTAGGTGCGCTGCCAATGGCCGCTGAGGAGCAGCAAGAGCTTGAGTGGCTGGCACTTTTGGTGTGGGAGCAATGGTCTGATATTCGTGATTTTTTGCGGTTTTTTTTTCAGTGAGCGCCCACGTGCAGCTGGTGGTAAACGTCGAAGCCCTGTTCGTCAGGGAAAGCCCGGAGCCCCAATGTCTGTGCTGCTGTAGGTGCACTGCCAATGGCCGCTGAGGGGCAGCAAGAGCTTGAGTGGCTGGCACTTTTGGTGTGGGAGCAATCGTCCGACGTTCGCAATTTTTCGGGGTTTTTTTCAGTGAGCGCCCTGGTGCAGCTGGTGATATACGTCGAAGCCCTGTTCGTCAGGGAAAGCCCGGAGCCCCAATGTCTGTGCTGCTGTAGGTGCACTGCCAATGGCCGCTGAGCGGCAGCAAGAGCTTGAGTGGCTGGCACTTTTGGTGTGGGAGCAATGGTCCAACGTTCGTGATTTTTCGAGTTTTTTTTTCAGGGGGCGCGCACGTGCAGCTGGTGGTAAACGTGGAAGCCCTGTTCGTCAGGGAAAGCCCGGAGCCCCAATGTCTGTGCTGCTGTAGATGCGCTGCCAATGGCCGCTGAGGAGCAGCAAGAGCTTGAGTGTCTGGCCCTTTTGGTGTGGGAGCAATCGTCCGACGTTCGTGATTTTTCGGGCATTCTTTTTCAGGGTGCGCCCACATGCAGCTGGTGCTATACGTCAAAGCCCTGTTAGTCAGGGAAAGGTCGGAGCCCCAATGTCTGTGGTGCTGTACATGCGCTGCCAATGGCCGCTGAGGAGCAGCAAGAGCTTGAGTGGCTGGCACTTTTGGTGTGGGAGCAATCGTACGACGTTCGTGATTTTTCCAATTTTTTTTTCAGGGGGTGCCCCGGTGCAGCTGGTGGTATACGTCGAAGCCCTGCTCCTCAGGGAAAGCCCGGAGCCCCAATGTCTGTGCTGCTGTAGGTGCGCTGCCAATGGCCGCTGATGAGCAAAAAGTGCTTGAGTGTGTGGCCCTTTTGGTGTGGGAGCAATGGTCCGACGTTCATGATTTCTCAGGATTTTTTTCAGGGAGCGCCCTGGTGCAGCTGGTGGTATACGTCGAAGCCCTGTTCGTCAGGGAAAGCCCGGAGCCCCAATGTCTGTGCTGCTGTAGGTGCGCTGCCAATGGCCGCTGAGGAGCAGCAAGAGCTTGAGTGTCTGGCCCTTTTGGTGTGGGAGTAATTGTCCAATGTTCGTGATTTTTCGGGGTTTTTTTCAGTGAGCGCCCTGGTGCAGCTGGTGGTATACGTCGAAGCCCTGTTCGTCAGGGAAAGCCCGGAGCCCCAATGTCTGTGCTGCTGTAGGTGCACTGCCAATGGCCGCTGAGGAGCAGCAAGAGCTTGAGTGTCTGGCACTTTTGGTGTGGGAGCAATGGTCCGACATTCGTGATTTTTCGATTTTTTTTTTCCGGGACCGCCCACGTGCAGCTGGTGGTATATGTCGAAGCCCTGTTCGTCAGGGAAAGCCCGGAGCCCCAATGTCTGTGCTGCTGTAGGTGCGCTGCCAATGGCCGCTGAGGAGCAGCAAGAGCTTGAGTGGCTGGCACTTTTGGTGTGGGAGCAATCGTCCGACGTTCGTGATTTTTCGGGTTTTTTTTTCAGGGGGCGCCCACGTGCAGCTGGTGGTAAACGTCGAAGCCCTGTTCGTCAGGGAAAGCCCGGAGCCCCAATGTCTGTGCTGCTGTAGGTGCGCTGCCAATGGCCGCTGAGGAGCAGCAAGAGCTTGAGTGTCTGGCACTTTTGGTGTGGGAGTAATCGTCCAACGTTCGTGATTTTTTGGGTTTTTTTCAGGGAGCGCCCACGTGCAGCTGGTGGTATACGTCGAAGCCCTGTTCGTCAGGGAAAGCCCGGAGCCCCAATGTCTGTGCTGCTGTAGGTGCACTGCCAATGGCCGCTGAGGAGCAGCAAGAGCTTGAGTGTCTGGCACTTTTGGTGTGGGAGCAATCGTCCAACGTTCGTGATTTTTCGGGGTTTTTTTCAGTGAGCGCCCTGGTGCAGCTGGTGGTAAACGTCGAAGCCCTGTTCGTCAGGGAAAGCCCGGAGCCCCAATGTCTGTGCTGCTGTAGGTGCACTGCCAATGGCCGCTGAGGAGCAGCAAGAGCTTGAGTGGCTGGCACTTTTGGTGTGGGAGCAATGGTCCGACGTTCGTAATTTTTCGATTTTTTTTCAGGGGGCGCCCTCGTGCAGCTGGTGGTAAACGTCGAAGCCCTGTTCGTCAGGGAAAGCCCGGAGCCCCAATGTCTGTGCTGCTGTAGGTGCGCTGCCAATGGCCGCTGAGGAGCAGCAAGAGCTTGAGTGGCTGGCACTTTTGGTGTGGGAGCAATGGTCCGACGTTCGTGATTTTTCGAGTTTTTTTTCAGTGAGCGCCCACGTGCAGCTGGTGATATACGTCGAAGCCCTGTTCGTCAGGGAAAGCCCGGAGCCCCAATGTCTGTGCTGCTGTAGGTGCACTGCCAATGGCCGCTGAGGAGCAGCAAGAGCTTGAGTGTCTGGCACTTTTGGTGTGGGAGCAATGGTCCAACGTTCGTGATTTTTTGAGAGTTTTTTTTCAGGGAGCGCCCCGGTGCAGCTGGTGGTAAACGTCGAAGCCCTGTTCGTCAGGGAAAGCCCGGAGCCCCAATGTCTGTGCTGCTGTAGGTGCACTGCCAATGGCCGCTGAGGAGCAGCAAGAGCTTGAGTGTCTGGCCCTTTTGGTGTGGGAGCAATCGTCCAACGTTCGTGATTTTTCGGGGTTTTTTTCAGTGAGCGCCCTGGTGCAGCTGGTGGTATACGTCGAAGCCCTGTTCGTCAGGGAAAGCCCGGAGCCCCAATGTCTGTGCTGCTGTAGGTGCACTGCCAATGGCCGCTGAGGAGCAGCAAGAGCTTGAGTGTCTGGCACTTTTGGTGTGGGAGCAATGGTCCGACGTTCGTGATTTTTCGAGTTTTTTTTTCAGGGAGCGCCCACGTGCAGCTGGTGGTATACGTCGAAGCCCTGTTCGTCAGGGAAAGCCCGGAGCCCCAATGTCTGTGCTGCTGTAGGTGCACTGCCAATGGCCGCTGAGGAGCAGCAAGAGCTTGAGTGTCTGGCACTTTTGGTGTGGGAGCAATGGTCCAACGTTCGTGATTTTTTGGGGTTTTTTTTCAGGGAGCGCCCCGGTGCAGCTGGTGGTAAACGTCGAAGCCCTGTTCGTCAGGGAAAGCCCGGAGCCCCAATGTCTGTGCTGCTGTAGGTGCGCTGCCAATGGCCGCTGAGGAGCAGCAAGAGCTTGAGTGGCTGGCACTTTTGGTGTGGGAGCAATCGTCCGACGTTCGTGATTTTTTGGCATTTTTTTTCAGGGGACGCCCACGTGCAGCTGGTGGTAAACGTCGAAGCCCTGTTCGTCAGGGAAAGCCCGGAGCCCCAATGTCTGTGCTGCTGTAGGTGCGCTGCCAATGGCCGCTGAGGAGCAGCAAGAGCTTGAGTGTCTGGCCCTTTTGGTGTGGGAGCAATCGTCCGACGTTCGTGATTTTTCGGGGATTCTTTTTCAGGGTGCGCCCACATGCAGCTGGTGCTATACGTCAAAGCCCTGTTCGTCAGGGAAAGCCCGGAGCCCCAATGTCTGTGCTGCTGTACGTGCGCTGCCAATGGCCGCTGATGAGCAAAAAGTGCTTGAGTGTCTGGCCCTTTTGGTGTGGGAGCAATGGTCCGACGTTCATGATTTTTCGGGATTTTTTTCAGTGAGCGCCCACGTGCAGCTGGTGGTAAACGTCGAAGCCCTGTTCGTCAGGGAAAGCCCAGAGCCTCAATGTCTGTGCTGCTGTACGTGCGCTGCCAATGGCCGCTGAGGAGCAGCAAGAGCTTGAGTGGCTGGCACTTTTGGTGTGGGAGCAATGGTCCAACGTTCGTGATTTTTCGAGTTTTTTCTTCAGGGGGCGCCCTGGTGCAGCTGGTGGTAAACGTCGAAGCCCTGTTCGTCAGGGAAAGCCCGGAGCCCCAATGTCTGTGCTGCTGTAGGTGCGCTGCCAATGGCCGCTGAGGAGCAGCAAGAGCTTGAGTGTCTGGCCCTTTTGGTGTGGGAGTAATCGTCCAACGTTCGTGATTTTTCGGGGTTTTTAACAGTGAGCGCCCTGGTGCAGCTGGTGGTATACGTCGAAGCCCTGTTCGTCAGGGAAAGCCCGGAGCCCCAATGTCTGTGCTGCTGTAGGTGCACTGCCAATGGCCGCTGAGGAGCAGCAAGAGCTTGAGTGTCTGGCACTTTTGGTGTGGGAGCAATCGTCCAACGTTCGTGATTTTTCAGGGTTTTTTTCAGTGAGCGCCCTGGTTCAGATGGTGATATACGTCGAAGCCCTGTTCGTCAGGGAAAGCCCGGAGCCCCAATGTCTGTGCTGCTGTAGGTGCACTGCCAATGGCCGCTGAGGAGCACTAAAAGAGCTTGAGTGTCTGGCCCTTTTGGTGTGGGAGCAATGGTCCGACATTCGTGATTTTTCGAGTTTTTTTTTCAGGGGGCGCCCTCGTGCAGCTGGTGGTAAACGTCGAAGCCCTGTTCGTCAGGGAAAGCCCGGAGCACAAATGTCTGCGCTGGTGTAGGTGCGCTGCCAATGGCCGCTGAGGAGCAAAAAGAGCTTGAGTGTCTGGCACTTTTGGTGTGGGAGTAATCGTCCAACGTTCGTGATTTTTCGGGGTTTTTTTCAGTGAGCGCCCTGGTGCAGCTGGTGATATACTTCGAAGCACTGTTCGTCAGGGAAAGCCCGGAGCCCAAATGTCTGTGCTGCTGTAGGTGCGCTGCCAATGGCCGCTGAGGAGCAGCAAGAGCTTGAGTGTCTGGCACTTTTGGTGTGGGAGCAATCGTCCAACGTTCGTGATTTTTTGGGGTTTTTTTTCAGGGGACGCCCCGGTGCAGCTGGTGGTAAACGTCGAAGCCCTGTTCGTCAGGGAAAGCCCGGAGCCCCAATGTCTGTGCTGCTGTAGGTGCGCTGCCAATG
The DNA here is from genome assembly GCA_026413225.1 of Otis tarda. Taxonomy (NCBI): domain Eukaryota; kingdom Metazoa; phylum Chordata; class Aves; order Otidiformes; family Otididae; genus Otis; species Otis tarda. The sequence continues at coordinate 88,294 of JAPMTP010000066.1, forward strand.
GCCGCTGAGGAGCAGCAAGAGCTTGAGTGTCTGGCACTTTTGGTGTGGGAGCAATGGTCCGACGTTCGTGATTTTTCGGGGCTTTTTTTTTCAGTGGGCGCCCACGTGCAGCTGGTGGTAAACGTCGAAGCCCTGTTCGTCAGGGAAAGCCCGGAGCCCCAATGTCTGTGCTGCTGTAGGTGCGCTGCCAATGGCCGCTGAGGAGCAGCAAGAGCTTGAGTGTCTGGCCCTTTTGGTGTGGGAGCAATCGTCCAACGTTCGTGATTTTTCGGGGATTTTTTTCAGGGTGCGCCCTGGTGCAGCTGGTGCTATACGTCGAAGCCCTGTTCGTCAGGGAAAGCCCGGAGCCCCAATGTCTGTGCTGCTGTAGGTGCGCTGCCAATGGCCGCTGAGGAGCAGCAAGAGCTTGAGTGTCTGGCCCTTTTGGTGTGGGAGCAATCGTCCGACGTTCGTGATTTTTCGGGGTTTTTTTCAGTGAGCGCCCACGTGCAGCTGGTGGTAAACGTCGAAGCCCTGTTCGTCAGGGAAAGCCCGGAGCCCCAATGTCTGTGCTGCTGTAGGTGCGCTGCCAATGGCCGCTGAGGAGCAGCAAGAGCTTGAGTGGCTGGCACTTTTGGTGTGGGAGCAATGGTCCGACGTTCGTGATTTTTCGAGTTTTTTTTCAGGGGGCGCCCTGGTGCAGCTGGTGGTAAACGTCGAAGCCCTGTTCGTCAGGGAAAGCCCGGAGCCCCAATGTCTGTGCTGCTGTAGGTGCGCTGCCAATGGCCGCTGAGGAGCAGCAAGAGCTTGAGTGTCTGGCCCTTTTGGTGTGGGAGCAATGGTCCAACGTTCGTGATTTTTCGAGGGTTTTTTTCAGTGGGCGCCCTGGTGCAGCTGGTGGTAAACGTCGAAGCCCTGTTCGTCAGGGAAAGCCCGGAGCCCCAATGTCTGTGCTGCTGTAGGTGCGCTGCCAATGGCCGCTGAGGAGCAGCAAGAGCTTGAGTGTCTGGCACTTTTGGTGTGGGAGCAATCGTCCAACGTTCGTGATTTTTCAGGGCTTTTTTTTCAGTGAGCGCCCTGGTGCAGATGGTGATATACGTCGAAGCCCTGTTCGTCAGGGAAAGCCCGGAGCCCCAATGTCTGTGCTGCTGTAGGTGCACTGCCAATGGCCGCTGAGGAGCACTAAAAGAGCTTGAGTGTCTGGCACTTTTGGTGTGGGAGCAATGGTCCGACATTCGTGATTTTTCGAGTTTTTTTTTCAGGGAGCGCCCACGTGCAGCTGGTGGTAAACGTCGAAGCCCTGTTCGTCAGGGAAAGCCCGGAGCCCCAATGTCTGTGCTGCTGTAGGTGCGCTGCCAATGGCCGCTGAGGAGCAGCAAGAGCTTGAGTGTCTGGCACTTTTGGTGTGGGAGCAATCGTCCAACGTTCGTGATTTTTCGGGGTTTTTTTCAGTGAGCGCCCACGTGCAGCTGGTGGTAAACGTCGAAGCCCTGTTCGTCAGGGAAAGCCCGGAGCCCCAATGTCTGTGCTGCTGTAGGTGCGCTGCCAATGGCCGCTGAGGAGCAGCAAGAGCTTGAGTGGCTGGCACTTTTGGTGTGGGAGCAATGGTCCGACGTTCGTGATTTTTCGAGTTTTTTTTTCAGGGGGCGCCCTGGTGCAGCTGGTGGTATACGTCGAAGCCCTGTTCGTCAGGGAAAGCCCGGAGCCCCAATGTCTGTGCTGCTGTAGGTGCGCTGCCAATGGCCGCTGAGGAGCAGCAAGAGCTTGAGTGTCTGGCACTTTTGGTGTGGGAGCAATCGTCCGACGTTCGTGATTTTTCGGGGTTTTTTTCAGGGAGCGCCCACGTGCAGCTGGTGGTATACGTCGAAGCCCTGTTCGTCAGGGAAAGCCCGGAGCCCCAATGTCTGTGCTGCTGTACGTGCGCTGCCAATGGCCGCTGAGGAGCAGCAAGAGCTTGAGTGGCTGGCACTTTTGGTGTGGGAGCAATGGTCCGACGTTCGTGATTTTTCGAGTTTTTTTTTCAGGGGGCGCCCTGGTGCAGCTGGTGGTATACGTCGAAGCCCTGTTCGTCAGGGAAAGCCCGGAGCCCCAATGTCTGTGCTGCTGTAGGTGCGCTGCCAATGGCCGCTGAGGAGCAGCAAGAGCTTGAGTGTCTGGCCCTTTTGGTGTGGGAGCAATCGTCCAACGTTCGTGATTTTTCGGGGTTTTTTTCAGGGAGCGCCCTGGTGCAGCTGGTGGTAAACGTCGAAGCCCTGTTCGTCAGGGAAAGCCCGGAGCCCCAATGTCTGTGCTGCTGTAGGTGCGCTGCCAATGGCCGCTGAGGAGCAGCAAGAGCTTGAGTGTCTGGCCCTTTTGGTGTGGGAGTAATCGTCCAACGTTCGTGATTTTTCGGGGTTTTTTTCAGTGAGCGCCCTGGTGCAGCTGGTGATATACGTCGAAGCCCTGTTCGTCAGGGAAAGCCCGGAGCCCCAATGTCTGTGCTGCTGTAGGTGCACTGCCAATGGCCGCTGAGGAGCAGCAAGAGCTTGAGTGTCTGGCACTTTTGGTGTGGGAGCAATGGTCCGACATTCGTGATTTTTCGAGTTTTTTTTTCAGGGGAGCGCCCTGGTGCAGCTGGTGGTAAACGTCGAAGCCCTGTTCGTCAGGGAAAGCCCGGAGCCCCAATGTCTGTGCTGCTGTAGGTGCGCTGCCAATGGCCGCTGAGGAGCAGCAAGAGCTTGAGTGTCTGGCACTTTTGGTGTGGGAGCAATGGTCCAACGTTCGTGATTTTTTGGGGTTTTTTTTCAGTGGGACGCCCACGTGCAGCTGGTGGTAAACGTCGAAGCCCTGTTCGTCAGGGAAAGCCCGGAGCCCCAATGTCTGTGCTGCTGTAGGTGCGCTGCCAATGGCCGCTGAGGAGCAGCAAGAGCTTGAGTGGCTGGCACTTTTGGTGTGGGTACAATCGTCCGAGCTTCGTAATTTTTCGGGGCTTTTTTTTCAGTGGGCGCCCACGTGCAGCTGGTGGTATACGTCGAAGCCCTGTTCGTCAGGGAAAGCCCGGAGCCCCAATGTCTGTGCTGCTGTAGGTGCGCTGCCAATGGCCGCTGAGGAGCAGCAAGAGCTTGAGTGTCTGGCCCTTTTGGTGTGGGAGCAATCGTCCGACGTTCGTGATTTTTCGGGGTTTTTTTTTTTCAGTGAGCGCCCACGTGCAGCTGGTGGTATACGTCGAAGCCCTGTTCGTCAGGGAAAGCCCAGAGCCTCAATGTCTGTGCTGCTGTACGTGCGCTGCCAATGGCCGCTGAGGAGCAGCAAGAGCTTGAGTGGCTGGCACTTTTGGTGTGGGAGCAATGGTCCGACGTTCGTGATTTTTCGGGTTTTTTTTTCAGGGGGCGCCCTGGTGCAGCTGGTGGTAAACGTCGAAGCCCTGTTCGTCAGGGAAAGCCCGGAGCCCCAATGTCTGTGCTGCTGTAGGTGCGCTGCCAATGGCCGCTGAGGAGCAAAAAGAGCTTGAGTGTCTGGCCCTTTTGGTGTGGGAGTAATCGTCCAACGTTCGTGATTTTTCGGGGTTTTTTTCAGTGAGCGCCCTGGTGCAGCTGGTGGTATACGTCGAAGCCCTGTTCGTCAGGGAAAGCCCGGAGCCCCAATGTCTGTGCTGCTGTAGGTGCGCTGCCAATGGCCGCTGAGGAGCAGCAAGAGCTTGAGTGTCTGGCACTTTTGGTGTGGGAGCAATCGTCCAACGTTCGTGATTTTTCGGGGTTTTTTTCAGTGAGCGCCCTGGTGCAGCTGGTGGTAAACGTCGAAGCCCTGTTCGTCAGGGAAAGCCCGGAGCCCCAATGTCTGTGCTGCTGTAGGTGCGCTGCCAATGGCCGCTGAGGAGCAGCAAGAGCTTGAGTGTCTGGCCCTTTTGGTGTGGGAGCAATCGTCCGACGTTCGTGATTTTTCGGGGTTTTTTTTTCAGGGGGCGCCCTCGTGCAGCTGGTGGTAAACGTCGAAGCCCTGTTCGTCAGGGAAAGCCCGGAGCCCCAATGTCTGTGCTGCTGTAGGTGCGCTGCCAATGGCCGCTGAGGAGCAGCAAGAGCTTGAGTGTCTGGCCCTTTTGGTGTGGGAGCAATCGTCCAACGTTCGTGATTTTTCGGGGTTTTTTTCAGTGAGCGCCCACGTGCAGCTGGTGGTAAACGTCGAAGCCCTGTTCGTCAGGGAAAGCCCGGAGCCCCAATGTCTGTGCTGCTGTAGGTGCGCTGCCAATGGCCGCTGAGGAGCAGCAAGAGCTTGAGTGGCTGGCACTTTTGGTGTGGGAGCAATGGTCCGACGTTCGTAATTTTTCGAGTTTTTTTTTCAGGGGGCGCCCTGGTGCAGCTGGTGGTAAACGTCGAAGCCCTGTTCGTCAGGGAAAGCCCGGAGCCCCAATGTCTGTGCTGCTGTAGGTGCGCTGCCAATGGCCGCTGAGGAGCAAAAAGAGCTTGAGTGTCTGGCCCTTTTGGTGTGGGAGTAATCGTCCAACGTTCGTGATTTTTCGGGGTTTTTTTCAGTGAGCGCCCACGTGCAGCTGGTGGTAAACGTCGAAGCCCTGTTCGTCAGGGAAAGCCCGGAGCCCCAATGTCTGTGCTGCTGTAGGTGCACTGCCAATGGCCGCTGAGGAGCAGCAAGAGCTTGAGTGTCTGGCACTTTTGGTGTGGGAGCAATCGTCCAACGTTCGTGATTTTTCGGGGTTTTTTTCAGTGAGCGCCCTGGTGCAGCTGGTGATATACGTCGAAGCCCTGTTCGTCAGGGAAAGCCCGGAGCCCCAATGTCTGTGCTGCTGTAGGTGCACTGCCAATGGCCGCTGAGGAGCAGCAAGAGCTTGAGTGTCTGGCACTTTTGGTGTGGGAGCAATCGTCCAACGTTCGTGATTTTTCGGGTTTTTTTTCAGGGGCGCCCACGTGCAGCTGGTGGTAAACGTCGAAGCCCTGTTCGTCAGGGAAAGCCCGGAGCCCCAATGTCTGTGCTGCTGTAGGTGCGCTGCCAATGGCCGCTGAGGAGCAGCAAGAGCTTGAGTGGCTGGCACTTTTGGTGTGGGAGCAATGGTCCGACGTTCGTGATTTTTCCATTTTTTTTTTTCAGGGGGCGCCCCGGTGCAGCTGGTGGTAAACGTCGAAGCCCTGTTCGTCAGGGAAAGCCCGGAGCCCCAATGTCTGTGCTGCTGTAGGTGCGCTGCCAATGGCCGCTGAGGAGCAGCAAGAGCTTGAGTGTCTGGCCCTTTTGGTGTGGGAGCAATCGTCCAACGTTCGTGATTTTTCGGGTTTTTTTCAGTGAGCGCCCTGGTGCAGCTGGTGGTATACGTCGAAGCCCTGTTCGTCAGGGAAAGCCCGGAGCCCCAATGTCTGTGCTGCTGTAGGTGCACTGCCAATGGCCGCTGAGGAGCAGCAAGAGCTTGAGTGGCTGGCACTTTTGGTGTGGGAGCAATGGTCCGACGTTCGTGATTTTTCGAGTTTTTTTTTCAGGGGGCGCCCACGTGCAGCTGGTGGTAAACGTCGAAGCCCTGTTCGTCAGGGAAAGCCCGGAGCCCCAATGTCTGTGCTGCTGTAGGTGCGCTGCCAATGGCCGCTGAGGAGCAGCAAGAGCTTGAGTGGCTGGCACTTTTGGTGTGGGAGCAATGGTCCAACGTTCGTGATTTTTCGGGTTTTTTTTCAGGGGTTGCCCTGGTGCAGCTGGTGGTAAACGTCGAAGCCCTGTTCGTCAGGGAAAGCCCGGAGCCCCAATGTCTGTGCTGCTGTAGGTGCGCTGCCAATGGCCGCTGAGGAGCAGCAAGAGCTTGAGTGGCTGGCACTTTTGGTGTGGGAGCAATGGTCCGACGTTCGTGATTTTTCGGGGTTTTTTTCAGTGAGCGCCCTGGTGCAGCTGGTGGTATACGTCGAAGCCCTGTTCGTCAGGGAAAGCCCGGAGCCCCAATGTCTGTGCTGCTGTAGGTGCGCTGCCAATGGCCGCTGAGGAGCAGCAAGAGCTTGAGTGTCTGGCACTTTTGGTGTGGGAGCAATCGTCCGACATTCGTGATTTTTCGATTTTTTTTTTCAGGGAGCGCCCACGTGCAGCTGGTGGTAAACGTCGAAGCCCTGTTCGTCAGGGAAAGCCCGGAGCCCCAATGTCTGTGCTGCTGTAGGTGCGCTGCCAATGGCCGCTGAGGAGCAGCAAGAGCTTGAGTGGCTGGCACTTTTGGTGTGGGAGCAATCGTCCAACGTTCGTGATTTTTCGGGGTTTTTTTTCAGTGAGCGCCCACGTGCAGCTGGTGGTAAACGTCGAAGCCCTGTTCGTCAGGGAAAGCCCGGAGCCCCAATGTCTGTGCTGCTGTAGGTGCGCTGCCAATGGCCGCTGAGGAGCAGCAAGAGCTTGAGTGGCTGGCACTTTTGGTGTGGGAGCAATGGTCCGACGTTCGTGATTTTTCGAGTTTTTTTTTCAGGGGGCGCCCTGGTGCAGCTGGTGGTAAACGTCGAAGCCCTGTTCGTCAGGGAAAGCCCGGAGCCCCAATGTCTGTGCTGCTGTAGGTGCGCTGCCAATGGCCGCTGAGGAGCAAAAAGAGCTTGAGTGTCTGGCACTTTTGGTGTGGGAGTAATCGTCCAACGTTCGTGATTTTTCGGGGTTTTTTCAGTGAGCGCCCTGGTGCAGCTGGTGGTATACGTCGAAGCCCTGTTCGTCAGGGAAAGCCCGGAGCCCCAATGTCTGTGCTGCTGTAGGTGCACTGCCAATGGCCGCTGAGGAGCAGCAAGAGCTTGAGTGTCTGGCACTTTTGGTGTGGGAGCAATGGTCCAACGTTCGTGATTTTTCGGGATTTTTTTTCAGTGAGCGCCCTGGTGCAGCTGGTGGTATACGTCGAAGCCCTGTTCGTCAGGGAAAGCCCGGAGCCCCAATGTCTGTGCTGCTGTAGGTGCGCTGCCAATGGCCGCTGAGGAGCAGCAAGAGCTTGAGTGTCTGGCCCTTTTGGTGTGGGAGCAATGGTCCGACGTTCGTGATTTTTCGAGTTTTTTTTTCAGGGGGCGCCCTGGTGCAGCTGGTGGTATACGTCGAAGCCCTGTTCGTCAGGGAAAGCCCGGAGCCCCAATGTCTGTGCTGCTGTAGGTGCGCTGCCAATGGCCGCTGAGGAGCAAAAAGAGCTTGAGTGTCTGGCCCTTTTGGTGTGGGAGCAATCGTCCGACGTTCGTGATTTTTCGGGGTTTTTTTCAGTGAGCGCCCTGGTGCAGCTGGTGGTATACGTCGAAGCCCTGTTCGTCAGGGAAAGCCCGGAGCCCCAATGTCTGTGCTGCTGTAGGTGCACTACCAATGGCCGCTGAGGAGCAGCAAGAGCTTGAGCGTCTGGCACTTTTGGTGTGGGAGCAATCGTCCAACGTTCGTGATTTTTCGGGGTTTTTTCAGTGAGCGCCCTGGTGCAGCTGGTGGTATACGTCGAAGCACTGTTCGTCAGGGAAAGCCCGGAGCTCCAATGTCTGTGCTGCTGTAGGTGCACTGCCAATGGCCGCTGAGGAGCAGCAAGAGCTTGAGTGGCTGGCACTTTTGGTGTGGGAGCAATGGTCCGACATTCGTGATTTTTCGGGGTTTTTTTTTCAGGGGGCGCCCTCGTGCAGCTGGTGGTAAACGTCGAAGCCCTGTTCGTCAGGGAAAGCCCGGAGCCCAAATGTCTGCGCTGGTGTAGGTGCGCTGCCAATGGCCGCTGAGGAGCAAAAAGAGCTTGAGTGTCTGGCCCTTTTGGTGTGGGAGTAATCGTCCAACGTTCGTGATTTTTCGGGGTTTTTTTCAGTGAGCGCCCTGGTGCAGCTGGTGATATACTTCGAAGCACTGTTCATCAGGGAAAGCCCGGAGCCCCAATGTCTGTGCTGCTGTAGGTGCACTGCCAATGGCCGCTGAGGAGCAGCAAGAGCTTGAGTGGCTGGCACTTTTGGTGTGGGAGCAATCGTCCGACGTTCGTGATTTTTCGGGGTTTTTTTTTCAGTGGGCGCCCTGGTGCAGCTGGTGGTAAACGTCGAAGCCCTGTTCGTCAGGGAAAGCCCGGAGCCCCAATGTCTGTGCTGCTGTAGGTGCGCTGCCAATGGCCGCTGAGGAGCAGCAAGAGCTTGAGTGTCTGGCACTTTTGGTGTGGGAGCAATCGTCCGACGTTCGTGATTTTTCGGGGTTTTTTTCAGTGAGCGCCCTGGTGCAGCTGGTGGTATACGTCGAAGCCCTGTTCGTCAGGGAAAGCCCGGAGCCCCAATGTCTGTGCTGCTGTAGGTGCGCTGCCAATGGCCGCTGAGGAGCAGCAAGAGCTTGAGTGTCTGGCACTTTTGGTGTGGGAGCAATGGTCCAACGTTCGTGATTTTTCGGGGTTTTTTTCAGTGAGCGCCCTGGTGCAGCTGGTGGTATACGTCGAAGCCCTGTTCGTCAGGGAAAGCCCGGAGCCCCAATGTCTGTGCTGCTGTAGGTGCGCTGCCAATGGCCGCTGAGGAGCAGCAAGAGCTTGAGTGGCTGGCACTTTTGGTGTGGGAGCAATCGTCCAACGTTCGTGATTTTTCGAGTTTTTTTTTTCAGGGGGCGCCCACGTGCAGCTGGTGGTAAACGTCGAAGCCCTGTTCGTCAGGGAAAGCCCGGAGCCCCAATGTCTGTGCTGCTGTAGGTGCGCTGCCAATGGCCGCTGAGGAGCAGCAAGAGCTTGAGTGGCTGGCACTTTTGGTGTGGGAGCAATCGTCCAACGTTCGTGATTTTTCGGGATTTTTTTCAGGGGGCGCCCTGGTGCAGCTGGTGGTATACGTCGAAGCCCTGTTCGTCAGGGAAAGCCCGGAGCCCCAATGTCTGTGCTGCTGTAGGTGCGCTGCCAATGGCCGCTGAGGAGCAGCAAGAGCTTGAGTGTCTGGCCCTTTTGGTGTGGGAGCAATGGTCCGACGTTCGTGATTTTTCGGGATTTTTTTCAGGGAGCGCCCTGGTGCAGCTGGTGGTATACGTCGAAGCCCTGTTCGTCAGGGAAAGCCCGGAGCCCCAATGTCTGTGCTGCTGTAGGTGCGCTGCCAATGGCCGCTGAGGAGCAGCAAGAGCTTGAGTGTCTGGCCCTTTTGGTGTGGGAGTAATCGTCCAATGTTCGTGATTTTTCGGGGTATTTTCAGTGAGCGCCCTGGTGCAGCTGGTGGTATACGTCGAAGCCCTGTTCGTCAGGGAAAGCCCGGAGCCCCAATGTCTGTGCTGCTGTAGGTGCACTGCCAATGGCCGCTGAGGAGCAGCAAGAGCTTGAGTGTCTGGCACTTTTGGTGTGGGAGCAATGGTCCGACATTCGTGATTTTTCGATTTTTTTTTTCCGGGACCGCCCACGTGCAGCTGGTGGTATATGTCGAAGCCCTGTTCGTCAGGGAAAGCCCGGAGCCCCAATGTCTGTGGTGCTGTAGGTGCGCTGCCAATGGCCGCTGAGGAGCAGCAAGAGCTTGAGTGGCTGGCACTTTTGGTGTGGGAGCAATCGTCCAACGTTCGTGATTTTTTGGGGTTTTTTTTCAGGGGTCGCCCGGTGCAGCTGGTGGTAAACGTCGAAGCCCTGTTCGTCAGGGAAAGCCCGGAGCCCCAATGTCTGTGGTGCTGTAGGTGCGCTGCCAATGGCCGCTGAGGAGCAGCAAGAGCTTGAGTGGCTGGCACTTTTGGTGTGGGTACAATCGTCCGAGCTTCTTAATTTTTCGAGTTTTTTTTCAGGGCGCGCACGTGCAGCTGGTGGTAAACGTGGAAGCCCTGTTCGTCAGGGAAATCCCGGAGCCCCAATGTCTGTGCTGCTGTAGGTGCACTACCAATGGCCGCTGAGGAGCAAAAAGAGCTTGAGCGTCTGGCACTTTTGGTGTGGGAGTAATCGTCCAACGTTTGTGATTTTTCGGGGTTTTTTCAGTGAGCGCCCTGGTGCAGCTGGTGGTATACGTCGAAGCACTGTTCGTCAGGGAAAGCCCGGAGCTCCAATGTCTGTGCTGCTGTAGGTGCACTGCCAATGGCCGCTGAGGAGCAGCAAGAGCTTGAGTGGCTGGCACTTTTGGTGTGGGAGCAATGGTCCGACATTCGTGATTTTTCGAGTTTTTTTTTCAGGGGGCGCCCTCGTGCAGCTGGTGGTAAACGTCGAAGCCCTGTTCGTCAGGGAAAGCCCGGAGCCCAAATGTCTGCGCTGGTGTAGGTGCGCTGCCAATGGCCGCTGAGGAGCAAAAAGAGCTTGAGTGTCTGGCCCTTTTGGTGTGGGAGTAATCGTCCAACGTTCGTGATTTTTTGGGGTTTTTTTCAGTGAGCGCCCTGGTGCAGCTGGTGATATACTTCGAAGCACTGTTCATCAGGGAAAGCCCGGAGCCCCAATGTCTGTGCTGCTGTAGGTGCGCTGCCAATGGCCGCTGATGAGCAAAAAGTGCTTGAGTGTCTGGCCCTTTTGGTGTGGGAGCAATGGTCCGACGTTCGTGATTTTTCGGGGTTTTTTTCAGTGAGCGCCCTGGTGCAGCTGGTGGTATACGTCGAAGCCCTGTTCGTCAGGGAAAGCCCGGAGCCCCAATGTCTGTGCTGCTGTAGGTGCACTACCAATGGCCGCTGAGGAGCAAAAAGAGCTTGAGCGTCTGGCACTTTTGGTGTGGGAGTAATCGTCCAACGTTCGTGATTTTTCGGGGTTTTTTCAGTGAGCGCCCTGGTGCAGCTGGTGGTATACGTCGAAGCACTGTTCGTCAGGGAAAGCCCGGAGCTCCAATGTCTGTGCTGCTGTAGGTTCACTGCCAATGGCCGCTGAGGAGCAGCAAGAGCTTGAGTGGCTGGCACTTTGGTGTGGGAGCAATCGTCCGACATTCGTGATTTTTCGAGTTTTTTTTTCAGGGGGCGCCCTCGTGCAGCTGGTGGTAAACATCGAAGCCCTGTTCGTCAGGGAAAGCCCGGAGCCCAAATGTCTGCGCTGGTGTAGGTGCGCTGCCAATGGCCGCTGAGGAGCAAAAAGAGCTTGAGTGTCTGGCCCTTTTGGTGTGGGAGTAATCGTCCAACGTTCGTGATTTTTCGGGGTTTTTTTCAGTGAGCGCCCTGGTGCAGCTGGTGATATACTTCGAAGCACTGTTCATCAGGGAAAGCCCGGAGCCCCAGTGTCTGTGCTGCTGTAGGTGCACTGCCAATGGCCGCTGAGGGGCAGCAAGAGCTTGAGTGGCTGGCCCTTTTGGTGTGGGAGCAATGGTCCGACGTTCATGATTTTTCGGGATTTTTTTCAGTGAGCGCCCACGTGCAGCTGGTGGTAAACGTGGAAGCCCTGTTCGTCAGGGAAAGCCCAGAGCCTCAATGTCTGTGCTGCTGTACATGCGCTACCAATGGCCGCTGAGGAGCAGCAAGAGCTTGAGTGGCTGGCACTTTTGGTGTGGGAGCAATCGTCCGACGTTCGTAATTTTTCGAGTTTTTTTTTCAGGGGGCGCGCACGTGCAGCTGGTGGTAAACGTCGAAGCCCTGTTCGTCAGGGAAAGCCCGGAGCCCCAATGTCTGTGCTGCTGTAGGTGCGCTGCCAATGGCCGCTGAGGAGCAAAAAGAGCTTGAGTGTCTGGCACTTTTGGTGTGGGAGGAATCGTCCAACGTTCGTGATTTTTCGGGGTTTTTTTCAGTGAGCGCCCTGGTGCAGCTGGTGGTATACGTCGAAGCACTGTTCGTCAGGGAAAGCCCGGAGCCCCAATGTCTGTGCTGCTGTAGGTGCACTGCCAATGGCCGCTGAGGAGCAGCAAGAGCTTGAGTGGCTGGCACTTTTGGTGTGGGAGCAATGGTCCAACGTTCGTGATTTTTCCAATTTTTTTTTTTTCAGGGGTTGCCCTGGTGCAGCTGGTGGTAAACGTCGAAGCCCTGTTCGTCAGGGAAAGCCCTGAGCCTCAATGTCTGTGCTGCTGTACGTGTGATACCAATAGCCGCTGATGAGCAGCAAGAGCTTGAGTGGCTTGCCCTTTTGATGTGGGAGCAATCGTCCAACGTTCGTGATTTTTTGGGGTTTTTTTCAGTGGGCGCCCACGTGTAGTTGGTTGTAAACGTCGAAGCCCTGTTCGTCAGGGAAAGCCCGGAGCCCCAATGTCTGTGCTGCTGTAGGTGCACTACCAATGGCCGCTGAGGGGCAGCAAGAGCTTGAGTGTCTAGCACTTTTGGTGTGGGTACAATCGTCCGACGTTCGTAATTTTTCGGGGTTTTTTTTTTCAGGGGGCGCCCACGTGCACCTGGTGGTAAACGTCGAAGCCCTGCTCCTCAGGGAAAGCCCGGAGCCCCAATGTCTGTGCTGCTGTAGGTGCACTGCCAATGGCCGCTGAGGAGCAGCAAGAGCTTGAGTGGCTGGCACTTTTGGTGTGGGAGCAATGGTCCGACTTTCGTGATTTTTCGGGTTTTTTTTTCAGGGGGCTCCCACGTGTAGCTGGTGGTAAATGTCGAAGCCCTGTTCGTCAGAGAAAGCACGGAAACGCAATGTCTGTGCTGCTGTAGGTGCGCTGCCAATGGCCGCTGAGGAGCAGCAAGAGCTTGAGTGGCTGGCACTTTTGGTGTGGGAGCAATCGTCCGACTTTCGTGATTTTTTGTTGTTTTTTTCAGGGAGCGCCGAAGTGCACCTGGTGTTAAACGTGGAAGCCCTCTTCGTCAGGGAAAGCCCGGAGCCGCAATGTCTGTCGTGCTGTAGGTGCGCTACCAATGGCCGCTGAGGAGCAGCAAGAGCTTGAGTGGCTGGCACTTTTTGTGTGGGATCAATGGTCTGATATTCGTGATTTTTTGCGGTTTTTTTCCGGAGCGCACACGTGCAGCTGGTGGTAAACGTCGAAGCCCTGTTCGTCAGGGAAAGACTGGAGCCCCAATGTCTGTGCTGCTGTAGGTGCACTGCCAATGGCCGCTTAGGGGCAGCAAGAGCTTGAGTGGCTGGGACTTTTGGTGTGGGAGTAATCGTCCAACGTTCGTGATTTTTCGGGGTTTTTTCAGTGAGCGCCCTGGTGCAGCTGGTGGTATACGTCGAAGCACTGTTCGTCAGGGAAAGCCCGGAGCTCCAATGTCTGTGCTGCTGTAGGTCCACTGCCAATGGCCGCTGAGGAGCAGCAAGAGCTTGAGTGGCTGGCACTTTTGGTGTGGGAGCAATGGTCCGACATTCGTGATTTTTCGAGTTTTTTTTTCAGGGGGCGCCCTGGTGCAGCTGGTGGTAAACGTCGAAGCCCTGTTCGTCAGGGAAAGCCCGGAGCCCAAATGTCTGCGCTGGTGTAGGTGCGCTGCCAATGGCCGCTGAGGAGCAAAAAGAGCTTGAGTGTCTGGCCCTTTTGGTGTGGGAGTAATCGTCCAACGTTCGTGATTTTTTGGGGTTTTTTTCAGTGAGCGCCCTGGTGCAGCTGGTGATATACTTCGAAGCACTGTTCATCAGGGAAAGCCCGGAGCCCCAATGTCTGTGCTGCTGTAGGTGCGCTGCCAATGGCCGCTGAGGAGCAGCAAGAGCTTGAGTGGCTGGCACTTTTGGTGTGGGAGCAATCGTCCAACGTTCGTGATTTTTTGGGGTTTTTTTTCAGGGGACGCCCCGGTGCAGCTCGTGGTAAACGTCGAAGCCCTGTTCGTCAGGGAAAGCCCGGAGCCCCAATGTCTGTGCTGCTGTAGGTGCGCTGCCAATGGCCGCTGAGGAGCAGCAAGAGCTTGAGTGGCTGGCACTTTTGGTGTGGGTACAATCGTCCGAGCCTCGTAATTTTTCGGGGCTTTTTTTTTCAGTGGGCGCCCACGTGCAGCTGGTGGTATACGTCGAAACCCTGTTCGTCAGGGAAAGCCCGGAGCCCCAATGTCTGTGCTGCTGTAGGTGCGCTGCCAATGGCCGCTGATGAGCAAAAAGTGCTTGAGTGTCTGGCCCTTTTGGTGTGGGAGCAATGGTCCGACGTTCATGATTTTTTGGGGTTTTTTTCAGTGAGCGCCCTGGTGCAGCTGGTGGTATACGTCGAAGCCCTGTTCGTCAGGGAAAGCCCGGAGCCCCAATGTCTGTGCTGCTGTAGGTGCACTACCAATGGCCGCTGAGGAGCAAAAAGAGATTGAGCGTCTGGCACTTTTGGTGTGGGAGTAATCGTCCAACGTTCGTGATTTTTCGGGGTTTTTTCAGTGAGCGCCCTGGTGCAGCTGGTGGTATACGTCGAAGCACTGTTCGTCAGGGAAAGCCCGGAGCTCCAATGTCTGTGCTGCTGTAGGTTCACTGCCAATGGCCGCTGAGGAGCAGCAAGAGCTTGAGTGGCTGGCACTTTGGTGTGGGAGCAATGGTCCGACATTCGTGATTTTTCGAGTTTTTTTTTCAGGGGGCGCCCTCGTGCAGCTGGTGGTAAACATCGAAGCCCTGTTCGTCAGGGAAAGCCCGGAGCCCAAATGTCTGCGCTGGTGTAGGTGCGCTGCCAATGGCCGCTGAGGAGCAAAAAGAGCTTGAGTGTCTGGCCCTTTTGGTGTGGGAGTAATCGTCCAACGTTCGTGATTTTTCGGGGTTTTTTTCAGTGAGCGCCCTGGTGCAGCTGGTGATATACTTCGAAGCACTGTTCATCAGGGAAAGCCCGGAGCCCCAGTGTCTGTGCTGCTGTAGGTGCACTGCCAATGGCCGCTGAGGGGCAGCAAGAGCTTGAGTGGCTGGCACTTTTGGTGTGGGTACAATCGTCCGATGTTCGTAATTTTTCGGGGTTTTTTTTTCAGGGGCGCCCACGTGCAGCTGGTGGTATACGTCGAAGCCCTGCTCCTCAGGGAAAGCCCGGAGCCCCAATGTCTGTGCTGCTGTAGGTGCGCTGCCAATGGCCGCTGAGGAGCAAAAAGAGCTTGAGTGTCTGGCACTTTTGGTGTGGGAGTAATCGTCCAACGTTCGTGATTTTTCGGGGTTTTTTTCAGTGAGCGCCCTGGTGCAGCTGGTGGTATACGTCGAAGCACTGTTCGTCAGGGAAAGCCCGGAGCCCCAATGTCTGTGCTGCTGTAGGTGCACTGCCAATGGCCGCTGAGGAGCAGCAAGAGCTTGAGTGGCTGGCACTTTTGGTGTGGGAGCATTCGTCCGACGTTCGTAATTTTTCGAGTTTTTTTTTCAGGGGGCGCGCACGTGCAGCTGGTGGTAAACGTCGAAGCCCTGTTCGTCAGGGAAAGCCCGGAGCCCCAATGTCTGTGCTGGTGTAGGTGCGCTGCCAATGGCCGCTGAGGAGCAAAAAGAGCTTGAGTGTCTGGCACTTTTGGTGTGGGAGTAATCGTCCAACGTTCGTGATTTTTCGGGGTTTTTTTCAGTGAGCGCCCTGGTGCAGCTGGTGGTATACGTCGAAGCACTGTTCGTCAGGGAAAGCCCGGAGCCCCAATGTCTGTGCTGCTGTAGGTGCACTGCCAATGGCCGCTGAGGAGCAGCAAGAGCTTGAGTGGCTGGCACTTTTGGTGTGGGAGCAATGGTCCAACGTTCGTGATTTTTCCAATTTTTTTTTTCAGGGGTTGCCCTGGTGCAGCTGGTGGTAAACGTCGAAGCCCTGTTCGTCAGGGAAAGCCCTGAGCCTCAATGTCTGTGCTGCTGTACGTGCGATACCAATAGCCGCTGATGAGCAGCAAGAGCTTGAGTGGCTTGCCCTTTTGATGTGGGAGCAATCGTCCAACGTTCGTGATTTTTTGGGGTTTTTTTCAGTGGGCGCCCACGTGTAGTTGGTTGTAAACGTCGAAGCCCTGTTCGTCAGGGAAAGCCCGGAGCCCCAATGTCTGTGCTGCTGTAGGTGCACTACCAATGGCCGCTGAGGGGCAGCAAGAGCTTGAGTGTCTAGCACTTTTGGTGTGGGTACAATCGTCCGACGTTCGTAATTTTTCGGGGTTTTTTTTTCAGGGGGCGCCCACGTGCACCTGGTGGTAAACGTCGAAGCCCTGCTCCTCAGGGAAAGCCCGGAGCCCCAATGTCTGTGCTGCTGTAGGTGCACTGCCAATGGCCGCTGAGGAGCAGCAAGAGCTTGAGTGTCTGGCCCTTTTGGTGTGGGAGCAATGGTCCGACTTTCGTGATTTTTCGGGTTTTTTTTTCAGGGGGCTCCCACGTGTAGCTGGTGGTAAATGTCGAAGCCCTGTTCGTCAGTGAAAGCACGGAAACGCAATGTCTGTGCTGCTGTAGGTGCGCTGCCAATGGCCGCTGAGGAGCAGCAAGAGCTTGAGTGGCTGGCACTTTTGGTGTGGGAGCAATCGTCCGACTTTCGTGATTTTTTGTTGTTTTTTTTCAGGGAGCGCCGAAGTGCACCTGGTGTTAAACGTGGAAGCCCTCTTCGTCAGGGAAAGCCCGGAGCCGCAATGTCTGTCGTGCTGTAGGTGCGCTACCAATGGCCGCTGAGGAGCAGCAAGAGCTTGAGTGGCTGGCACTTTTTGTGTGGGATCAATGGTCTGATATTCGTGATTTTTTGCGGTTTTTTTTTCCGGGAGCGGACACGTGCAGCTGGTGGTAAACGTCGAAGCCCTGTTCGTCAGGGAAAGACTGGAGCCCCAATGTCTGTGCTGCTGTAGGTGCACTGCCAATGGCCGCTTAGGGGCAGGAAGAGCTTGAGTGGCTGGCACTTTTGGTGTGGGAGCAATCGTACGACGTTCGTGATTTTTCCAATTTTTTTTTCAGGGGGTGCCCCGGTGCAGCTGGTGGTATACGTCGAAGCCCTGCTCCTCAGGGAAAGCCCGGAGCCCCAATGTCTGTGCTGCTGTAGGTGCGCTGCCAATGGCCGCTGATGAGCAAAAAGTGCTTGAGTGTCTGGCCCTTTTGGTGTGGGAGCAATGGTCCGACGTTCATGATTTGTCGGGATTTTTTTCAGGGAGCGCCCTGGTGCAGCTGGTGGTATACGTCGAAGCCCTGTTCGTCAGGGAAAGCCCGGAGCCCCAATGTCTGTGCTGCTGTAGGTGCGCTGCCAATGGCCGCTGAGGAGCAGCAAGAGCTTGAGTGTCTGGCCCTTTTGGTGTGGGAGTAATCGTCCAATGTTCGTGATTTTTCGGGGTATTTTCAGTGAGCGCCCTGGTGCAGCTGGTGGTATACGTCGAAGCCCTGTTCGTCAGGGAAAGCCCGGAGCCCCAATGTCTGTGCTGCTGTAGGTGCACTGCCAATGGCCGCTGAGGAGCAGCAAGAGCTTGAGTGTCTGGCACTTTTGGTGTGGGAGCAATCGTCCGACATTCGTGATTTTTCGATTTTTTTTTTCCGGGACCGCCCACGTGCAGCTGGTGGTATATGTCGAAGCCCTGTTCGTCAGGGAAAGCCCGGAGCCCCAATGTCTGTGGTGCTGTAGGTGCGCTGCCAATGGCCGCTGAGGAGCAGCAAGAGCTTGAGTGGCTGGCACTTTTGGTGTGGGAGCAATCGTCCAACGTTCGTGATTTTTTGGGGTTTTTTTTCAGGGGGCGCCCCGGTGCAGCTGGTGGTAAACGTCGAAGCCCTGTTCGTCAGGGAAAGCCCGGAGCCCCAATGTCTGTGCTGCTGTAGGTGCGCTGCCAATGGCCGCTGAGGAGCAGCAAGAGCTTGAGTGGCTGGCACTTTTGGTGTGGGTACAATCGTCCGAGCTTCTTAATTTTTCGAGTTTTTTTTTCAGGGGGCGCGCACGTGCAGCTGGTGGTAAACGTGGAAGCCCTGTTCGTCAGGGAAATCCCGGAGCCCCAATGTCTGTGCTGCTGTAGGTGCACTACCAATGGCCGCTGAGGAGCAAAAAGAGCTTGAGCGTCTGGCACTTTTGGTGTGGGAGTAATCGTCCAACGTTCGTGATTTTTCGGGGTTTTTTCAGTGAGCGCCCTGGTGCAGCTGGTGGTATACGTCGAAGCACTGTTCGTCAGGGAAAGCCCGGAGCTCCAATGTCTGTGCTGCTGTAGGTGCACTGCCAATGGCCGCTGAGGAGCAGCAAGAGCTTGAGTGGCTGGCACTTTTGGTGTGGGAGCAATGGTCCGACATTCGTGATTTTTCGAGTTTTTTTTTCAGGGGCGCCCTCGTGCAGCTGGTGGTAAACGTCGAAGCCCTGTTCGTCAGGGAAAGCCCGGAGCCCAAATGTCTGCGCTGGTGTAGGTGCGCTGCCAATGGCCGCTGAGGAGCAAAAAGAGCTTGAGTGTCTGGCCCTTTTGGTGTGGGAGTAATCGTCCAACGTTCGTGATTTTTTGGGGTTTTTTTCAGTGAGCGCCCTGGTGCAGCTGGTGATATACTTCGAAGCACTGTTCATCAGGGAAAGCCCGGAGCCCCAATGTCTGTGCTGCTGTAGGTGCGCTGCCAATGGCCGCTGAGGAGCAGCAAGAGCTTGAGTGGCTGGCACTTTTGGTGTGGGAGCAATCGTCCAACGTTCGTGATTTTTTGGGGTTTTTTTTCAGGGGACGCCCCGGTGCAGCTCGTGGTAAACGTCGAAGCCCTGTTCGTCAGGGAAAGCCCGGAGCCCCAATGTCTGTGCTGCTGTAGGTGCGCTGCCAATGGCCGCTGAGGAGCAGCAAGAGCTTGAGTGGCTGGCACTTTTGGTGTGGGTACAATCGTCCGAGCTTCGTAATTTTTCGGGGCTTTTTTTTTCAGTGGGCGCCCACGTGCAGCTGGTGGTATACGTCGAAACCCTGTTCGTCAGGGAAAGCCCGGAGCCCCAATGTCTGTGCTGCTGTAGGTGCGCTGCCAATGGCCGCTGATGAGCAAAAAGTGCTTGAGTGGCTGGCCCTTTTGGTGTGGGAGCAATGGTCCGACGTTCGTGATTTTTCGGGGTTTTTTTCAGTGAGCGCCCTGGTGCAGCTGGTGGTATACGTCGAAGCCCTGTTCGTCAGGGAAAGCCCGGAGCCCCAATGTCTGTGCTGCTGTAGGTGCACTACCAATGGCCGCTGAGGAGCAAAAAGAGCTTGAGCGTCTGGCACTTTTGGTGTGGGAGTAATCGTCCAACGTTCGTGATTTTTCGGGGTTTTTTCAGTGAGCGCCCTGGTGCAGCTGGTGGTATACGTCGAAGCACTGTTCGTCAGGGAAAGCCCGGAGCTCCAATGTCTGTGCTGCTGTAGGTGCACTGCCAATGGCCGCTGAGGAGCAGCAAGAGCTTGAGTGGCTGGCACTTTTGGTGTGGGAGCAATGGTCCGACATTCGTGATTTTTCGAGTTTTTTTTTCAGGGGGCGCCCTCGTGCAGCTGGTGGTATACGTCGAAGCCCTGCTCCTCAGGGAAAGCCCGGAGCCCCAATGTCTGTGCTGCTGTACGTGCGCTGCCAATGGCCTCTGATGAGCAAAAAGTGCTTGAGTGTCTGGCCCTTTTGGTGTGGGAGCAATGGTCCGACGTTCATGATTTTTCGGGATTTTTTTCAGTGAGCGCCCACGTGCAGCTGGTGGTAAACGTCGAAGCCCTGTTCGTCAGGGAAAGCCCAGAGCCTCAATGTCTGTGCTGCTGTACGTGCGCTACCAATGGCCGCTGAGGAGCAAAAAGAGCTTGAGTGTCTGGCACTTTTGGTGTGGGAGTAATCGTCCAACGTTCGTGATTTTTCGGGGTTTTTTTCAGTGAGCGCCCTGGTGCAGCTGGTGGTATACGTCGAAGCACTGTTCGTCAGGGAAAGCCCGGAGCCCCAATGTCTGTGCTGCTGTAGGTGCACTGCCAATGGCCGCTGAGGAGCAGCAAGAGCTTGAGTGGCTGGCACTTTTGGTGTGGGAGCAATGGTCCAACGTTCGTGATTTTTCCAATTTTTTTTTTCAGGGGTTGCCCTGGTGCAGCTGGTGGTAAACGTCGAAGCCCTGTTCGTCAGGGAAAGCCCTGAGCCTCAATGTCTGTGCTGCTGTACGTGCGCTACCAATAGCCGCTGATGAGCAGCAAGAGCTTGAGTGGCTTGCCCTTTTGATGTGGGAGCAATCGTCCAACGTTCGTGATTTTTTGGGGTTTTTTTCAGTGGGCGCCCACGTGTAGTTGGTTGTAAACGTCGAAGCCCTGTTCGTCAGGGAAAGCCCGGAGCCCCAATGTCTGTGCTGCTGTAGGTGCACTACCAATGGCCGCTGAGGGGCAGCAAGAGCTTGAGTGTCTAGCACTTTTGGTGTGGGTACAATCGTCCGACGTTCGTAATTTTTCGGGGTTTTTTTTTCAGGGGGCGCCCACGTGCACCTGGTGGTATACATCGAAGCCCTGCTCCTCAGGGAAAGCCCGGAGCCCCAATGTCTGTGCTGCTGTAGGTGCACTGCCAATGGCCGCTGAGGGGCAGCAAGAGATTGAGTGGCTGGCACTTTTGGTGTGGGAGCAATGATCCGACTTTCGTGATTTTTCGGGTTTTTTTTTCAGGGGGCTCCCACGTGTAGCTGGTGGTAAATGTCGAAGCCCTGTTCGTCAGTGAAAGCACGGAAACCCAATGTCTGTGCTGCTGTAGGTGCGCTGCCAATGGCCGCTGAGGAGCAGCAAGAGCTTGAGTGGCTGGCACTTTTGGTGTGGGAGCAATCGTCCGACTTTCGTGATTTTTTGTTGTTTTTTTTCAGGGAGCGCCGAAGTGCACCTGGTGTTAAACGTGGAAGCCCTCTTCGTCAGGGAAAGCCCGGAGCCGCAATGTCTGTCGTGCTGTAGGTGCGCTACCAATGGCCGCTGAGGAGCAGCAAGAGCTTGAGTGGCTGGCACTTTTTGTGTGGGAGCAATGGTCTGATATTCGTGATTTTTTGCGGTTTTTTTTTCCGGGAGCGCACACGTGCAGCTGGTGGTAAACGTCGAAGCCCTGTTCGTCAGGGAAAGACTGGAGCCCCAATGTCTGTGCTGCTGTAGGTGCACTGCCAATGGCCGCTTAGGGGCAGCAAGAGCTTGAGTGGCTGGCACTTTTGGTGTGGGAGCAATCGTCCGACGTTCGCAATTTTTCGGGGTTTTTTTCAGTGAGCGCCCTGGTGCAGCTGGTGATATACGTCGAAGCCCTGTTCGTCAGGGAAAGCCCGGAGCCCCAATGTCTGTGGTGCTGTAGGTGCACTGCCAATGGCCGCTGAGCGGCAGCAAGAGCTTGAGTGGCTGGCACTTTTGGTGTGGGAGCAATGGTCCAACGTTCGTGATTTTTCGAGTTTTTTTTTCAGGGGGCGCGCACGTGCAGCTGGTGGTAAACGTGGAAGCCCTGTTCGTCAGGGAAAGCCCGGAGCCCCAATGTCTGTGCTGCTGTAGATGCGCTGCCAATGGCCGCTGAGGAGCAGCAAGAGCTTGAGTGTCTGGCCCTTTTGGTGTGGGAGCAATCGTCCGACGTTCGTGATTTTTCGGGCATTCTTTTTCAGGGTGCGCCCACATGCAGCTGGTGCTATACGTCAAAGCCCTGTTAGTCAGGGAAAGGTCGGAGCCCCAATGTCTGTGGTGCTGTACATGCGCTGCCAATGGCCGCTGAGGAGCAGCAAGAGCTTGAGTGGCTGGCACTTTTGGTGTGGGAGCAATCGTACGACGTTCGTGATTTTTCCAATTTTTTTTTCAGGGGGTGCCCCGGTGCAGCTGGTGGTATACGTCGAAGCCCTGCTCCTCAGGGAAAGCCCGGAGCCCCAATGTCTGTGCTGCTGTAGGTGCGCTGCCAATGGCCGCTGATGAGCAAAAAGTGCTTGAGTGTGTGGCCCTTTTGGTGTGGGAGTAATGGTCCGACGTTCATGATTTCTCGGGATTTTTTTCAGGGAGCGCCCTGGTGCAGCTGGTGGTATACGTCGAAGCCCTGTTCGTCAGGGAAAGCCCGGAGCCCCAATGTCTGTGCTGCTGTAGGTGCGCTGCCAATGGCCGCTGAGGAGCAGCAAGAGCTTGAGTGGCTGGCACTTTTGGTGTGGGTACAATCGTCCGAGCTTCTTAATTTTTCGAGTTTTTTTTTCAGGGGGCGCGCACATGCAGCTGGTGGTAAACGTGGAAGCCTTGTTCGTCAGGGAAAGCCCGGAGCCCCAATGTCTGTGCTGCTGTAGGTGCACTACCAATGGCCGCTGAGGAGCAAAAAGAGCTTGAGCGTCTGGCACTTTTGGTGTGGGAGTAATCGTCCAACGTTCGTGATTTTTCGGGGTTTTTTCAGTGAGCGCCCTCGTGCAGCTGGTGGTAAACGTCGAAGCCCTGTTCGTCAGGGAAAGCCCGGAGCCCAAATGTCTGCGCTGGTGTAGGTGCGCTGCCAATGGCCGCTGAGGAGCAGCAAGAGCTTGAGTGTCTGGCCCTTTTGGTGTGGGAGTAATCGTCCAACGTTCGTGATTTTTCGGTGTTTTTTTCAGTGAGCGCCCTGGTGCAGCTGGTGATATACTTCGAAGCACTGTTCATCAGGGAAAGCCCGGAGCCCCAGTGTCTGTGCTGCTGTAGGTGCACTGCCAATGGCCGCTGAGGGGCAGCAAGAGCTTGAGTGGCTGGCACTTTTGGTGTGGGTACAATCGTCCGACGTTCGTAATTTTTCGGGGTTTTTTTTTCAGGGGGCGCCCACGTGCAGCTGGTGGTATACGTCGAAGCCCTGCTCCTCAGGGAAAGCCCGGAGCCCCAATGTCTGTGCTGCTGTAGGTGCGCTGCCAATGGCCTCTGATGAGCAA
The DNA here is from genome assembly GCA_026413225.1 of Otis tarda. Classification (NCBI taxonomy): domain Eukaryota; kingdom Metazoa; phylum Chordata; class Aves; order Otidiformes; family Otididae; genus Otis; species Otis tarda. Next base: position 110,613 of record JAPMTP010000066.1, read on the forward strand.
AAAGTGCTTGAGTGTCTGGCCCTTTTGGTGTGGGAGCAATGGTCCGACGTTCATGATTTTTCGGGATTTTTTTCAGTGAGCGCCCACGTGCAGCTGGTGGTAAACGTCGAAGCCCTGTTCGTCAGGGAAAGCCCGGAGCCCCAATGTCTGTGCTGCTGTACGTGCGCTACCAATGGCCGCTGAGGAGCAGCAAGAGCTTGAGTGTCTGGCACTTTTGGTGTGGGAGCAATCGTCCGACGTTCGTAATTTTTCGAGTTTTTTTTTCAGGGGGCGCGCACGTGCAGCTGGTGGTAAACGTCGAAGCCCTGTTCGTCAGGGAAAGCCCGGAGCCCCAATGTCTGTGCTGGTGTAGGTGCGCTGCCAATGGCCGCTGAGGAGCAAAAAGAGCTTGAGTGTCTGGCACTTTTGGTGTGGGAGCAATCGTCCGACGTTCGCAATTTTTCGGGGTTTTTTTCAGTGAGCGCCCTGGTGCAGCTGGTGGTATACGTCGAAGCACTGTTCGTCAGGGAAAGCCCGGAGCCCCAATGTCTGTGCTGCTGTAGGTGCACTGCCAATGGCCGCTGAGGAGCAGCAAGAGCTTGAGTGGCTGGCACTTTTGGTGTGGGAGCAATGGTCCAACGTTCGTGATTTTTCCAATTTTTTTTTTCAGGGGTTGCCCTGGTGCAGCTGGTGGTAAACGTCGAAGCCCTGTTCGTCAGGGAAAGCCCTGAGCCTCAATGTCTGTGCTGCTGTACGTGCGATACCAATAGCCGCTGATGAGCAGCAAGAGCTTGAGTGGCTTGCCCTTTTGATGTGGGAGCAATCGTCCAACGTTCGTGATTTTTTGGGGTTTTTTTCAGTGGGCGCCCACGTGTAGTTGGTTGTAAACGTCGAAGCCCTGTTCGTCAGGGAAAGCCCGGAGCCCCAATGTCTGTGCTGCTGTAGGTGCACTACCAATGGCCGCTGAGGGGCAGCAAGAGCTTGAGTGTCTAGCACTTTTGGTGTGGGTACAATCGTCCGACGTTCGTAATTTTTCGGGGTTTTTTTTCAGGGTGCGCCCACGTGCACCTGGTGGTATACATCGAAGCCCTGCTCCTCAGGGAAAGCCCGGAGCCCCAATGTCTGTGCTGCTGTAGGTGCACTGCCAATGGCCGCTGAGGAGCAGCAAGAGCTTGAGTGGCTGGCACTTTTGGTGTGGGAGCAATGGTCCGACTTTCGTGATTTTTCGGGTTTTTTTTTCAGGGGGCTCCCACGTGTAGCTGGTGGTAAATGTCGAAGCCCTGTTCGTCAGTGAAAGCACGGAAACCCAATGTCTGTGCTGCTGTAGGTGCGCTGCCAATGGCCGCTGAGGAGCAGCAAGAGCTTGAGTGGCTGGCACTTTTGGTGTGGGAGCAATCGTCCGACTTTCGTGATTTTTTGTTGTTTTTTTTCAGGGAGCGCCGAAGTGCACCTGGTGTTAAACGTGGAAGCCCTCTTCGTCAGGGAAAGCCCGGAGCCGCAATGTCTGTGGTGCTGTAGGTGCGCTACCAATGGCCGCTGAGGAGCAACAGGAGCTTGAGTGGCTGGCACTTTTGGTGTGGGAGCAATCGTCCGACGTTTGTGATTTTTCGGGGTTTTTTTCAGTGAGCGCCCTGGTGCAGCTGGTGATATACGTCGAAGCCCTGTTCGTCAGGGAAAGCCCGGAGCCCCAATGTCTGTGCTGCTGTAGGTGCACTGCCAATGGCCGCTGAGCGGCAGCATTAGCTTGAGTGTCTGGCCCTTTTGGTGTGGGAGCAATCGTCCGACGTTCGTGATTTTTCGGGCATTCTTCTACAGGGTGCGCCCACATGCAGCTGGTGCTATACGTCAAAGCCCTGTTAGTCAGGGAAAGGTCGGAGCCCCAATGTCTGTGGTGCTGTACGTGCGCTGCCAATGGCCGCTGAGGAGCAGCAAGAGCTTGAGTGGCTGGCACTTTTGGTGTGGGAGCAATCGTACGACGTTCGTGATTTTTCCAATTTTTTTTTCAGGGGGTGCCCCGGTGCAGCTGGTGGTATACGTCGAAGCCCTGCTCCTCAGGGAAAGCCCGGAGCCCCAATGTCTGTGCTGCTGTAGGTGCGCTGCCAATGGCCGCTGATGAGCAAAAAGTGCTTGAGTGTGTGGCCCTTTTGGTGTGGGAGCAATGGTCCGACGTTCATGATTTCTCGGGATTTTTTTCAGGGAGCGCCCTGGTGCAGCTGGTGGTATACGTCGAAGCCCTGTTCGTCAGGGAAAGCCCGGAGCCCCAATGTCTGTGCTGCTGTAGGTGCGCTGCCAATGGCCGCTGAGGAGCAGCAAGAGCTTGAGTGTCTGGCCCTTTTGGTGTGGGAGTAATCGTCCAATGTTCGTGATTTTTCGGGGTTTTTTCAGTGAGCGCCCTGGTGCAGCTGGTGGTATACGTCGAAGCACTGTTCGTCAGGGAAAGCCCGGAGCCCCAATGTCTGTGCTGCTGTAGGTGCACTGCCAATGGCCGCTGAGGAGCAGCAAGAGCTTGAGTGTCTGGCACTTTTGGTGTGGGAGCAATGGTCCGACATTCGTGATTTTTCGATTTTTTTTTTCCGGGAGCGCCCACGTGCATCTGGTGGTATATGTCGAAGCCCTGTTCGTCAGGGAAAGCCCGGAGCCCCAATGTCTGTGGTGCTGTAGGTGCGCTGCCAATGGCCGCTGAGGAGCAGCAAGAGCTTGAGTGGCTGGCACTTTTGGTGTGGGAGCAATCGTCCAACGTTCGTGATTTTTTGGGGTTTTTTTTCAGGGGGCGCCCCAGTGCAGCTGGTGGTAAACGTCGAAGCCCTGTTCGTCAGGGAAAGCCCGGAGCCCCAATGTCTGTGGTGCTGTAGGTGCGCTGCCAATGGCCGCTGAGGAGCAGCAAGAGCTTGAGTGGCTGGCACTTTTGGTGTGGGTACAATCGTCCGAGCTTTTTAATTTTTCGGGGCTTTTTTTTTCAGTGGGCGCCCACGTGCAGCTGGTGGTATACGTCGAAACCCTGTTCGTCAGGGAAAGCCCGGAGCCCCAATGTCTGTGCTGCTGTAGGTGCACTGCCAATGGCCGCTGAGGAGCAGCAAGAGCTTGAGTGGCTGGCACTTTTGGTGTGGGAGCAATCGTCCGACGTTCGTAATTTTTCGAGTTTTTTTTTCAGGGGGCGCGCACGTGCAGCTGGTGGTAAACGTGGAAGCCCTGTTCGTCAGGGAAAGCCCGGAGCCCCAATGTCTGTGCTGCTGTAGATGCGCTGCCAATGGCCGCTGAGGAGCAGCAAGAGCTTGAGTGTCTGGCCCTTTTGGTGTGGGAGCAATCGTCCGACGTTCGTGATTTTTCGGGGATTCTTTTTCAGGGTGCGCCCACATGCAGCTGGTGCTATACGTCAAAGCCCTGTTCGTCAGGGAAAGCCCGGAGCCCCAATGTCTGTGCTGCTGTACGTGCGCTGCCAATGGCCGCTGATGAGCAAAAAGTGCTTGAGTGTCTGGCCCTTTTGGTGTGGGAGCAATGGTCCGACGTTCATGATTTTTCGGGATTTTTTTCAGTGAGCGCCCACGTGCAGCTGGTGGTAAACGTCGAATCCCTGTTCGTCAGGGAAAGCCCAGAGCCTCAATGTCTGTGCTGCTGTACGTGCGCTACCAATGGCCGCTGAGGAGCAGCAAGAGCTTGAGTGGCTGGCACTTTTGGTGTGGGAGCAATGGTCCGACGTTCGTAATTTTTCGAGTTTTTTTTTCAGGGGGCGCGCACGTGCAGCTGGTGGTAAACGTCGAAGCCCTGTTCGTCAGGGAAAGCCCGGAGCCCCAATGTCTGTGCTCTTGTAGGTGCGCTGCCAATGGCCACTGAGGAGCAAAAAGAGCTTGAGTGTCTGGCCCTTTTGGTGTGGGAGCAATCGTCCGACGTTCGCAATTTTTCGGGGTTTTTTTCAGTGAGCGCCCACGTGCAGCTGGTGGTAAACGTCGAATCCCTGTTCGTCAGGGAAAGCCCAGAGCCTCAATGTCTGTGCTGCTGTACGTGCGCTACCAATGGCCGCTGAGGAGCAGCAAGAGCTTGAGTGGCTGGCACTTTTGGTGTGGGAGCAATGGTCCGACGTTCGTAATTTTTCGAGTTTTTTTTTCAGGGGGCGCGCACGTGCAGCTGGTGGTAAACGTCGAAGCCCTGTTCGTCAGGGAAAGCCCGGAGCCCCAATGTCTGTGCTCTTGTAGGTGCGCTGCCAATGGCCGCTGAGGAGCAAAAAGAGCTTGAGTGTCTGGCCCTTTTGGTGTGGGAGCAATCGTCCGACGTTCGCAATTTTTCGGGGTTTTTTTCAGTGAGCGCCCCGGTGCAGCTGGTGATATACGTCGAAGCCCTGTTCGTCAGGGAAAGCCCGGAGCCCCAATGTCTGTGCTGCTGTAGGTGCACTGCCAATGGCCGCTGAGCGGCAGCAAGAGCTTGAGTGGCTGGCACTTTTGGTGTGGGAGCAATGGTCCAACGTTCGTGATTTTTCGAGTTTTTTTTTCAGGGGGCGCGCACGTGCAGCTGGTGGTAAACGTGGAAGCCCTGTTCGTCAGGGAAAGCCCGGAGCCCCAATGTCTGTGGTGCTGTAGATGCGCTGCCAATGGCCGCTGAGGAGCAGCAAGAGCTTGAGTGGCTGGCACTTTTGGTGTGGGAGCAATCGTACGACGTTCGTGATTTTTCCAATTTTTTTTTCAGTGGGTGCCCCGGTGCAGCTGGTGGTATACGTCGAAGCCCTGCTCCTCAGGGAAAGCCCGGAGCCCCAATGTCTGTGCTGCTGTAGGTGCGCTGCCAATGGCCGCTGATGAGCAAAAAGTGCTTGAGTGTGTGGCCCTTTTGGTGTGGGAGCAATGGTCCGACGTTCATGATTTCTCGGGATTTTTTTTAAGGGAGCGCCCTGGTGCAGCTGGTGGTATACGTCGAAGCCCTGTTCGTCAGGGAAAGCCCGGAGCCCCAATGTCTGTGCTGCTGTAGGTGCGCTGCCAATGGCCGCTGAGGAGCAGCAAGAGCTTGAGTGTCTGGCCCTCTTGGTGTGGGAGTAATCGTCCAATGTTCGTGATTTTTCGGGGTTTTTTCAGTGAGCGCCCTGGTGCAGCTGGTGGTATACGTCGAAGCACTGTTCGTCAGGGAAAGCCCGGAGCCCCAATGTCTGTGCTGCTGTAGGTGCACTGCCAATGGCCGCTGAGGAGCAGCAAGAGCTTGAGTGTCTGGCATTTTGGTGTGGGAGCAATGGTCCGACATTCGTGATTTTTCGATTATTTTTTTCCGGGAGCGCCCACGTGCAGCTGGTGGTATATGTCGAAGCCCTGTTCGTCAGGGAAAGCCCGGAGCCCCAATGTCTGTGGTGCTGTAGGTGCGCTGCCAATGGCCGCTGAGGAGCAGCAAGAGCTTGAGTGGCTGGCACTTTTGGTGTGGGTACAATCGTCCGAGCTTCTTAATTTTTCGAGTTTTTTTTTCAGGGGGCGCCCTCGTGCAGCTGGTGGTAAACGTCGAAGCCCTGTTCGTCAGGGAAAGCCCGGAGCCCAAATGTCTGCGCTGGTGTAGGTGCGCTGCCAATGGCCGCTGAGGAGCAAAAAGAGCTTGAGTGTCTGGCCCTTTTGGTGTGGGAGTAATCGTCCAACGTTCGTGATTTTTCGGGGTGTTTTTCAGTGAGCGCCCTGGTGCAGCTGGTGATATACTTCGAAGCACTGTTCATCAGGGAAAGCCCGGAGCCCCAATGTCTGTGCTGCTGTAGGTGCGCTGCCAATGGCCGCTGAGGAGCAGCAAGAGCTTGAGTGTCTGGTACTTTTGGTGTGGGAGCAATCGTCCAACCTTCGTGATTTTTTGGGGTTTTTTTTCAGGGGACGCCCCGGTGCAGCTCGTGGTAAACGTCGAAGCCCTGTTCGTCAGGGAAAGCCCGGAGCCCCAATGTCTGTGGTGCTGTAGGTGCGCTGCCAATGGCCGCTGAGGAGCAGCAAGAGCTTGAGTGGCTGGCACTTTTGGTGTGGGAGCAATCGTCCGAGCTTCGTAATTTTTCGGGGCTTTTTTTTTCAGTGGGCGCCCACGTGCAGCTGGTGGTATACGTCGAAACCCTGTTCGTCAGGGAAAGCCCGGAGCCCCAATGTCTGTGCTGCTGTAGGTGCGCTGCCAATGGCCGCTGATGAGCAAAAAGTGCTTGAGTGTCTGGCCCTTTTGGTGTGGGAGCAATGGTCCGACGTTCGTGATTTTTCGGGGTTTTTTTCAGTGAGCGCCCTGGTGCAGCTGGTGGTATACGTCGAAGCCCTGTTCGTCAGGGAAAGCCCGGAGCCCCAATGTCTGTGCTGCTGTAGGTGCACTACCAATGGCCGCTGAGGAGCAAAAAGAGCTTGAGCGTCTGGCACTTTTGGTGTGGGAGTAATCGTCCAACGTTCGTGATTTTTCGGGGTTTTTTCAGTGAGCGCCCTGGTGCAGCTGGTGGTATACGTCGAAGCACTGTTCGTCAGGGAAAGCCCGGAGCTCCAATGTCTGTGCTGCTGTAGGTGCACTGCCAATGGCCGCTGAGGAGCAGCAAGAGCTTGAGTGGCTGGCACTTTTGGTGTGGGAGCAATGGTCCGACATTCGTGATTTTTCGAGTTTTTTTTTCAGGGGGCGCCCTCGTGCAGCTGGTGGTAAACGTCGAAGCCCTGTTCGTCAGGGAAAGCCCGGAGCCCAAATGTCTGCGCTGGTGTAGGTGCGCTACCAATGGCCGCTGAGGAGCAAAAAGAGCTTGAGTGTCTGGCCCTTTTGGTGTGGGAGTAATCGTCCAACGTTCGTGATTTTTCGGGGTTTTTTTCAGTGAGCGCCCACGTGCAGCTGGTGATATACTTCGAAGCACTGTTCATCAGGGAAAGCCCGGAGCCCCAGTGTCTGTGCTGCTGTAGGTGCACTGCCAATGGCCGCTGAGGGGCAGCAAGAGCTTGAGTGGCTGGCACTTTTGGTGTGGGAGCAATGGTCCAACGTTCGTGATTTTTCCAATTTTTTTTTTCAGGGGTTGCCCTGGTGCAGCTGGTGGTAAACGTCGAAGCCCTGTTCGTCAGGGAAAGCCCTGAGCCTCAATGTCTGTGCTGCTGTACGTGCGATACCAATAGCCGCTGATGAGCAGCAAGAGCTTGAGTGGCTTGCCCTTTTGATGTGGGAGCAATCGTCCAACGTTCGTGATTTTTTGGGGTTTTTTTCAGTGGGCGCCCACGTGTAGTTGGTTGTAAACGTCGAAGCCCTGTTCGTCAGGGAAAGCCCGGAGCCCCAATGTCTGTGCTGCTGTAGGTGCACTACCAATGGCCGCTGAGGGGCAGCAAGAGCTTGAGTGTCTAGCACTTTTGGTGTGGGTACAATCGTCCGACGTTCGTAATTTTTCGGGGTTTTTTTTTTCAGGGGGCGCCCACGTGCACCTGGTGGTATACATCGAAGCCCTGCTCCTCAGGGAAAGCCCGGAGCCCCAATGTCTGTGCTGCTGTAGGTGCACTGCCAATGGCCGCTGAGGAGCAGCAAGAGCTTGAGTGGCTGGCACTTTTGGTGTGGGAGCAATGGTCCGACTTTCGTGATTTTTCGGGTTTTTTTTTCAGGGGGCTCCCACGTGTAGCTGGTGGTAAATGTCGAAGCCCTGTTCGTCAGTGAAAGCACGGAAACCCAATGTCTGTGCTGCTGTAGGTGCGCTGCCAATGGCCGCTGAGGAGCAGCAAGAGCTTGAGTGGCTGGCACTTTTGGTGTGGGAGCAATCGTCCGACTTTCGTGATTTTTTGTTGTTTTTTTTCAGGGAGCGCCGAAGTGCACCTGGTGTTAAACGTGGAAGCCCTCTTCGTCAGGGAAAGCCCGGAGCCCCAATGTCTGTCGTGCTGTAGGTGCGCTACCAATGGCCGCTGAGGAGCAGCAAGAGCTTGAGTGGCTGGCACTTTTTGTGTGGGAGCAATGGTCTGATATTCGTGATTTTTTGCGGTTTTTTTTTCCGGGAGCGCACACGTGCAGCTGGTGGTAAACGTCGAAGCCCTGTTCGTCAGGGAAAGACTGGAGCCCCAATGTCTGTGCTGCTGTAGGTGCACTGCCAATGGCCGCTTAGGGGCAGCAAGAGCTTGAGTGGCTGGCACTTTTGGTGTGGGAGCAATCGTCCGACGTTCGCAATTTTTCGGGGTTTTTTTCAGTGAGCGCCCTGGTGCAGCTGGTGGTATACGTCGAAGCCCTGTTCGTCAGGGAAAGCCCGGAGCCCCAATGTCTGTGCTGCTGTAGGTGCGCTGCCAATGGCCGCTGAGGAGCAGCAAGAGCTTGAGTGGCTGGCACTTTTGGTGTGGGAGCAATCGTCCAACGTTCGTGATTTTTTGGGGTTTTTTTTCAGGGGGCGCCCCGGTGCAGCTGGTGGTATACGTCGAAGCCCTGTTCGTCAGGGAAAGCCCGGAGCCCCAATGTCTGTGGTGCTGTAGGTGCGCTGCCAATGGCCGCTGAGGAGCAGCAAGAGCTTGAGTGGCTGGCACTTTTGGTGTGGGTACAATCGTCCGAGCTTCTTAATTTTTCGAGTTTTTTTTTCAGGGCGCGCACGTGCAGCTGGTGGTAAACGTGGAAGCCCTGTTCGTCAGGGAAAGCCCGGAGCCCCAATGTCTGTGCTGCTGTAGGTGCACTACCAATGGCCGCTGAGGAGCAAAAAGAGCTTGAGCGTCTGGCACTTTTGGTGTGGGAGTAATCGTCCAACGTTCGTGATTTTTCGGGGTTTTTTCAGTGAGCGCCCTGGTGCAGCTGGTGGTATACGTCGAAGCACTGTTCGTCAGGGAAAGCCCGGAGCTCCAATGTCTGTGCTGCTGTAGGTGCACTGCCAATGGCCGCTGAGGAGCAGCAAGAGCTTGAGTGGCTGGCACTTTTGGTGTGGGAGCAATGGTCCGACATTCGTGATTTTTCGAGTTTTTTTTTCAGTGGGCGCCCTCGTGCAGCTGGTGGTAAACGTCGAAGCCCTGTTCGTCAGGGAAAGCCCGGAGCCCAAATGTCTGCGCTGGTGTAGGTGCGCTGCCAATGGCCGCTGAGGAGCAAAAAGAGCTTGAGTGTCTGGCCCTTTTGGTGTGGGAGTAATCGTCCAACGTTCGTGATTTTTCGGGGTTTTTTTCAGTGAGCGCCCTGGTGCAGCTGGTGGTATACTTCGAAGCACTGTTCATCAGGGAAAGCCCGGAGCCCCAGTGTCTGTGCTGCTGTAGGTGCACTGCCAATGGCCGCTGAGGGGCTGCAAGAGCTTGAGTGGCTGGCACTTTTGGTGTGGGTACAATCGTCCGACGTTCGTAATTTTTCGGGGTTTTTTTTTCAGGGGGCGCCCACGTGCAGCTGGTGGTATACGTCGAAGCCCTGCTCCTCAGGGAAAGCCCGGAGCCCCAATGTCTGTGCTGCTGTAGGTGCGCTGCCAATGGCCTCTGATGAGCAAAAAGTGCTTGAGTGTCTGGCCCTTTTGGTGTGGGAGCAATGGTCCGACGTTCGTGATTTTTCGGGATTTTTTTTCAGTGAGCGCCCACGTGCAGCTGGTGGTAAACGTCGAAGCCCTGTTCGTCAGGGAAAGCCCGGAGCCCCAATGTCTGTGCTGCTGTACGTGCGCTACCAATGGCCGCTGAGGAGCAGCAAGAGCTTGAGTGGCTGGCACTTTTGGTGTGGGAGTAATCGTCCAACGTTCGTGATTTTTCGGGGTTTTTTTCAGTGAGCGCCCTGGTGCAGCTGGTGGTATACGTCGAAGCACTGTTCGTCAGGGAAAGCCCGGAGCCCCAATGTCTGTGCTGCTGTAGGTGCACTGCCAATGGCCGCTGAGGAGCAGCAAGAGCTTGAGTGGCTGGCACTTTTGGTGTGGGAGCAATGGTCCAACGTTCGTGATTTTTCCAATTTTTTTTTCAGGGGTTGCCCTGGTGCAGCTGGTGGTAAACGTCGAAGCCTCTGTTCGTCAGGGAAAGCCCTGAGCCTCAATGTCTGTGCTGCTGTACGTGCGCTACCAATAGCCGCTGATGAGCAGCAAGAGCTTGAGTGGCTTGCCCTTTTGATGTGGGAGCAATCGTCCAACGTTCGTGATTTTTTGGGGTTTTTTTCAGTGGGCGCCCACGTGTAGTTGGTTGTAAACGTCGAAGCCCTGTTCGTCAGGGAAAGCCCGGAGCCCCAATGTCTGTGCTGCTGTAGGTGCACTACCAATGGCCGCTGAGGGGCAGCAAGAGCTTGGAGTGTCTAGCACTTTTGGTGTGGGTACAATCGTCCGACGTTCGTAATTTTTCGGGGTTTTTTTTTCAGGGGGCGCCCACGTGCACCTGGTGGTATACATCGAAGCCCTGCTCCTCAGGGAAAGCCCGGAGCCCCAATGCCTGTGCTGCTGTAGGTGCACTGCCAATGGCCGCTGAGGAGCAGCAAGAGCTTGAGTGTCTGGCCCTTTTGGTGTGGGAGCAATGGTCCGACTTTCGTGATTTTTCGGGTTTTTTTTTCAGGGGGCTCCCACGTGTAGCTGGTGGTAAATGTCGAAGCCCTGTTCGTCAGTGAAAGCACGGAAACGCAATGTCTGTGCTGCTGTAGGTGCGCTGCCAATGGCCGCTGAGGAGCAGCAAGAGCTTGAGTGGCTGGCACTTTTGGTGTGGGAGCAATCGTCCGACTTTCGTGATTTTTTGTTGTTTTTTTTCAGGGAGCGCCGAAGTGCACCTGGTGTTAAACGTGGAAGCCCTCTTCGTCAGGGAAAGCCCGGAGCCCCAATGTCTGTCGTGCTGTAGGTGCGCTACCAATGGCCGCTGAGGAGCAGCAAGAGCTTGAGTGGCTGGCACTTTTTGTGTGGGAGCAATGGTCTGATATTCGTGATTTTTGCGGTTTTTTTTTCCGGGAGCGCACACGTGCAGCTGGTGGTAAACGTCGAAGCCCTGTTCGTCAGGGAAAGACTGGAGCCCCAATGTCTGTGCTGCTGTAGGTGCACTGCCAATGGCCGCTTAGGGGCAGCAAGAGCTTGAGTGGCTGGCACTTTTTGTGTGGGAGCAATCGTCCGACGTTCGCAATTTTTCGGGGTTTTTTTCAGTGAGCGCCCTGGTGCAGCTGGTGGTATACGTCGAAGCCCTGTTCGTCAGGGAAAGCCCGGAGCCCCAATGTCTGTGCTGCTGTAGATGCGCTGCCAATGGCCGCTGAGGAGCAGCAAGAGCTTGAGTGTCTGGCCCTTTTGGTGTGGGAGCAATCGTCCGACGTTCGTGATTTTTCGGGCATTCTTTTCAGGGTGCGCCCACATGCAGCTGGTGCTATACGTCAAAGCCCTGTTAGTCAGGGAAAGGTCGGAGCCCCAATGTCTGTGGTGCTGTACATGCGCTGCCAATGGCCGCTGAGGAGCAGCAAGAGCTTGAGTGGCTGGCACTTTTGGTGTGGCAGCAATCGTACGACGTTCGTGATTTTTCCAATTTTTTCAGGGGGTGCCCCGGTGCAGCTGGTGGTATACGTCGAAGCCCTGCTCCTCAGGGAAAGCCCGGAGCCCCAATGTCTGTGCTGCTGTAGGTGCGCTGCCAATGGCCGCTGAGGAGCAGCAAGAGCTTGAGTGTGTGGCCCTTTTGGTGTGGGAGCAATGGTCCGACGTTCATGATTTCTCGGGATTTTTTTCAGGGAGCGCCCTGGTGCAGCTGGTGGTATACGTCGAAGCCCTGTTCGTCAGGGAAAGCCCGGAGCCCCAATGTCTGTGCTGCTGTAGGTGCGCTGCCAATGGCCGCTGAGGAGCAGCAAGAGCTTGAGTGTCTGGCCCTTTTGGTGTGGGAGTAATCGTCCAATGTTCGTGATTTTTCGGGGTTTTTTCAGTGAGCGCCCTGGTGCAGCTGGTGGTATACGTCGAAGCCCTGTTCGTCAGTGAAAGCCCGGAGCCCCAATGTCTGTGCTGCTGTAGGTGCGCTGCCAATGGCCGCTGAGGAGCAGCAAGAGCTTGAGTGGCTGGCACTTTTGGTGTGGGAGCAATCGTCCAACGTTCGTGATTTTTTGGGGTTTTTTTCAGGGGCGCCCCGGTGCAGCTGGTGGTATACGTCGAAGCCCTGTTCGTCAGGGAAAGCCCGGAGCCCCAATGTCTGTGGTGCTGTAGGTGCGCTGCCAATGGCCGCTGAGGAGCAGCAAGAGCTTGAGTGGCTGGCACTTTTGGTGTGGGTACAATCGTCCGAGCTTCTTAATTTTTCGAGTTTTTTTTTCAGGGGCGCGCACGTGCAGCTGGTGGTAAACGTGGAAGCCCTGTTCGTCAGGGAAAGCCCGGAGCCCCAATGTCTGTGCTGCTGTAGGTGCACTACCAATGGCCGCTGAGGAGCAAAAAGAGCTTGAGCGTCTGGCACTTTTGGTGTGGGAGTAATCGTCCAACGTTCGTGATTTTTCGGGGTTTTTTCAGTGAGCGCCCTGGTGCAGCTGGTGGTATACGTCGAAGCACTGTTCGTCAGGGAAAGCCCGGAGCTCCAATGTCTGTGCTGCTGTAGGTGCACTGCCAATGGCCGCTGAGGAGCAGCAAGAGCTTGAGTGGCTGGCACTTTTGGTGTGGGAGCAATGGTCCGACATTCGTGATTTTTCGAGTTTTTTTCAGTGGGCGCCCTCGTGCAGCTGGTGGTAAACGTCGAAGCCCTGTTCGTCAGGGAAAGCCCGGAGCCCAAATGTCTGCGCTGGTGTAGGTGCGCTGCCAATGGCCGCTGAGGAGCAAAAAGAGCTTGAGTGTCTGGCCCTTTTGGTGTGGGAGTAATCGTCCAACGTTCGTGATTTTTCGGGGTTTTTTTCAGTGAGCGCCCTGGTGCAGCTGGTGGTATACTTCGAAGCACTGTTCATCAGGGAAAGCCCGGAGCCCCAGTGTCTGTGCTGCTGTAGGTGCACTGCCAATGGCCGCTGAGGGGCTGCAAGAGCTTGAGTGGCTGGCACTTTTGGTGTGGGTACAATCGTCCGACGTTCGTAATTTTTCGGGGTTTTTTTTTTTTCAGGGGGCGCCCACGTGCAGCTGGTGGTATACGTCGAAGCCCTGCTCCTCAGGGAAAGCCCGGAGCCCCAATGTCTGTGCTGCTGTAGGTGCGCTGCCAATGGCCTCTGATGAGCAAAAAGTGCTTGAGTGTCTGGCCCTTTTGGTGTGGGAGCAATGGTCCGACGTTCGTGATTTTTCGGGATTTTTTTCAGTGAGCGCCCACGTGCAGCTGGTGGTAAACGTCGAAGCCCTGTTCGTCAGGGAAAGCCCGGAGCCCCAATGTCTGTGCTGCTGTACGTGCGCTACCAATGGCCGCTGAGGAGCAGCAAGAGCTTGAGTGGCTGGCACTTTTGGTGTGGGAGTAATCGTCCAACGTTCGTGATTTTTCGGGGTTTTTTTCAGTGAGCGCCCTGGTGCAGCTGGTGGTATACGTCGAAGCACTGTTCGTCAGGGAAAGCCCGGAGCCCCAATGTCTGTGCTGCTGTAGGTGCACTGCCAATGGCCGCTGAGGAGCAGCAAGAGCTTGAGTGGCTGGCACTTTTGGTGTGGGAGCAATGGTCCAACGTTCGTGATTTTTCCAATTTTTTTTTTTTCAGGGGTTGCCCTGGTGCAGCTGGTGGTAAACGTCGAAGCCCTGTTCGTCAGGGAAAGCCCTGAGCCTCAATGTCTGTGCTGCTGTACGTGCGCTACCAATAGCCGCTGATGAGCAGCAAGAGCTTGAGTGGCTTGCCCTTTTGATGTGGGAGCAATCGTCCAACGTTCGTGATTTTTTGGGGTTTTTTTCAGTGGGCGCCCACGTGTAGTTGGTTGTAAACGTCGAAGCCCTGTTCGTCAGGGAAAGCCCGGAGCCCCAATGTCTGTGCTGCTGTAGGTGCACTACCAATGGCCGCTGAGGGGCAGCAAGAGCTTGAGTGTCTAGCACTTTTGGTGTGGGTACAATCGTCCGACGTTCGTAATTTTTCGGGGTTTTTTTCAGGGGGCGCCCACGTGCACCTGGTGGTATACATCGAAGCCCTGCTCCTCAGGGAAAGCCCGGAGCCCCAATGCCTGTGCTGCTGTAGGTGCACTGCCAATGGCCGCTGAGGAGCAGCAAGAGCTTGAGTGTCTGGCCCTTTTGGTGTGGGAGCAATGGTCCGACTTTCGTGATTTTTCGGGTTTTTTTTTTCAGGGGGCTCCCACGTGTAGCTGGTGGTAAATGTCGAAGCCCTGTTCGTCAGTGAAAGCACGGAAACGCAATGTCTGTGCTGCTGTAGGTGCGCTGCCAATGGCCGCTGAGGAGCAGCAAGAGCTTGAGTGGCTGGCACTTTTGGTGTGGGAGCAATCGTCCGACTTTCGTGATTTTTTGTTGTTTTTTTTCAGGGAGCGCCGAAGTGCACCTGGTGTTAAACGTGGAAGCCCTCTTCGTCAGGGAAAGCCCGGAGCCCCAATGTCTGTCGTGCTGTAGGTGCGCTACCAATGGCCGCTGAGGAGCAGCAAGAGCTTGAGTGGCTGGCACTTTTTGTGTGGGAGCAATGGTCTGATATTCGTGATTTTTTGCGGTTTTTTTTTTCCGGGAGCGCACACGTGCAGCTGGTGGTAAACGTCGAAGCCCTGTTCGTCAGGGAAAGACTGGAGCCCCAATGTCTGTGCTGCTGTAGGTGCACTGCCAATGGCCGCTTAGGGGCAGCAAGAGCTTGAGTGGCTGGCACTTTTTGTGTGGGAGCAATCGTCCGACGTTCGCAATTTTTCGGGGTTTTTTTCAGTGAGCGCCCTGGTGCAGCTGGTGGTATACGTCGAAGCCCTGTTCGTCAGGGAAAGCCCGGAGCCCCAATGTCTGTGCTGCTGTAGATGCGCTGCCAATGGCCGCTGAGGAGCAGCAAGAGCTTGAGTGTCTGGCCCTTTTGGTGTGGGAGCAATCGTCCGACGTTCGTGATTTTTCGGGCATTCTTTTTCAGGGTGCGCCCACATGCAGCTGGTGCTATACGTCAAAGCCCTGTTAGTCAGGGAAAGGTCGGAGCCCCAATGTCTGTGGTGCTGTACATGCGCTGCCAATGGCCGCTGAGGAGCAGCAAGAGCTTGAGTGGCTGGCACTTTTGGTGTGGCAGCAATCGTACGACGTTCGTGATTTTTCCAATTTTTTTTCAGGGGGTGCCCCGGTGCAGCTGGTGGTATACGTCGAAGCCCTGCTCCTCAGGGAAAGCCCGGAGCCCCAATGTCTGTGCTGCTGTAGGTGCGCTGCCAATGGCCGCTGAGGAGCAGCAAGAGCTTGAGTGTGTGGCCCTTTTGGTGTGGGAGCAATGGTCCGACGTTCATGATTTCTCGGGATTTTTTTCAGGGAGCGCCCTGGTGCAGCTGGTGGTATACGTCGAAGCCCTGTTCGTCAGGGAAAGCCCGGAGCCCCAATGTCTGTGCTGCTGTAGGTGCGCTGCCAATGGCCGCTGAGGAGCAGCAAGAGCTTGAGTGTCTGGCCCTTTTGGTGTGGGAGTAATCGTCCAATGTTCGTGATTTTTCGGGGTTTTTTTCAGTGAGCGCCCTGGTGCAGCTGGTGGTATACGTCGAAGCCCTGTTCGTCAGTGAAAGCCCGGAGCCCCAATGTCTGTGCTGCTGTAGGTGCGCTGCCAATGGCCGCTGAGGAGCAGCAAGAGCTTGAGTGGCTGGCACTTTTGGTGTGGGAGCAATCGTCCAACGTTCGTGATTTTTTGGGGTTTTTTTCAGGGGGCGCCCCGGTGCAGCTGGTGGTAAACGTCGAAGCCCTGTTCGTCAGGGAAAGCCCGGAGCCCCAATGTCTGTGCTGCTGTAGGTGCGCTGCCAATGGCCGCTGAGGAGCAGCAAGAGCTTGAGTTGCTGGCACTTTTGGTGTGGGTACAATCGTCCGAGCTTCTTAATTTTTCGAGTTTTTTTTTCAGGGGGCGCGCACGTGCAGCTGGTGGTAAACGTGGAAGCCCTGTTCGTCAGGGAAAGCCCGGAGCCCCAATGTCTGTGCTGCTGTAGGTGCACTACCAATGGCCGCTGAGGAGCAAAAAGAGCTTGAGCGTCTGGCACTTTTGGTGTGGGAGTAATCGTCCAACGTTCGTGATTTTTCGGAGTTTTTTCAGTGAGCGCCCTGGTGCAGCTGGTGGTATACGTCGAAGCACTGTTCGTCAGGGAAAGCCCGGAGCTCCAATGTCTGTGCTGCTGTAGGTGCACTGCCAATGGCCGCTGAGGAGCAGCAAGAGCTTGAGTGGCTGGCACTTTTGGTGTGGGAGCAATGGTCCGACATTCGTGATTTTTCGAGTTTTTTTTTCAGTGGGCGCCCTCGTGCAGCTGGTGGTAAACGTCGAAGCCCTGTTCGTCAGGGAAAGCCCGGAGCCCAAATGTCTGCGCTGGTGTAGGTGCGCTGCCAATGGCCGCTGAGGAGCAAAAGAGCTTGAGTGTCTGGCCCTTTTGGTGTGGGAGTAATCGTGCAACGTTCGTGATTTTTCGGGGTTTTTTTCAGTGAGCGCCCTGGTGCAGCTGGTGGTATACTTCGAAGCACTGTTCATCAGGGAAAGCCCGGAGCCCCAGTGTCTGTGCTGCTGTAGGTGCACTGCCAATGGCCGCTGAGGGGCTGCAAGAGCTTGAGTGGCTGGCACTTTTGGTGTGGGTACAATCGTCCGACGTTCGTAATTTTTCGGGGTTTTTTTTTCAGGGGGCGCCCACGTGCAGCTGGTGGTATACGTCGAAGCCCTGCTCCTCAGGGAAAGCCCGGAGCCCCAATGTCTGTGCTGCTGTACGTGCGCTGCCAATGGCCTCTGATGAGCAAAAAGTGCTTGAGTGTCTGGCCCGTTTGGTGTGGGAGCAATGGTCCGACGTTCGTGATTTTTCCAATTTTTTTTTTCAGGGGTTGCCCTGGTGCAGCTGGTGGTAAACGTCGAAGCCCTGTTCGTCAGGGAAAGCCCTGAGCCTCAATGTCTGTGCTGCTGTACGTGCGCTACCAATAGCCGCTGATGAGCAGCAAGAGCTTGAGTGGCTTGCCCTTTTGATGTGGGAGCAATCGTCCAACGTTCGTGATTTTTTGGGGTTTTTTTCAGTGGGCGCCCACGTGTAGTTGGTTGTAAACGTCGAAGCCCTGTTCGTCAGGGAAAGCCCGGAGCCCCAATGTCTGTGCTGCTGTAGATGCACTGCCAATGGCCGCTGAGGGGCAGCAAGAGCTTGAGTGTCTAGCACTTTTGGTGTGGGTACAATCGTCCGACGTTCGTAATTTTTCGGGGTTTTTTTTTCAGGGGGCGCCCACGTGCACCTGGTGGTATACATCGAAGCCCTGCTCCTCAGGGAAAGCCCGGAGCCCCAATGTCTGTGCTGCTGTAGGTGCACTGCCAATGGCCGCTGAGGAGCAGCAAGAGCTTGAGTGGCTGGCACTTTTGGTGTGGGAGCAATCGTCCGACGTTCGCAATTTTTCGGGGTTTTTTTCAGTGAGCGCCCTGGTGCAGCTGGTGATATACGTCGAAGCCCTGTTCGTCAGGGAAAGCCCGGAGCCCCAATGTCTGTGCTGCTGTAGGTGCACTGCCAATGGCCGCTGAGCGGCAGCAAGAGCTTGAGTGGCTGGCACTTTTGGTGTGGGAGCAATGGTCCAACGTTCGTGATTTTTCGAGTTTTTTTCAGGGGGCGCGCACGTGCAGCTGGTGGTAAACGTGGAAGCCCTGTTCGTCAGGGAAAGCCCGGAGCCCCAATGTCTGTGCTGCTGTAGATGCGCTGCCAATGGCCGCTGAGGAGCAGCAAGAGCTTGAGTGTCTGGCCCTTTTGGTGTGGGAGCAATCGTCCGACGTTCGTGATTTTTCGGGCATTCTTTTTCAGGGTGCGCCCACATGCAGCTGGTGCTATACGTCAAAGCCCTGTTAGTCAGGGAAAGGTCGGAGCCCCAATGTCTGTGGTGCTGTACGTGCGCTGCCAATGGCCGCTGAGGAGCAGCAAGAGCTTGAGTGGCTGGCACTTTTGGTGTGGGTACAATCGTCCGAGCTTTTTAATTTTTCGGGGCTTTTTTTTTCAGTGGGCGCCCACGTGCAGCTGGTGGTATACTTCGAAACCCTGTTCGTCAGGGAAAGCCCGGAGCCCCAATGTCTGTGCTGCTGTAGGTGCACTGCCAATGGCCGCTGAGGAGCAGCAAGAGCTTGAGTGGCTGGCACTTTTGGTGTGGGAGCAATCGTCCGACGTTCGTAATTTTTCGAGTTTTTTTTTCAGGGGGCGCGCACGTGCAGCTGGTGGTAAACGTGGAAGCCCTGTTCGTCAGGGAAAGCCCGGAGCCCCAATGTCTGTGCTGCTGTAGATGCGCTGCCAATGGCCGCTGAGGAGCAGCAAGAGCTTGAGTGTCTGGCCCTTTTGGTGTGGGAGCAATCGTCCGACGTTCGTGATTTTTCGGGGATTCTTTTTCAGGGTGCGCCCACATGCAGCTGGTGCTATACGTCAAAGCCCTGTTCGTCAGGGAAAGCCCGGAGCCCCAATGTCTGTGCTCTTGTAGGTGCGCTGCCAATGGCCGCTGATGAGCAAAAAGTGCTTGAGTGTCTGGCCCTTTTGGTGTGGGAGCAATGGTCCGACGTTCATGATTTTTCGGGATTTTTTTCAGTGAGCGCCCAGGTGCAGCTGGTGGTAAACGTCGAAGCCCTGTTCGTCAGGGAAAGCCCAGAGCCTCAATGTCTGTGCTGCTGTACGTGCGCTACCAATGGCCGCTGAGGAGCAGCAAGAGCTTGAGTGTCTGGCCCTTTTGGTGTGGGAGCAATGGTCCGACGTTCGTAATTTTTCGAGTTTTTTTTTCAGGGGGCGCGCACGTGCAGCTGGTGGTAAACGTCGAAGCCCTGTTCGTCAGGGAAAGCCCGGAGCCCCAATGTCTGTGCTCTTGTAGGTGCGCTGCCAATGGCCGCTGAGGAGCAAAAAGAGCTTGAGTGTCTGGCCCTTTTGGTGTGGGAGTAATCGTCCAACGTTCGTGATTTTTCGGGGTTTTTTTCAGTGAGCGCCCTGGTGTAGCTGGTGGTATACGTCGAAGCCCTGTTCGTCAGGGAAAGCCCGGAGCCCCAATGTCTGTGCTGCTGTAGGTGCGCTGCCAATGGCCGCTGAGGAGCAGCAAGAGCTTGAGTGTCTCGCACTTTTGGTGTGGGAGCAATCGTCCGACGTTCGTGATTTTTCGGGGTTTTTTTCAGTGAGCGCCCTGGTTCAGATGGTGATATACGTCGAAGCCCTGTTCGTCAGGGAAAGCCCGGAGCCCCAATGTCTGTGCTGCTGTAGGTGCACTGCCAATGGCCGCTGAGGGGCAGCAAGAGCTTGAGTGGCTGGCGCTTTTGGTGTGGGAGCAATGGTCCGACATTCGTGATTTTTCGAGTTTTTTCAGGGGGCGCCCTCGTACAGCTGGTGGTAAACGTCGAAGCCCTGTTCGTCAGGGAAAGCCCGGAGCCCCAATGTCTGTGCTGCTGTAGGTGCGCTGCCAATGGCCGCTGAGGAGCAGCAAGAGCTTGAGTGTCTGGCACTTTTGGTGTGGGAGCAATCGTCCAACGTTCGTGATTTTTTGGGGTTTTTTTTCAGTGGGCGCCCCGGTGCAGCTGGTGGTAAACGTCGAAGCCCTGTTCGTCAGGGGAAGCGCGGAGCCCCAATGTCTGTGCTGCTGTAGGTGCGCTGCCAATGGCCGCTGAGGAGCAGCAAGAGCTTGAGTGGCTGGCACTTTTGGTGTGGGTACAATCGTCCGAGCTTCGTAATTTTTCGGGGCTTTTTTTTTCAGTGGGCGCCCACGTGCAGCTGGTGGTATACGTCGAAACCCTGTTCGTCAGGGAAAGCCCGGAGCCCCAATGTCTGTGCTGCTGTAGGTGCGCTGCCAATGGCCGCTGATGAGCAAAAAGTGCTTGAGTGTCTGGCCCTTTTGGTGTGGGAGCAATGGTCCGACATTCGTGATTTTTCGGGGTTTTTTTCAGTGAGCGCCCTGGTGCAGCTGGTGGTATACGTCGAAGCCCTGTTCGTCAGGGAAAGCCCGGAGCCCCAATGTCTGTGCTGCTGTAGGTGCACTACAAATGGCCGCTGAGGAGCAGCAAGAGCTTGAGTGTCTGGCCCTTTTGGTGTGGGAGCAATGGTCCGACGTTCGTAATTTTTCGAGTTTTTTTTTCAGGGGGCGCGCACGTGCAGCTGGTGGTAAACGTCGAAGCCCTGTTCGTCAGGGAAAGCCCGGAGCCCCAATGTCTGTGCTCTTGTAGGTGCGCTGCCAATGGCCGCTGAGGAGCAAAAAGAGCTTGAGTGTCTGGCCCTTTTGGTGTGGGAGTAATCGTCCAACGTTCGTGATTTTTCGGGGTTTTTTTCAGTGAGCGCCCTGGTGTAGCTGGTGGTATACGTCGAAGCCCTGTTCGTCAGGGAAAGCCCGGAGCCCCAATGTCTGTGCTGCTGTAGGTGCGCTGCCAATGGCCGCTGAGGAGCAGCAAGAGCTTGAGTGTCTCGCACTTTTGGTGTGGGAGCAATCGTCCGACGTTCGTGATTTTTCGGGGTTTTTTTCAGTGAGCGCCCTGGTTCAGATGGTGATATACGTCGAAGCCCTGTTCGTCAGGGAAAGCCCGGAGCCCCAATGTCTGTGCTGCTGTAGGTGCACTGCCAATGGCCGCTGAGGGGCAGCAAGAGCTTGAGTGGCTGGCGCTTTTGGTGTGGGAGCAATGGTCCGACATTCGTGATTTTTCGAGTTTTTTTTCAGGGGGCGCCCTCGTACAGCTGGTGGTAAACGTCGAAGCCCTGTTCGTCAGGGAAAGCCCGGAGCCCCAATGTCTGTGCTGCTGTAGGTGCGCTGCCAATGGCCGCTGAGGAGCAGCAAGAGCTTGAGTGTCTGGCACTTTTGGTGTGGGAGCAATCGTCCAACGTTCGTGATTTTTTGGGGTTTTTTTCAGTGGGCGCCCCGGTGCAGCTGGTGGTAAACGTCGAAGCCCTGTTCGTCAGGGGAAGCGCGGAGCCCCAATGTCTGTGCTGCTGTAGGTGCGCTGCCAATGGCCGCTGAGGAGCAGCAAGAGCTTGAGTGGCTGGCACTTTTGGTGTGGGTACAATCGTCCGAGCTTCGTAATTTTTCGGGGCTTTTTTTTCAGTGGGCGCCCACGTGCAGCTGGTGGTATACGTCGAAACCCTGTTCGTCAGGGAAAGCCCGGAGCCCCAATGTCTGTGCTGCTGTAGGTGCGCTGCCAATGGCCGCTGATGAGCAAAAAGTGCTTGAGTGTCTGGCCCTTTTGGTGTGGGAGCAATGGTCCGACATTCGTGATTTTTCGGGGTTTTTTTCAGTGAGCGCCCTGGTGCAGCTGGTGGTATACGTCGAAGCCCTGTTCGTCAGGGAAAGCCCGGAGCCCCAATGTCTGTGCTGCTGTAGGTGCACTACCAATGGCCGCTGAGGAGCAAAAAGATCTTGAGCGTCTGGCACTTTTGGTGTGGGAGTAATCGTCCAACGTTCGTGATTTTTCGGGGTTTTTTCAGTGAGCGCCCTGGTGCAGCTGGTGGTATACGTCGAAGCACTGTTCGTCAGGGAAAGCCCGGAGCCCCAAAGTCTGTGCTGCTGTAGGTGCACTGCCAATGGCCGCTGAGGAGCAGCAAGAGCTTGAGTGGCTGGCACTTTTGGTGTGGGAGCAATCGCCCGACGTTCGTAATTTTTCGAGTTTTTTTTTCAGGGGGCGCGCACGTGCAGCTGGTGGTAAACGTGGAAGCCCTGTTCGTCAGGGAAAGCCCGGAGCCCCAATGTCTGTGCTGCTGTAGATGCGCTGCCAATGGCCGCTGAGGAGCAGCAAGAGCTTGAGTGTCTGGCCCTTTTGGTGTGGGAGCAATCGTCCGACGTTCGTGATTTTTCGGGGATTCTTTTTCAGGGTGCGCCCACATGCAGCTGGTGCTATACGTCAAAGCCCTGTTCGTCAGGGAAAGCCCGGAGCCCCTATGTCTGTGCTGCTGTACGTGCGCTGCCAATGGCCGCTGGTGAGCAAAAAGTGCTTCAGTGTCTGGCCCTTTTGGTGTGGGAGCAATGGTCCGACGTTCATGATTTTTCGGGATTTTTTTCAGTGAGCGCCCACGTGCAGCTGGTGGTAAACGTCGAAGCCCTGTTCGTCAGGAAAAGCCCGGAGCCCCAATGTCTGTGCTCTTGTAGGTGCGCTGCCAATGGCCGCTGAGGAGCAAAAAGAGCTTGAGTGTCTGGCCCTTTTGGTGTGGGAGTAATCGTCCAACGTTCGTGATTTTTCGGGGTTTTTTTCAGTGAGCGCCCTGGTGCAGCTGGTGGTATACGTCGAAGCACTGTTCGTCAGGGAAAGCCCGGAGCCCCAATGTCTGTGCTGCTGTAGGTGCACTGCCAATGGCCGCTGAGGAGCAGCAAGAGCTTGAGTGGCTGGCACTTTTGGTGTGGGAGCAATGGTCCAACGTTTGTGATTTTTCCAATTTTTTTTTTTAGGGGGTGCCCTGGTACAGCTGGTGGTAAAGGTCGAAGCCCTGTTCGTCAGGGAAAGCCCTGAGCCTCAATGTCTGTGCTGCTGTACGTGCGCTACCAATAGCCGCTGATGAGCAGCAAGAGCTTGAGTGGCTTGCCCTTTTGATGTGGGAGCAATCGTCCAACGTTCGTGATTTTTTGGGGTTTTTTTCAGTGGGCGCCCACGTGTAGTTGGTTGTAAACGTCGAAGCCCTGTTCGTCAGGGAAAGCCCGGAGTCCCAATGTCTGTGCTGCTGTAGGTGCACTACCAATGGCCGCTGAGGGGCAGCAAGAGCTTGAGTGTCTAGCACTTTTGGTGTGGGTACAATCGTCCGACGTTCGTAATTTTTCGGGGTTTTTTTTTCAGGGGGCGCCCACGTGCACCTGGTGGTATACATCGAAGCCCTGCTCCTCAGGGAAAGCCCGGAGCCCCAGTGTCTGTGCTGCTGTAGGTGCACTGCCAATGGCCGCTGAGGAGCAGCAAGAGCTTGAGTGGCTGGCACTTTTGGTGTGGGAGCAATGGTCCGACTTTCGTCATTTTTCGGGTTTTTTTTTCAGGGGGCTCCCACGTGTAGCTGGTGGTAAATGTCGAAGCCCTGTTCGTCAGTGAAAGCACGGAAACCCAATGTCTGTGCTGCTGTAGGTGCGCTGCCAATGGCCGCTGAGGAGCAGCAAGAGCTTGAGTGGCTGGCACTTTTGGTGTGGGAGCAATCGTCCGACTTTCGTGATTTTTTGTTGTTTTTTTTCAGGGAGCGCCGAAGTGCACCTGGTGTTAAACGTGGAAGCCCTCTTCTTCAGGGAAAGCCCGGAGCCGCAATGTCTGTCGTGCTGTAGGTGCGCTGCCAATGGCCGCTGAGGAGCAGCAAGAGCTTGAGTGGCTGGCACTTTTTGTGTGGGAGCAATGGTCTGATATTCGTGATTTTTTGCGTTTTTTTTTCCGGGAGCGCCCACGTGCAGCTGGTGGTAAACGTCGAAGCCCTGTTCGTCAGGGAAAGACTGGAGCCCCAATGTCTGTGCTGCTGTAGGTGCACTGCCAATGGCGCTTAGGGGCAGCAAGAGCTTGAGTGGCTGGCACTTTTGGTGTGGGAGCAATCGTCCGACGTTCGTAATTTTTCGGGGTTTTTTTCAGTGAGCGCCCTGGTGCAGCTGGTGATATACGTCGAAGCACTGTTCGTCAGGGAAAGCCCGGAGCCCCAATGTCTGTGCTGCTGTAGGTGCACTGCCAATGGCCGCTGAGGAGCAGCAAGAGCTTGAGTGGCTGGCACTTTTGGTATGGGAGCAATGGTCCGACATTCGTGATTTTTCGAGTTTTTTTTTCCGGGAGCGCCCACGTGCAGCTGGTGGTATAAGTCGAAGCCCTGTTCGTCAGGGAAAGCCCGGAGCCCCAATGTCTGTGCTGCTGTAGGTGCGCTGCCAATGGCCGCTGATGAGCAAAAAGTGCTTGAGCGTCTGGCCCTTTTGGTGTGGCAGCAATGGTCCGACGTTCGTGATTTTTCGGGATTTTTTTCAGTGAGCGCCATGGTGCAGCTGGTGGTATACGTCGAAGCCCTGTTCGTCAGGGAAAGCCCGGAGCCACAATGTCTGTGCTGCTGTAGGTGCACTGCCAATGGCCGCTGAGGGGCAGCAAGAGCTTGAGTGGCTGGCACTTTTGGTGTGGGAGCAATCGTCCGACGTTCGTAATTTTTCGAGTTTTTGTTTCAGGGGGCGCGCACGTGCAGCTGGTGGTAAACGTGGAAGCCCTGTTCGTCAGGGAAAGCCCGGAGCTCCAATGTCTGTGCTGCTGTAGATGCGCTGCCAATGGCCGCTGAGGAGCAGCAAGAGCTTGAGTGTCTGGCCCTTTTGGTGTGGGAGCAATCGTCCGACGTTCGTGATTTTTCCAATTTTTTTTTCACGGGGCGCCCACGTGCAGCTGGTGGTATACGTCGAAACCCTGCTCCTCAGGGAAAGCCCGGAGCCCCAATGTCTGTGCTGCTGTACGTGCGCTGCCAATGGCCGCTGAGGAGCAGCAAGAGCTTGAGTGGCTGGCACTTTTGGTGTGGCAGCAATGGTTCGACGTTCGTAATTTTTCGGGGTTTTTTTCAGTGGGTGCCCACGTGTAGCTCGTGGTTAACGTCGAAGCCCTTTTCGTCAAGGAAAGCCCGGAGCCCCAAAGTCTGTGCTGCTGTAGGTGCACTGCCAATGGCCGCTGAGGAGCAGCAAGAGCTTGAGTGGCTGGCACTTTTGGTGTGGGAGCAATCGTCCAACGTTCGTGATTTTTCGTATTTTTTTTTAAGTGGGCGCCCAGGTGCAGCTGGTGGTAAACGTCGAAGCCCTGTTCGTCAGGGAAAGCCCGGAGAACCAATGTCTGTGCTGCTGTAGGTGCGCTGCCAATGGCCGCTGAGGAGCAGCAAGAGCTTGAGTGGCTGGCACTTTTGGTGTGGGAGCAATGGTCCGACGTTCGTGATTTTTCGGGGTTTTTTTCAGTGAGCGCCCTAGTGCAGTTGGTGGTATACGTCGAAGCCCTGTTCGTCAGGGAAAGCCCAGAGCCACAATGTCTGTGCTGCTGTACGTGCGCTACCAATGGCCGCTGAGGAGCAGCAAGAGCTTGAGTGTCTCGCACATTTGACGTTGGAGCAATCGTCCGACGTTCGTGATTTTTCGGGGTTTTTTTCAGTGGGCGCCAACGTGTAGATGGTGGTAAACGTGGAAGCCCTGTTCGTCAGGGAAAGCCCGGAGCCCCAATGTCTGTGGTGCTGTAGGTGCACTGCCAATGGCCGCTGAGGAGCAGCAAGAGCTTGAGTGGCTGGCACTTTTGGTGTGGGAGCAATAGTCTGACGTTCGTGATTTTTTGGGGTATTTTTTCCGGGAGCGCCCACGTGCAGCTGGTGGTAAACGTCGAAATCCTGTTCGTCAGGGAAAGCCCGGAGCACCAATATCTGTGCTGCTGTAGGTGCACTGCCAATGACCGCTGAGGAGCAAAAAGAGCTTGAGTGTCTGGCCCTTTTAGTGTGGGAGCAATGGACCGACGTTCGTGATTTTTGGAGTTGTTTTTTCAGGGGGCGCCCAGGTGCAGCTGCTGGTAAACATCGAAGCCCTGTTCGTCAGGGAAAGCCCGGAGCCCCAATGTCTGTGCTGCTGTAGGTGCACTGCCAATGGCCGCTGAGGAGCAGCAAGAGCTTGAGTGGCTGGCACTTTAGGTGTGGGAGCAATCGTCCGACGGTGGTGATTTTTCGGGTTTTTTTTTCAGGGGGCGCCCACGTGCAGCTGGTGGTATACGTCAAAGCCCTGTTCGTCAGGGAAAGCCCGGAGCCCCAATGTCTGTGCTGCTGTAGGTGCGCTGCCAATGGCCGCTGAGGAGCAGCAAGAGCTTGAGTGGCTGGCACTTTTGGTGTGGGTACAATCGTCCGACGTTCGTAATTTTTCGGGGCTTTTTTTTTCAGTGGGCGCCCACGTGCAGCTGGTGGTATACGTCGAAATCCTGCTCCTCAGGGAAAGCCCGGAGCCCCAATGTCTGTGGTGCTGTAGGTGCGCTGCCAATGGCCCCTGATGAGCACAAAGTTCTTGAGTGTCTGGCCCTTTTGGTGTGGGAGCAATGGTCCGACGTTCGTGATTTTTCGGGATTTTTTTCAGTGAGCGCCCACGTGCAGCTGGTGGTAAAAGTCGAAGCCCTGTTCGTCAGGGAAAGCCCGGAGCCCCAATGTCTGTGCTGCTGTAGGTGCACTGCCAATGGCCGCTGAGGGGCAGCAAGAGCTTGAGTGGCTGGCACTTGTGGTGTGGGAGCAATCGTCCGACGTTCGTGATTTTTCGAGTTTTTTTTTCAGGGGGCGCGCACGTGCAGCTGGTGGTAAACGTCGAAGCCCTGTTCGTCAGGGAAAGCCCGGAGCCCCAATGTCTGTGCTGGTGTAGGTGCGCTGCCAATGGCCGCTGAGGAGCAGCAAGAGCTTGAGTGGCTGGCACTTTTGGTGTGGGAGCAATGGTCCAACGTTCGTGATTTTTCCAATTTTTTTTTTTAGGGGCTGCCCTGGTGCAGCTGGTGGTAAACGTGGAAGCCCTGTTCGTCAGGGAAAGCCCAGAGTCCCAATGTCTGTGCTGCTGTAGATGCACTGCCAATGGCCGCTGAGGATCAGCAAGAGTTTGAGTGGCTGGCACTTTTGGTGTGGGAGCAATCGTCTAATGTTCGTGATTTTTTGGGGTTTTTTTTCAGGGGGCGCGCACGTGCAGCTGGTGGTAAACGTCGAAGCCCTGTTCGTCAGGGAAAGCCCGGAGCCCCAATGTCTGTGGTGCTGTAGGTGCGCTGCCAATGGCCGCTGAGGAGCAGCAAGAGCTTGAGTGGCTGGCACTTTTGGTGTGGGTACAATCGTCCGAGCTTCGTAATTTTTCGGGGCTTTTTCTTTCAGTGGGCGCCCACGTGCAGCTGGTGGTAAACGTCGAAACCCTGCTCCTCAGGGAAAACACGGAGCCCCAATGTCTGTGCTGCTGTAGGTGCGCTGCCAATGGCCGCTGATGAGCAAAAAGTGCTTGAGTGTCTGGCCCTTTTGGTGTGGGAGCAATGGTCCGACGTTCGTGATTTTTCGGGGTTTTTTTCAGTGAGCGCCCTGGTGCAGCTGGTGGTATACGTCGAAGCACTGTTCGTCAGGGAAAGCCTGGAGCCCCAATGTCTGTGATGCTGTAGGTGCGCTGCCAATGGCCGCTGAGGAGCAGCAAGTTCTTGAGTGGCTGACACTTTTGGTGTGGGAGCAATGGTCCGACATTCGTGATTTTTCGAGTTTTTTTTTCCGGGAGCGCCCACGTGCAGCTGGTGGTATACGTCGAAGCCCTGTTCGTCAGGGAAAGCCCGGAGCCCCAATGTCTGTGGTGCTGTAGGTGCGCTGCCAATGGCCGCTGAGGAGCAGCAAGAGCTTGAGTGGATGGCACTTTTGGTGCGAGAGCAATGGTCCGACGTTCGTGATTTTTCCAATATTTTTAAAGGGGGCGCCCACGTGTAGATGGTGGTAAACGACGAAGCCCTGTTCGTCAGGGAAAGCCCGGAGCCCCAATGTCTGTGCTCCTGTAGGTGCACTGCCAATGGCCGCTGAGGGGCAGCAAGAGCTTGAGTGGCTGGTATTTTTGGTGTGGGTACAAACGTCCGACGTTCGTAATTTTTCGGGGTTTTTTTTTCAGGGGGCGCCCACGTGCAGCTCGTGGTATACGTCGAAGCCCTGCTCCTCAGGGAAAGCCCGGAGCCCCATAGTCTGTGCTGCTGTAGGTGCGCTGCCAATGGCCGCTGATGAGCAAAAAGTGCTTGAGTGTGTGGCCCTTTTGGTGTGGGAGCAATGGTCCGACGTTCATGATTTTTCGGGATTTTTTTCAGTGAGCGCCCTGGTGCAGCTGGTGGTATACGTCGAAGCCCTGTTCGTCAGGGAAAGCCCGGAGCCTTAATGTCTGTGCTGCTGTAGGTGCACTGCAAATGGCCGCTGAGGGGCAGCAAGAGCTTGACTGGCTGGCACTTTTGGTGTGGGAGCAGTGGTCCGACGTTCGTGATTTTTCGAGTTCTTTTTTCAGGGGGCGCGCACGTGCAGCTGGTGGTAAACGTCGAAGCCCTGTTCGTCAGGGAAAGCCCGGAGCCCCAATGTCTGTGCTGCTGTAGGTGCACTGCCAATGGCCGCTGAGGGGCAGCAAGAGCTTGAGTGGCTGGCACTTTTGGTGTGGGTACAATCGTCCGACGTTCGTAATTTTTCGAGTTTTTTTCAGTGAGCGCCCTGGTGCAGCTGGTGGTATACTTCGAAGCACTGTTCGTCAGGGAAAGCCGGGAGCCCCAAAGTCTGTGCTGCTGTAGATGCGCTGCCAATGGCCGCTGAGGAGCAGCAAGAGCTTGAGTGTCTGGCCCTTTTGGTGTGGGAGCAATCGTCCGACGTTCGTGATTTTTCGGGGATTCTTTTTCAGGGTGCGCCCACATGCAGCTGGTGGTATACGTCAGAGCCCTGTTAGTCAGGGAAAGCCCGGAGCCACAATGTCTGTGCTGCTGTACGTGCGCTGCCAATGGCCGCTGAGGAGCAGCAAGAGCTTGAGTGGCTGGCACTTTTGGTGTGGGAGCAATGGTCCGACGTTCGTGATTTTTCGGGGATTCTTTTTTTTTCAGGGGGCGCCCACGTGCAGTTGGTGGTAAACGTCGAAGCCCTGTTCGTCAGGGAAAGCCCGGAGCCCCAATGTCTGTGCTGCTGTAGGTGCACTGCCAATTGCCGCTGAGGAGCAGCAAGAGCTTGAGTGGCTGGCACTTTTGGTGTGGGTACAATCGTCCGACGTTCGTAATTTTTCGAGTTTTTTTTTTCAGGGGGCGCCCACGTGCAGCTGGTTGTATACGTCGAAACCCTGCTCCTCAGGGAAAGCCCGGAGCCCCAATGTCTGTGCTGCTGTAGGTGCGCTGCCAATGGCCGCTGATGAGCAAAAAGTGCTTGAGTGTGTGGCACTTTAGGTGTGGGAGCAATGGTCCAACGTTCGTGATTTTTCCAATTTTTTTTTTTAAGGGGTGCCCTGGTGCAGCTGGTGGTAAACGTGGAAGCCCTGTTCGTCAGGGAAAGCCCGGAGCCCCAATGTCTGTGCTGCTGTAGGTGCGCTGCCAATGGCCGCTGAGGAGCAGCAAGAGCTTGAGTGTCTGGCCCTTTTGGTGTGGGAGCAATCGTCCAACGTTCGTGATTTTTCGGGGATTCTTTTTCAGGGTGCGCCCACATGCAGCTGGTGGTATACGTCAGAGCCCTGTTAGTCAGGGAAAGCCCGGAGCCACAATGTCTGTGCTGCTGTACGTGCGCTGCCAATGGCCGCTGAGCAGCAGCAAGAGCTTGAGTGGCTGGCACTTTTGGTGTGGGAGCAATGGTCCGACGTTCGTGATTTTTCCAATTTTTTTTTCAGGGGGCGCCCACGTGCAGTTGGTGGTAAACGTCGAAGCCCTGTTCGTCAGGGAAAGCCCGGAGCCCCAATGTCTGTGCTGCTGTAGGTGCACTGCCAATGGCCGCTGAGGAGCAGCAAGAGCTTGAGTGGCTGGCACTTTTGGTGTGGGTACAATCGTCCGACGTTCGTAATTTTTCGGGTTTTTTTTTCAGGGGGCGCCCACGTGCAGCTGGTGGTATACGTCGAAACCCTGCTCCTCAGGGAAAGCCCGGAGCCCCAATGTCTGTGCTGCTGTAGGTGCGCTGCCAATGGCCGCTGATGAGCAAAAAGTTCTTGAGTGTGTGGCCCTTTTGGTGTGGGAGCAATGGTCCGACGTTCATGATTTCTCGGGATTTTTTTCAGGGAGCGGCCTGGTGCAGCTGGTGGTATACGTCGAAGCCCTGTTCGTCAGGGAACGCCCGGAGCCCCAATGTCTGTGCTGCTGTAGGTGCGCTGCTAATGGCCACTGAGGAGCAAAAAGAGCTTGAGTGTCTGGCCCTTTTGGTGTGGGAGTAATCGTCCAACGTTCGTGATTTTTCGGGGTTATTTTTTCAAGGGGCCCCCACGTGTTGCTGGTGGTATAAGTCGAAGCCCTGCTCCTCAGGGAAAGCCCGGAGCCCCAAAGTCTGTGCTGCTGTAAGTGCACTGCCAATGGCCGCTGAGTTGCAGCAAGAGCTTGAGTGTCTGGCACTTTTGGTGTGGGAGCAATGGTCCAACGTTCGTGATTTTTCCAATTTTTTTTTTTAGGGGTTGCCCTGGTGCAGCTGGTGGTAAATGTGGAAGCCCTGCTCCTCAGGGAAAGCCCAGAGCCCCAATGTCTGTGGTGCTGTAGGTGCACTGCCAATGGTCGCTGAGGAGCAGCAAGAGCTTGAGTGGCTGGCACTTTTGGTGTGGGAGCAATAGTCTGACGTTCGTGATTTTTTGGGGTATTTTTTCCGGGAGCGCCCACGTGCAGCTGGTGGTAAACGTCGAAGCCCTGTTCGTCAGGGAAAGCCCGGAGCACCAATATCTGTGCTGCTGTAGGTGCACTGCCAATGACCGCTGAGGAGCAAAAAGAGCTTGAGTGTCTGGCCCTTTTGGTGTGGGAGCAATGGACCGACGTTCGTGATTTTTGGAGTTGTTTTTTCAGGGGGCGCCCAGGTGCAGCTGCTGGTAAACATCGAAGCCCTGTTCTTCAGGGAAAGCCCGGAGCCCCAATGTCTGTGCTGCTGTAGGTGCACTGCCAATGGCCGCTGAGGAGCAGCAAGATCTTGAGTGGCTGGCACTTTAGGTGTGGGAGCAATCGTCCGACGGTGGTGATTTTTCGGGTTTCTTTTTCAGGGGGCGCCCACGTGCAGCTTGTGGTATACGTCGAAGCCCTGTTCGTCAGGGAAAGCCCGGAGCCACAATGTCTGTGCTGCTGTAGGTGCGCTGCCAATGGCCGCTGAGGAGCAGCAAGAGCTTGAGTGTCTGGCACTTTTGGTGTGGGAGTAATCGTCCAACGTTCGTGATTTTTCGGGGTTTTTTCAGTGAGCGCCCACATGCAGCTGGTGGTATACGTCGAAGCACTGTTCGTCAGGGAAAGCCCGGAGCCCCTATGTCTGTGCTGCTGTAGGTGCACTGCCAATGGCCGCTGAGGAGCAGCAAGAGCTTGAGTGGCTGGCACTTTTGGTGTGGGAGCAATGGTCCAACGTTCGTGATTTTTCCAATTTTTTTTTTTAGGGGTTGCCCTGGTGCAGCTGGTGGTAAATGTGGAAGCCCTGCTCCTCAGGGAAAGCCCGGAGCCCCAATGTCTGTGCTGCTGTAGGTGTGCTGCCAATGGCCGCTGAGGAGCAGCAAGAGCTTGAGTGGCTGGCACTTTTGGTGTGGGTACAATCGTTCGACGTTCGTAATTTTTCGGTGCTTTTTTTTTCAGGGGGCGCCCACGTGCACCTGGTGGCAAACGTCGAAGCCCTGCTCCTCAGGGAAAACACGGAGCCCCAGTGTCTGTGCTGCTGTAGGTGCGCTGCCAATGGACACTGAGGAGCAAAAAGAGCTTGAATGTCTGGCCCTTTTGATGTGGGAGCAATGGTCCGACGTTCGTGATTTTTCTAGGTTTTTTTCAGTGAGCGCCATGGTGCAGCTGGTGGTAAACGTCGAAGCCCTGTTCGTCAGGGAAAGCCCGGAGCCACAATGTCTGTGCTGCTGTACGTGCGCTGCCAATGGCCGCTGAGGAGCAGCAAGAGCTTGAGTGGCTGGCACTTTTGGTGTGGGAGCAATGGTCCGACGTTCGTGATTTTTCCAATTTTTTTTACAGGGGGTGCCCACGTGTAGATTGTGGTAAACGACGAAGCCCTGTTCGTCAGGGAAAGCCCGGAGCCCCAATGTCTGTGCTGCTGTAGGTGCGCTGCCAATGGCCACTGAGGAGCAGCAAGAGCTTGAGTGGCTGGCACTTTTTGTGTGGCAGCAATGGTTCGACGTTCACGATTTTTCGGGGTTTCTTTTTCAGGGTGCGCCCACATGCAGCTGGTGGTATACGTCAAAGCCCTGTTCGTCAGGGAAAGCCCGGAGCCACAATGTTTGTGCTGCTGTAGGTGCGCTGCCAATGGCCGCTGAGGAGCAGCAAGAGCTTGAGTGGATGGCCCTTTTGGTGTGGCAGCAATGGTTCGACGTTCGTGATTTTTCGGGGTTTTTTTCAGTGGGCGCCCACGTGTAGCTCGTGGTAAACGTCGAAGCCCTGTTCGTCAGGGAAAGCCCGGAGCCCCAAAGTCTGTGCTGCTGTGCACTGCCAATGGCCGCTGAGGAGCAGCAAGAGCTTGAGTGGCTGGCACTTTTGGTGTGGGAGCAATCGTCCAACGTTCGTGATTTTTTGTATTTTTTTTTAAGTGGGCGCAAACGTGCAGCTGGTGGTAAACGTCGAAGCCCTGTTCGTTAGGGAAAGCCCGGAGAACCAATGTGTGTGCTGCTGTAGGTGCGCTGCCAATGGCCGCTGAGGAGCAGAAAGAGCTCGAGTGGCTGGCACTTTTGTTGTGGGTACAATCCTCCGACGTTCGTGATTTCTCGGGGCTTTTTTTTTCAGGGGGCGCCCACGTGCACCTGGTGGCAAACGTCGAAGCCCTGCTCCTCAGGGAAAGCCCGGAGCCGCAATGTCTGTGGTGCTGTAGGTGCGCTGCCAATGGCCGCTGAGGAGCAAAAAGAGCTTGAATGTCTGGCCCTCTTGATGTGGGAGCAATGGTCCGACGTTCGTGATTTTTCGGGGTTTTTTTCAGTGAGCGCCCTAGTGCAGCTTGTAGTATACGTCAAAGCCCTGTTCGTCAGGGAAAGCCCAGAGCCTCAATGTCTGTGCTGCTGTACGTGCGCTGCCAATGGCCGCTGAGGAGCAGCAAGAGCTTGAGTGGCTGGCACTTTTGGTGTGGGAGCAATCGTCCAACGTTCGTGATTTTTCGTAGTTTTTTTTAAGTGGGCGCCCACGTGCAGCTGGTGGTAAACGTCGAAGCCCTGTTCGTCAGGGAAAGCCCGGAGCCCCAATGTCTGTGCTGCTGTAGGTGCGCTGCCAATGGCCACTGAGGAGCAAAAAGAGCTTGAATGTCTGGCCCTTTTGATGTGGGATCAATGGTCCGAGGTTCGTGATTTTTCGGGTTTTTTTTCAGTGAGCGACCTTGTGCAGCTGGTGGTATACGTCGAAGCCCTGTTCGTCAGGGAAAGCCCGGAGCCCCAATGTCTGTGCTGCTGTAGATGCACTGCCAATGGCCGCTGAGGAGCAGCAAGAGCTTGAGTGGCTGGCACTTTCGGTGTGGGAGCAATGGTCCAACGTTCGTTATTTTTCGAGGTTTTTTTCGGGGGGCGCCCTCGTGCATCTGGTGATAATCGTCGAAGCCCTGTTCGTCAGGGAAAGCCCGGAGCCCCATTGTCTGTGGTGCTGTAGATGCGCTGCCAATGGCCGCTGAGGAGCAGCAAGAGCTTGAGTGGCTGGCACTTTTGGTGTGGGAGCAATCGTGTGACGTTCGTGATTATTCGGGGTTTCTTTTTCAGGGGGCGCCCACGTGCATCTCGTGGTATACGTCAAAGCCCTGTTCGTCAGGGAAAGCCCGGAGCCCCAATGTCTGTGCTGCTGTAGGTGCGCTGCCTATGGCCGCTGAGGGACAGCAAGAGCTTGAGTGGCTGGCACTTTTGGTGTGGGAGCAATCTTCCGACGTTCGTGATTTCTCGGGGTTTTTTTTCAGTGAGCTCCATGGTGCAGCTGGTGGTAAACATCGAAGCCCTGTTCGTCAGGGAAAGCCCGGAGCCCCAATGTCTGTGCTGCTGTAGGTGCACTGCCAATGGCCGCTGAGGAGCAGGAAGAGCTTGAGTTGGTGGCACTTTTGGTGTGGGAGCAATGGTCTAACGTTCATGATTTCTTCGGGTTTTTTTCAGTGGGCGCCCAGGTGCAGCTGGTGGTAAACGTGGAAGCCCTGTTCGTCAGGGAAAGCCCGGAGCCTCAATGTCTGTGCTGCTGTACGTGCGCTACCAATGGCCGCTGAGGAGTAGCAAGAGCTTGAGTGTCTAGCACATTTGGTGTGGGAGCAATCGTCCGACATTCGTGATTTTTCGGGGTTTTTTTCAGTGGGGGCCCACGTGTAGATGGTGGTAAACGTCGAAGCCCTGTTCGTCAGGGAAAGCCCAGAGCCCCAGTGTCTGTGCTGCTGTAGGTGCGCTGCCAATGGCCGCTGAGGGGCAGCAAGAGCTTGAGTGGCTGGCACTTTTGGTGTGGGAGCAATCGTCCGACGTTCGTGTTTTTTTGGGGTTTTTTTTCAGGGAGCGCCCACGTGCAGCTGGTGGTAAAGGTCGAAGCGCTGTTCGTCAGGGAAAGCCCGAAACCCCAATGTCTGTGCTGCTGTAGGTGCACTGCCAATGGCCGCTGAGGAGCAGCAAGAGCTTGAGTGGCTGGCACTTTTGGTGTGGGAGCAATGGTCCAACGTTCGTGACTTTTGGGGTTTTTTTTTCAGTGAGAGCCCTGGTGCAGCTGGTGGTAAACATCGAAACCCTATTCATCAGGGAAAGCCCGGAGCCCCAATGTCTGTGCTGCTGTAGGTGCGCTGCCTATGGCCACTGAGGGACAGCAAGAGCTTGAGTGGCTGGCACTTTTGGTGTGGGAGCAATGGTCCAACGTTCGTGATTTTTCGAGGTTTTTTTCGGGGGGCGCCCTCGTGCAGCAGGTGGTAATCGTCGAAGCCCTGTCCGTCAGGTAAAGCCCGGAGCCCCAATGTGTGTGCTGCTGTAGATGCGCTGCCAATGGCCGCTGAGGAGCAGCAAGAGCTTGAGTGGCTGGCACTTTTGGTGTGGGAGCAATCGTACGACGTTCGTGATTTTTCTGGGTTTATTTTTCAGGGGGTTCCCACGTGCAGCTCGTGGTATACGTCAAAGCCCTGTTCGTCAGGGAAAGCCCAAAGCCCCAATGTCTGTGCTGCTGTAGGTGCGCTGCCTATGGCCACTGAGGGACAGCAAGAGCTTGAGTGGTTAGCACTTTTGGTGTGGGAGCAATGGTCCGACGTTCTGATTTCTCGGGGTTTTTTTTCAGGGGTCGCCCGGTGCAGCTGGTGGTAAACGTCGAAGCCCTGTTCGTCAGGGAAAGCCCGGAGCCTCAATGTCTGTGCTGCTGTAGGTGCCCTGCCAATGGCCGCTGAGGAGCAGCAAGAGCTTGTGTTGCTGGCACTTTCGGTGTGGGAGCAATGGTCCAACGTTCGTGATTTTTCGGGGTTTTTTTTCAGTGAGCGCCCACGTGCCGCTGGTGGTAAACGTCGAAGCCCTGTTCGTCAGGGAAAGCCCGGAGCCACAATGTGTGTGCTGCTGTAGATGCGCTGCCAATGGCCGCTGAGGAGCAGCAAGAGCTTGAGTGGCTGGCACTTTTGGTGTGGGAGCAATCATCCGAAGTTCGTGATTTTTCGGGGTTTCTTTTCAGGGAGGGCCCAGGTGCAGCTGGTGGTAAACGTCGAAGCCCTGTTCATCAGGGATAGCCTGGTGCCCCAATGTATGTGGTGCTGTAGGTGCACTGCTAATGGCCGCTGTGGAGCAGCAAGAGCTTGAGTGTCTGGCACTTTTGGTGTTGGAGAAATAGTCCGACGTTCGTGATTTTTCTGGGTTTTTTTCAGTGGGCGCCCACGTGCAGCTGGTGGTAAACGTTGAAGCCCTGTTCGTCAGGGAAAGCCCGGAGCCAAAATGTCACTGGTACCGTAGGTGGACTGCCAATGGCCGCTGAGGAGCAGCAAGAGCTTGAGTGGCTGGCCCTTTTGGTGTGGGAGCAATGGTCCGACGTTCGTGATTTTCCTGGGTTTTTTTTCAGGGGGCGCCGTTGTGCAGCTGGTGGTAAATATCGAAGCCCTGTTCGTCAGGGAAAGCCCTGAGCCCCAATGTCACTGGTGCAGTACGTGGAGTGCCAATGGCCGCTGAGGAGCAGCAAGAGCTTGAGTGGCTGGCACTTTTGGTGTGGGAGCAATCGTCCGACGTTCGTGATTTCTTGGGGTTCTTTATCATGGAGCGATCAAGTGCAGCTGGTGGTAAACGTCGAAGCCCTGTTCGTCAGGCAAAGACCGGAGCCCCAATGTCTGTGCTGCTGTACGTGCGATGCCAATGGCCGCTGAGGAGCAGCAAGAGCTTGAGTGGCTGGCCCTTTTGGTGTGGAGCAATCGTCCCACGTTCGTGATTTTTCAGGGATTATTTTCAGTGGGCGCCCAGTTGCAGCTGGTGGTATACATCGAAGCCCTGTTCGTCAGGTAAAGCCCTGAGCCCCAATGTCACTAGTGCCGTAGGTGGACTGCCAATGGCCGCTGAGGAGCAGCAAGAGCTTGAGTGGATGGCACTTTTGGTGTGGGAGCAATCGTCCGACGTTCGTGATATTTCGGGCTTATTTTTCAGGGGGCGCCATGGTGCGGCTGGTGCTAAATGTCGAAGCCCTGTTCGTCAGGGAAAGCCCGGAGCCTCAATGTCTTTGCTGGTGTAGGTGCGCTGCCAATGGCCGCTGAGGAGCAGCAAGAGCTTGAGTGGCTGGCACTTTTTGTGTGGGAGCAATCATCCGACGTTCGTGATTTCTTGGGGTTTTTTTCAGTGAGAGTCGTCGTGCAGCTGGTGGTGAACGTCGAAGCCCTGTTCGTCAGGGAAAGCCCGGAGCCTCAATGTCTGTGCCGGTGTAGGTGCGCTGCCAATGGCCGCTGAGGAGCAGCAAGAGCTTGAGTGGCTGGCACTTTTGCTGTGGGAGCAATCGTCCGACGTTCGTGATTTTTCGGGGTTTTTTTTCAGTGAGCGCCCTGGTGCAGCTGGTGGTAAACGTCGAAGCACTGTTCGTCAAGGCAAGCCCGGAGCCCCAATGTCTGTGGTGCTGTAGGTTGACTGCCAATGGTAGCTGAGGAGCAGCAAGAGCTTGAGTGGCTGACACTTTTGGTGTGGGAGCAATCGTCTGAAGTTCGTGATTTTTCGAGGATTTTTTTCAGTGGGCGCCCAGGTGCAGCTGGTGTTAAACGGCGAAGCCCTTTTCGTCAGGGAAAGCCCGGAGCCCCAAGGTCTGTGCTGCTGTAGGTGCGCTGCCAATGGCCGCTGAGGAGCAGCAAGAGCTTCAGTGGCTGGCACTTTTGGTGTGGGAGCAATGGTCCGACGTTCTTGATTTTTTGGGGTTTTTTTTCAGTGAGCGCCCTGGTGCAGCTGGTGGTAAACGTCGAAGCCCTGTTCGTCAGGGAAAGCCCGAAGCCCCAATGTCTCTGGTGCAGTACGTGGAGTGCCAATGGCAGCTGAGGAGCAGCAGAAGCTTGAGTGGCTGGCACTTTTGGTGTGGGAGCAATCGTCCGACGTTCGTAATTTTTCTGGGCTTTTTTTCAGTGGGCGCCCAGGTGCAGCTGGTGGTAAACGTCGAAGCCCTGTTCGTCAGGGAAAGCCCGGAGTCCCAATGTCTGTGCTGCTGTAGGTGCGCTGCCAATGGCCGCTGAGGAGCAGCAAGAGCTTGAGTGGCTGGCACTTTTGGTGTGGGTACAATCGTCCGACGTTCGTGATTTTTCTCGGCTTTTTTTCAGTGGGCGCCCACGTGCAGCTGGTGGTAAACGTCGAAGCCCTGTTCGTCAGGGAAAGCCCGGTGCCCCAATGTCTGTGGTGCTGTAGGTGCACTGCCAATGGCCGCTGAGGAGCAGCAAGAGCTTGAGTGGCTGGCACTTTTGGTGTGGGAGCAATGGCCCGACATTTGTGATTTTTCGAGTTTTTTTTCAAGGTGGCGACCACGTGCAGCTGGTGGTAAACGTCGAAGTCCTGTTCATCAGGGAAAGCCCGGAGCCCCAATGTCTGTGCTGCTGTAGGTGCACTGCCAATGGCCGCTGAGGAGCAGCAAGAGCTTGAGTGTCTGGCAATTTTGGTGTGGGAGCAATGGCCCGACGTTCCTGATTTCTTGGGGTTTTTTTCAGTGGGCGCCCAGGTGCAGCTGGTGGTAAACGTCGAAGTCCTGTTCATCAGGGAACGCCCGGAGCCCCAATGTCTGTGCTGCTGTAGGTGCACTGCTAACGGTAGCTGAGGAGCAGCAAGAGCTTGAGTGTCTGGCACTTTTGGTGTGGTAGAAATAGTCCGACGTTCGTGATATTTAGGGGGTTTTTTTCAGGGGGCGCCGTTGTGCAGCTGCTGGTAAATGTCGAAGCCCTGTTCGTCAGGGGAAGACCGGAGCTTCAATGTCTCTGGTGCAGTAAGTGGAGTGCCAATGGCCACTGAGGAACAGCAGGAGCTTGAGTGGCTGGCACTTTTGGTGTGGCACCAATGGTCCGACGTTCGTGATTTCTTGGGGTTTTTTTTCAGTGAGCGCCCACGTGCCGCTGGTGATAAACATCGAAGCCCTGTTCGTCAGGGAAAGCCCGGAGCCACAATGTGTGTGCTGCTGTAGATGCGCTGCCAATGGCCGCTGAGGAGCAGCAAGAGCTTGAGTGGCTGGCACTTTTGGTGTGGGAGCAATCATCCGACGTTCGTGATTTTTCGGGGTTTTTTTTCAGGGGGCGCCCCGGTGCAGCTGGTGGTAAACGTCGAAGACCAGTTCGTCAGGGAAAGCCCGGAGCCCCAATGTCTGTGCTGCTGTAGATGCACTGCCAATGGCGGCTGAGGAGCAGCAAGAGCTTGAGTGGCTGGCACTTTTGGTGTGGGAACAATGGTTCGACGTTCATGATTTTTCGGTGTTTATTTCAGGGGGCGCCCCGGTGCAGCTGGTGGTAACCGTCGAAGCCCTGCTTGTCAGGGAAAGCCCAGATCCCCAATGTCTGTGGTGCTGTACGTGCACTGCCAATGGCCGCTGAGGAGCAGCAAGAGCTTGAGTGGCTGGCACTTTTGGTGTGGGAGCAATCGTCCGACGTTCGTGATTTTTTGGGTTTTTTTTTCAGGGAGCGCCCATGTGCAGCTGGTGGTAAACGTCGAAGCCCTGTTCGTCAGGGAAAGACCGGAGCCTCAATGTCTCTGGTGCGGTACGTGGAGTGCCAACGGGTGCTGAGGAGCAGCAAGAGCTTGAGTGGCTGGCACTTTTGGTGTGGGAGTAGTCGTCCGACGTTCGTGATTTCTTGGGGTTTTTTATCATGGAGCGATGAAGTGCAGCTGGTGGTAAACGTCGAAGCCCTGTTCGTCAGGGAAAGCCCGGAGCACCAATGTCTGTTCTGCTATAGGTGCACTGCTAA
This sequence comes from Otis tarda, assembly GCA_026413225.1. Classification (NCBI taxonomy): domain Eukaryota; kingdom Metazoa; phylum Chordata; class Aves; order Otidiformes; family Otididae; genus Otis; species Otis tarda. Next base: position 149,323 of record JAPMTP010000066.1, read on the forward strand.
CGGTAGCTGAGGAGCAGCAAGAGCTTGAGTGTCTGGCACTTTTGGTGTGGTAGAAATAGTCCGACGTTCGTGATTTTTCTGGGTTTTTATTCTGGGAGCGCCCAGGTGCAGCTGGTGGTAAACGTTGAAGCCCTGTTCGTCAGGGAAAGCCCTGACCCCAATGTCACTGGTGCCGTAGGTGGACTGTCAATGGCCGCTGAGGAGCAGCAAGAGCTTGAGTGTGTGGCACTTTTGGTGTGGGAGCAATGGTCCGACGTTCATGATTTTCCTCGGGTTTTTTTCAGGGGGCGCAGTTGTGCAGTTGGTGGTAAATGTCGAAGCCCTGTTCGTCAGGGAAAGACCGGAGCCTCAATGTCTCTGGTGCAGTACGTGGAGTGCCAATGGCCGCTGAGGAGCAGTAAGAGCTTGAGTGGCTGGCACTTTTGGTGTGGGAGCAATCGTCTGACGTTCGTCATTTTTCTGGCCTTTTTTTCAGTGGGCGCCCAGGTGCAGCTGGTGGTAAACGTCGAAGCCCTCTTCATCAGGGAAAGCCCGGAGCCCCAATGTCTCTGGTGCAGTACGTGGAGTGCCAATGGCCCCTGAGGAGCAGCAGGAGCTTGAGTGGCTGGCACTTTTGGTGTGGGAGCAATTGTCCGACGTTCGTGTTTCTTCGGGGTTATTTTCAGTGAGCGCCCACGCGCCGCTGGTGATAAACTTCGAAGCCCTGTTCGTCAGGGAAAGCCCAGAGCCACAATGTGTGTGCTGCTGTAGATGCGCTGCAATGGCCGCTGAGGAGCAGCAAGAGCTTGAGTGGCTGGCACTTTTGGTGTGGGAGCAATCATCCGAAGTTCGTGATTTTTCGGGGTTTTTTTTCAGGGAGCGCCCACGTGCAGCTGGTGGTAAACGTCGAAGCCCTGTTCATCAGGGATAGCCTGGTGCCCCAATGTCTGTGGTGCTGTAGGTGCACTGCTAATGGCCGCTGTGGAGCAGCAAGAGCTTGAGTGTCTAGCACTTTTGGTGTGGGAGCAATCGTCCGATGTTCGTGATTTTTCGGGGTTTTTTTTCAGTGAGCGCCCTGGTGCAGCTGGTGGTAAACGTCGAAGCACTGTTCGTCAAGGCAAGCCCGGAGCCCCAATGTCTGTGGTGCTGTAGGTGGACTGCCAATGGTAGCTGAGGAGCAGCAAGAGCTTGAGTGGCTGCCACTTTTGGTGTGGGAGGAATCGTCTGACGTTCGTGATTTTTCGGGGATTTTTTTTCATGGGGCGCCCACATGCAGCTGGTGGTAAACGGCGAAGCCCTGTTCTTCATGGAAAGGCTGGAGCCCCAATGTCTGTGCTGCTGTAGGTGCCCTGCCAATGGCCGCTGAGGAGCAGCAAGAGCTTGAGTGTTTGGCACTTTTGGTGTGGGAGCAATCGTCCAACGTTCGTGATTTTTCTGGGCTTTTTTTCAGGGGGCGCCCACGTGCAGCTGGTGGTAAACGTCGAAGCCCTGTTCGTCAGGGAAAGCCCGGAGCCCCAATGTCTGTGCTGCTGTAGGTGCGCTGCCAATGGCCGCTGAGGAGCAGCAAGAGCTTGAGTGTCTGGCACTTTTGGTGTGGTAGAAATAGTCCGACGTTCGTGATTTTTCGGGGTTTTTTTTCAGGGGGCGCCGTTGTGCAGCTGGTGGTAAACGTCGAAGCCCTGTTCATCAGGGATAGCCTGGTGCCCAATGTCTGTGGTGCTGTAGGTGCACTGCTAACAGTAGCTGAGGAGCAGCAAGAGCTTGAGTGTCTGGCAATTTTGGTGTGGTAGAAATAGTCCGACGTTCGTGATTTTTCTGGGTTTTTATTCTGGGGGCGCCCAGGTGCAGCTGGTGGTAAACGTTGAAGCCCTGTTCGTCAGGGAAAGCCCTGACCCCAATGTCACTGGTGCCGTAGGTGGACTGCCAATGGCCGCTGAGGAGCAGCAAGAGCTTGAGTGGCTGGCACTTTTGGTGTGGGAGCAATCGTCCGACGTTCGTGATTTTCCTGGGTTTTTTTTCAGGGGGCGCCGTTGTGCAGCTGGTGGTAAATGTCGAAGCCCTGTTCGTCAGGGAAAGACCGCAGCCTCAATGTCTCTGGTGCAGTACGTGGAGTGCCAATGGGTGCTGAGGAGCAGCAAGAGCTTGAGTGGCTGGCACTTTTGGTGTGGGAGCAATAGTCCGACGTTCCTGAATTTTCGGTGTTTTTTCCGGGAGCGCCCACGTGCAGCTGGTGGTAAACGTCGAAGCCCTGTTCTTCAGGGATAGCAGGGAGTCCTAAAGTCTGTGGCGCTGTAGGTGCCCTGCCAATGGCCGCTGAGGAGCAGCAAGAGCTTGAGTTGCTGTCACTTTTGGTGTGGGAGCAATGGTCCAACGTTCGTGATTTTTCGGGGTTTTTTTTCAGTGAGCGCCCTGGTGCAGCTGGTGGTAAACGTCGAAGCCCTGTTCGTCAGGGAAAGCCCGGAGCCCCAATGTCTGTGCTGCTGTAGGTGCACTGCCAATGGCCGCTGAGGAGCAGCAAGAGCTTGAGTGTCTGGCACATTTTGGTGTGGGAGCAATCTTCCGACGTTCGTGATTTTTTGGGGTTTTTTTTCAGGGGGCGCCCACGTGCAGCTGGTGGTAAACGTTGAAGCCCAGTTCGTCAGGGAATGTCCGGAGCCCCAATGTCTCTGGTGCGGTAGGTGCACTGCCAATGGCCGCTGAGGAGCAGCAAGAGCTTGAGTGTCTGGCACTTTTGGAGTGGGAGCAATTGTCCGACGTTCGTGACTTTTCAGTGTTTTTTTCAGGGGGCGCCCTTGTGCAGCTGGTGGTAAACGTCGAAGCCCTGTTCGTCAGGGAAAGCCCGGAGCCCCAATGTCTGTGCTGCTGTAGGTGCACTGCCAATGGCCGCGGAGGAGCAGCAAGAGCTTGAGTGGCTGGCAATTTTGGTGTCGAGCAATGGTCCGACGTTGTTGATTTTTTGGGGTTTTTCTTCAGGGGGCGCCCACGTGCAGTTGGTGGTAAACGTCTAAGCCCTGTTTGTCAGGGAAAGCCCGGAGCCCCAATGTCTGTGGTGCTGTAGGTGCACTGCCAACGGCCGCTGAGGAGCAGCAAGAGCTTGAGTGGCTGGCACTTTTGGTGTGGGAGCAATGGTCCGACGTTCGTGATTTTTTGGGGTTTTTTTTCAGGGAGCGCCCATGTGCAGCTGGTGGTAAATGTCGAAGCCCTGTTCGTCAGGGAAAGACCGGAGCCTCAATGTCTCTGGTGCAGTACGTGGAGTGCCAATGGCCGCTGAGGAGCAGTAAGAGCTTGAGTGGCTGGCACTTTTGGTGTGGGAGCAATCGTCTGACGTTCGTCATTTTTCTGGCCTTTTTTTCAGTGAGCGCCCAGGTGCAGCTGGTGGTAAACGTCGAAGCCCTGTTCATCAGGGAAAGCCCGGAGCCCCAATGTCTGTGCTGCTGTAGGTGCGCTGCCAATGGCCGCTGAGGAGCAGCAAGAGCTTGAGTGTCTGGCACTTTTGCTGTGGGAGCAATCGTCCAACGTTCGTGATTTTTCAGGGATATTTTTCAGTGGGCGCCCAGGTGCAGCTGGTGGTAAACGTCGAAGCCCTGTTCGTCAGGGAAAGCCTGGAGCCCGAATGTCTGTGGTGCTGTAGGTGCGCTGCCAATGGCCGCTGAAGAGCAGCAAGAGCTTGAGTGGCTGGCACTTTTGTTGTGGGAGCAATGGTCCGACGTTCGTGATTTTTCGGGGTTTTTTTTCAGGGGGCGCCCAGGTACAGCTGGTGGTAAATGTCGAAGCCCTGTTCGTCAGGGAAAGACCGGAGCCCCAATGTCTCTGGTGCAGTACGTGGAGTGCCAATGGCCCCTGAGGAGCAGCAGGAGCTTGAGTGGCTGGCACTTTTGGTGTGGGAGCAATTGTCCGACGTTCGTGTTTCTTCGGGGTTATTTTCAGTGAGCGCCCACGTGCCGCTGGTGATAAACTTCGAAGCCCTGTTCGTCAGGGAGAGCCCGGAGCCACAATGTGTGTGCTGCTGTAGATGCGCTGCCAATGGCCGCTGAGGAGCAGCAAGAGCTTGAGTGGCTGGCACTTTTGGTGTGGGAGCAATCATCCGAAGTTCGTGATTTTTATGGGTTTTTTTTCAGGGAGCGCCCACGTGCAGCTGGTGGTAAACGTCGAAGCCCTGTTCATCAGGGATAGCCTGGTGCCCCAATGTCTGTGGTGCTGTAGGTGCACTGCTAATGGCCGCTGTGGAGCAGCAAGAGCTTGAGTGTCTAGCACTTTTGGTGTGGGAGGAATCGTCCGACGTTCGTGATTTTTTGGGGTTTTTTTTCAGTGGGCGCCCAGGTGCAGCTGGTGGTAAACGTCGAAGCCCTGTTCATCAGGGAAAGCCCGGAGCCCCAATGTCTGTGGTGCTGTAGGTGCGCTGCCAATGGCCGCTGAGGAGCAGCAAAAGCTTGAGTGGCTGGCACTTTTGCTGTGGGAGCAATCGTCCAGCGTTCGTGATTTCTTGGGGTTTTTTTTCAGTGAGCGCCCACGTGCCGCTGGTGATAAACATCGAAGCCCTGTTCGTCAGGGAAAGCCCGGAGCCACAATGTCTGTGGTGCTGTAGATGCGCTGCCAATGGCCACTGAGGAGCAGCAAGAGCTTGAGTGGCTGGCACTTTTGGTGTGGGAGCAATGGTCCGACGTTCGTGATTTTTCGGGGTTTCTTTTCAGGGAGACCCCACGTGCAGCTGGTGGTAAAAGTCGAAGCCCTGTTCATCAGGGATAGCCTGGAGCCCCAATGTCTGTGCTGCTGTAGGTGCACTGCTAATGGCCGCTGAGGAGCAGCAAGAGCTTGAGTGTCTGGCACTTTTGGTGTGGGAGAAATAGTCCGACGTTCGTGATTTTTCTGGGTTTTTTTTCAGGGGGCACCAAGGTGTAGCTGGTGGTAAACGTTGAAGCCCTGTTCGTCAGGGAAAGCCCTGAGCCCCAATGTCACTGGTGCCGTAGGTGGACTGCCAATGGCCGCTGAGGAGCAGCAAGAGCTTGAGTGGCTGGCACTTTTGGTGTGGGAGCAATTGTCCGACGTTCGTGATTTTTCGGGGATTCTTTTCAGGGGGCGCCCACGTGCAGCTGGTGGTAAACGTCGAAGGCCTGTTCTTCAGGAAAAGCCCTGAGCCCCAGTGTAACTAGTGCCGTAGGTGGACTGCCAATGGCCGCTGAGGAGCAGCAAGAGCTTGAGTGGCTGGCACATTTTGGTGTGGGAGCAATGGTCCGACGTTCATGATTTTTCAATTTTTTTTTTTAGGGGGCGACCACGTCCAGCTGGTGGTAAACGTTGAAGCCCTGTTCGTCAGGTAAAGCCCGGAGCCCCAATGTCTGTGGTGCAGTAGGTGGACTGCCAATGGCCGCTGAGGAGCAGCAAGAGCTTGAGTGGCTGGCACTTTTGGTGTGGGAGCAATCGTCCGATATTCGTGATTTTTAGGGTATCTTTAAGTGGGCTCTTCCCTGCAGTTGATGGTAAACTTCAAAGCGCTGTTCGTCATGGGAAGCCTGGAGCCCCAATGTCTGTGGTGCTGTATGTGCGGCACAACGGCCGGTGAAGAGCAGCAAGAGCTTCAGTTGCTGTCACTTTTGGTGTGGCAGCAATCATCCGATGTTCGTGAATTTTGGGGCATTTTGGAAGTGGGCAGCCTTGTGCAGTTGATGGTAAACGTCGAAGCGCTGTTCTTCATGGGAAGTCCGGAGCCTCAGTGTCTGTGGTGCTGTAGATGCCGTGTGAAGGGGAGGTTAGGAGCAGCAAGAGCCTGCGTTGCTGGCACTTTCGGTGTGGGAGCAATCGTCCGATGTTTGTGATTTTTTGTGTTTTTTTTCCGTGGGCGCTTCCGTGCCGTTGATGGTAAAAGTCGAAGCGCTGTGGGTTAGGGAAAGCCCGAAGCCCCAGTGTCGGTGGTGCTGTAGATGCGGTGTCAACAGCCTGTGAGGAGCAGCAAGAGCTTTAGTTGCTGGCACTTTTCGTATGGGAGCAATCATCCAACGTTCGTGATTTTTCGGCGTTTTTTTCAGTGGGCGCTTCCGTGCAGTTGATGTTAAATGTAGAAGCGCAGTTCGACAGGGAAAGCCCGGAATCCAAATGTCTGTGGTGCTGTAGATGCGCTGCCAATGGCCGGTTAGGATCAGCAAGACCTTTAGTTGGTGGCACTTTTGGTGTGGGAGCAATCATCTGACATTCGTGATTTTTAGGGTATTTTTTCAGTGCGCGGTTCCGTGCAATTCATACTAGACGTCGATGCACTGTTGGTCAGGAAAAGCCCAGAGCCCCATTGTCTGTAGTGCTGTAGATGAGGCGTCAACGGCCGGGGAGTAGCAGCAAGAGCTTGAGTGGCTGGCACTTTTGGTGTGGGAGCAATCGTCCGACATTCGTGATTTTTAGGGCATTTTGTAAGAGGGCGGGCCTTAGTACTTAATGGTAAACTTCGAAGCTCTGTTGGTCATGAAAAGCCCGGAGCCCCAATGTCTGTGGTGCTGTAGATGCGGTGGAAACGGCGGTGAGGAGCAGCAAGAGCTTGAGTTGCTCGCACTTTTGGTGTGGGAGCAATCGTCTGACGTTCTTGATTTTTAGGGTATTTTGTCAGTGGGCGCTTCCGTGCAGTTGATGGTAAACGTCGAAGCGCTGTTCGTCAGGGAAATCCCAAAGCCCCAGTGTCGCTGGTGCTGTAGAACCGGCGTGAATGGCCGCTGAGGAGCAGCAAGAGCTTGAGTTGCTGGCAGTTGTGGTGTGGGAGCAATGGTCCGACGTTCGTGATTTTTAGGGTATTTTTTCAGTGGACGGCACTGTTCAGTTGATGGCAAAACGGCGAAGCGCTGTTCATGTGGGAAAGCCTGGACCCCCAGTGTCTGTGGTGCTGTAGATGCTACGTCAACGGCTAGTGATAAGCAGCAAGAGCTTGAGTTGCTGGCACTTTTGGTGTGGGAGCAATCGTCAGACATTTATGATTTTTAGTGTATTTTATCAGTGGACGGCCCTGTTCTGTTGATGGCAAAACGGCGAAGCGCTGTTCATCAGGGAAAGCCTGGACCCCCAGTGTCTGTGGTATTGTAGATGCGGCCTCAACGGCCAGTGAGGAGCAGCAGGAGCTTTAGTTGCTGGCACTTTTGGTGTGGGAGCAATCGTCCGACATTCGTGATTTTTAGGATATTTTTTCAGTGGACGCTTCCGTGCAGATGATGTTAAACGTTGAAGCACTGTTCATCAGGGAAAGCCCAGAGCCCCGGTGTTTGTGGTCCTGTAGATGCGGTGTGAAGGGCAGGTGAGGAGCAGCAAGAGCTTTAGTTGCTGGCTCTTTTGGTATGGGAGCAATCGTCCGACGCTCGTGATTTTTAGGGTATTTCTCCAGTGGGCGGCCTTGTGCAGTTGATGGTAAACGTCGAAGCCCTGTTCGTCAGGGAAAGCCCGCAGCCCCAGTGTCTGTGATGCTGTCAATGTGGCGTCAACTGCCGGTGAGGAGCAGCAAGAGCTTTAGTTGCTGGCACTTTTGGTGTGGGAACAATGGTCCGACGTTCTTGCTTTTTAGAGTAATATTTTAGTGGGTGCTCCAGTGCAGTTGATGGTAAACGTCGAAGCGCTGTTCGTCAGGGAAAGCCCGGAGCCCCAATGTCTGTGGTGTTGTAGATGTGGCGTCAACAACCGGTGAGGAGCAGCAAGAGCTGCTCACAGGGCTGCCGGCTTGAAACGGTGGAAAATGTCGGAGTCCTGGTGGTCTAGGACTGACTAGGACTATCCCCAACGTCAGACGATTGCTCTGGGCTTCCCTAGGCCAACAGGACTCTGACATTTGCCACCAAGTCAACCTGGCAGCCCTCTGAGAATAAATCTTATAAGTCCCGAACATCAGACGATTACTCCAACACCAGAAGTGCCTGCTCTGAAAGTTCTTGCTGCTCCTCACCGACTCTTCCCACCGCATCTACAAGCTCAAAAACATTGGGTCTCTCGGCTTTCCTGCATCACCAGGACTCTGACACTTACTATTGACATACGGAAATGGACTCTGTAACTCGGAAGTTATAAACTAGGTATGTTTATTGCGTGCAGATGCACGGGGGATCGCTCCACCACAAGCGTGCATGCCCGAGGTAGAAAACCGTCCCATTTTTATACAATAAAACAATGAATATTCAATTGACGCCTAGACATATTCATTACCTAAACCCACCTACTCTTGCTTCGTATGCTAATTAGCTTATCAGTCCTTCGCGCTTGCGCAAATTCTCCCAATAATTGTGGGCAGGGGTCTTCGGTGGTCTTTGGGATGAAGGCCGTAGGTCTTCTTCATGGTGTACTTTTCACCTTTAGCCTAGAATGCAATGATCCTGCAAGCTTGCAGTGTTCTTATCAGCTTGAGCTGATTCATGTCCTTGTTAACCATCTGTTTTCCTTTAGCAAGGAGGTTTATAGACGTATTTGTGACACATGCCATCCTGGTTTTGAATTCTTGTTCTTTCTAATCACTCCCTTGAGATAATGCAAGACTGTTTCTCACTCCTTACAAATGAGTCCTTCGTCAGGAAAAGAAAAAAAAACAGACTTCCTCCTCCATTAATTGTTTCTCTAAGCTATATGGTTACGTGACTATGTTTTGTAACTATATTCTTGTCCTGGTTCTGGCTAGGATAGAGCTAATATTTACCTGAGCTGGGTGGAGAACTGCAGCTGGTAGCTCCTATGGCTGGGATAGTTAACTAATTAGCTAACAGCTGGGGTTAATTTACCCAAATTAGCCAAAGGGCTGTTCCATCCCATCTGACATCATGCTCAGTATATAAGCGAGGAGGGTGCTGAAGGGAGCCTCCTGCTGCTTGGAAGAAACTAAGTGTGGAGATTTGTTGTAAGCCATTATACTGTATTTGTATTGCATCACTGTTTTGTTTTCTTCTGTCATTACTGTTAAATTTACTTTTTGTTCAATCTCAACCCACGTGTTTGGTTTTTTCCCTGGTTTTCTTTTGTTTACCAAATCTCCCCCTGTTCTCTTGGGGGCGGGGAGTGAGAGAGAGACTGTGTAGTCTGGTCCGGATTGGGGCTGAACTACAGCAATTCTTTAAGTGCATACATATATAGTTGTGATTAACTTATTGTCCCCATTTCTACGTGGTCCCCTATATCAATCCCCCTTTTTATCACACTAAGTAAATTCTTTTACTTAAACAGTTTCCCTGAATGATATGAAGCATCATACACGGTTTTGTTGGGGGGGGGGGGGGGGGAGGGGGGCTAATGTGGTAGCTTCTGTAGGAAACTGCTAGAAGTCACTCCCCTTTGTTCAGTGGATTCTGCCAGGCCTAGGGCGGACCCGCTGCTGGCCAAAGCTGAGCCGATTGGTAGCAGAATGTTCCGTGATAACGCCTCTGCGATAACATATTTAAGAAGGGGAAAACAGAAGAAAAAAAAAGAGGGAAGAGAAGATGTGAAGAAGCTGAGCGGGGGCAGAGGCACAGAGGGGGGGGCACAGGCCTCATGGGCCTTGCAGGCCTCACCCTCTGGCCTCTTGCCAGGCTGCTGACTGGGCCCGAATCGGCCCATGGAGGGCCCGCTGGGACAGCCATTCTGGAGAGACTGCACTCCGTGGAAGAGATGACCCACGCCGGAGCAGTTTCACGAAGGACTGTGATGTATGGGAGGGACCCCACAACAGGGCAGGGGAGGAATGTGAGGAGGTCTTCCCCCAACCATGAAGCAGCAGCGTAAAACAACGTGTGATGAACTGACCGCCATCCCCATTCCCTCTTCCCTTTCCTGTGCAACTCGGGGGGGGGAAGGTAGTAGAGATAATGTTAAGCTTGGGAAGAGGGAGGGGTGGAGGGAGGTTATCTTGTTCTCTGTCTCATTATCTTGCTGTTTGTAGTAATAAATGAATAGTTTTCCCCAAGAGGAGTCTGTTTTGCCCGTAACGGTAACTTTAAGGATTTCTCCCTGTCCTTATGTCAAACCTCGAGCCGTTTTTCTTTATATTATCTCCCCCTGTTCTCTTGGAGGGTGGGGGGAGTGAGAGAGAGACTGCGTAGTCTGGTCGTGATCGGGGCACAGTTACGACAGTGTTACTTTCTTAAACATTCTCCAAACCCATAGGTACAGCATAATAGTTAATATTAATAAAATTCCTAAGCTAATCAAGAAGATCACAACAGGGGGCACCGTAGTATTAAGGATCCCTGTTGCCTCTGTCCCAGCCCCACTCATGCCCTGAGTACATTTCCATTTCGTGCATAACCACAGCGGCCAAGTTTAAGCCCGACCATTTAAAAGGTGGTCCCATGCTTCCTGTAAACCCAAGGTAGGCGTGAGACCACGGCCATTTGGTGTCCTTTTGATTACAAGTTAGTGGTAAAATGCAGGAAAATATTGCAAACCCAATCACAATTCCAGTTAAACAATTGGTCATTTTAGGATTTAGTTGTTCTAGAGGATTAGTACAGCTACTTCTGTAGATAATGTACTGCCTTCTGTGACCTACTAAAATGGGTTTTATATTTCCTATAATAAAATGACAAATAAGATATAAACTGCACTGATGACAGATTTGGGCAATATTAGTTACTGGCCGGTCCTGGTTTCTTTGTCCGGTATCGTTTGCTGTGGTGTCCCACCGGTTCACTACTGCTTTTGGCTCACATACTTGTTACCCACATTGTTCCTGCCCTTATCCGTTCGAACGAGTTTAAGTCTCAAGTCTTCGTTGTTGTCTGGAGTTACTTTCCACAAGGTTGCAGAGGCTCTCTTGATCCGAGTACGGTATATTCAGGAGTTCTGTCCCTCTACCTTAATTGCCATGTAGGTGGTGAGGAGGACTTGAGAAGGTCCGGTCCTCTGTGGTTCCGGGGTTTTTTCTGTAAGAGACATATATATAGTCCCCTGGTTGTATATCGTGAACAGGCCCATCCAGACCCCTACTACGTGTTCCCATTACATGTTTTTCAATTCTTTTTGATTGTTTGTTTAGTGCCACCATATAGGAGGTCATTATTTCTTCACCAATTTGTGAAGGTGTTCCCTTTTGTACCCCATAGGGTCGGCCATATAGAATTTCGAATGGACTAAGCCCTTCTCTTGCTCTTGGTCTGGTTCGTATTTGTATAAGAGCTAATGGTAAAGACTGAGGCCAAGTTAGATTAGTTTCCTGACCCAACTTGACAATCTGTTGTTTGATTAGGTGATTCATTTTCTCCACCTGGCCACTTGATTGTGGTCGGTAAGAGGTATGTAATTGCCAATCTATCCCTAGATGGTGGCTAATTTCTTGTACTATTCTGGACACAAAATGTGGTCCTCTATCCGAGGACATTACCGCTGGGACTCCAAACCTAGGTACTATTTCCTGGAGCAGTATTTTGGTTACTTCCCGGACTTTAGCAGTTCTGCACGGGGAAGCTTCTGGCCAGCCTGAAAAGGTATCAGTAAGTACTACTAAGTATCGGTACCCCCCTTTTCTAGGGAGTTCTGAGAAATCAATCTGCCAATGTTGTCCCGGACCATTCCCCTTTCCGATTTTTTTCAAGTTTCGGCCCTTTTACAACTTTAGGATTAGTCTGGAGACAAAGATCACATTGTTGACTTACTTGTCTAACGGTAGCGTATAAGTTTCGCGCTATTATGTTCCTGATGAGATCTTTATATAGGGCTTCTGCCCCGCCCCCCGCCCCTCCCCCAGTGTCTTTTTCTATGTTCTTCTCGGACTACTGACCATATCATGTAGGAGGGAATTACTACCCTCCCGTGTGAGGGGTAGTAATTGGCCCACCCTTCCTCATTATATGATCCCTTTAGATCATTAATAAGTTTGCCGTCTTCCTTTGTGTATTCTGGTTTACCTTCTAGAAATACCTGTCCATCAGGAATTAGCGCACCCTCTACCTTGATTGTTTCTCTAGCTGCTTGTTTTGCTTCCCTATCTGCCAGTTCATTTCCTCTTTCCAATTCTGTGCTCACTTTCTGGTGTGCTTTAATATGCATAATTGCCACCTTTTCGGGAAGTTGGACTGCATTCAGGATTTTCAAAATCTCTTCTGTGTTTGATGGTTTTTCCATGAGAATTTAACCGTCCTCTTTCCTTCCATATTGCTCCATGGGCATGTACCACCCCAAAGGCATATTTAAAGTCAGTCCAAATGTTTACAGTCCTTCCCTGGGCTCTCTCCAGGGCTCGGGTAAGGGCTATGATCTCGGCCTTTTGGGCCGAGACGTCGGCTGATAGTGGCCTGGACTCTATCACCTTTTCAAAAGTGGTAACAGCATATCCGGAATGCCGCCTTCCATTTAACATATAGCTGCTTCCATCGGTGAACCAATGTTCAGCTCCATCGATAGGGACATCTTTAAGATCCGTTTGACTAGAATACGTGGTTTCAATTGTTTCCAAGCAGTCATGACTCACTGGCTCCCCGATGTTCCCATCAAGGAATGAGGCCGGATTGATGATGTTTGTGGTCACGATTTCAACATCATCCTGTTCAACCATTATAGCTTGATATTTCAGGAACCTTTGTGGGGAAAGCCAATGCCCTCCTTTTGCTTCAAGGACCGCAGATACAGTATGGGAAACTAGGACAGTCATTTTCTGGCCTAGAGTGAACTTTCGGGCTTCTTGAATGTTTAGAATGACAGCTGCTACTGCTCTCAGACAGCTGGGCCACCCTTTCGCAGCGGCATCCAGCTGTTTGGAGAAGTATGCTACCGCCCATCTGTATGGTCCCAAATCTTGTGCCAATATTCCTAGTGCCATTCCTTGTTTTTCGTGGGAAAATAGGAAAAATGGCTTACTCACATCAGGAAGTCCCAGTGCTGGTGCCGACATCAGGGCTTTCTTCAGCTGATGGAAGGCTCGATCTGACTCAGCATCCCACTGGAGATCCTTTTGGTTAGCTGCTATCAGGGAATATAGGGGCTTAACAAGCAGACCATAACCACATATCCAAAGTCGGCACCACCCCGTCATTCCTAAGAATGTCCGTAGTTCCTTTACAGTTTGTGGTCGGGGGGTTTGGCATATGGCCTCTTTCCGGGCTTGTCCTAGGATCTGTTGTCCGGCACTGATCTCGTACCCCAGGTACGTGACCTGGGGTTGTAACAACACCTGTGCCTTTTTCTTAGAAACCCGATATCCCTGTAGTCTTAGGAAATGTAACAGACTCACGGTCCCAATGACACAGGATTCTTTGGTTCTGGTTGCAATAAGAAGTTTATCTACATATTGTAACACCTTCCCTTCTTCTGATGGTGGTTCCCATGATTCCAAGTCCTTTGCTAGCTGATTCCCAAAAACTGTGGGGCTATTTTTTAAACCCCTGCGGCAACACCGTCCATGTGTCTTTCGACCACTTTTGGGATTTTCCCATGCGAAAGCAAAAATTTTCTGGCTGGCTTCATGGAGAGGGAGGCAAAAGAAAGCATCTTTTAAATCTAGGACCGTAAACCAAGCTAAATCAGGTTTTAGCGTGGTTAATAGGGTATAGGTGTTAGCTACCACAGAGTATAGGTCCGCTGTTATTTTGTTGATGGCTCTTAAGTCTTGAACTATCCTATAGGACCCATCAGGTTTCTTAACTGGAAGCATAGGTGTATTGAATTCTGACTCACATTCTTTTAGTAGTCTTAGTTCTATGAACCGCTCTATGATGGGACAAATTCCTTCCCTATCTTCCATTTTCAGTGGGTATTGTTTGATCCTGATGGCACTCTGGCCCTCCTTTAGTTTTACTATTGTTGGTGGTGCGTTCTTTGCTCGTCCCGGTATATCGGTTGCCCAGACTCCGGGATGTACTTGGTCAACAATTCTTGCACCAATTTCTCCTGTTGCAGGGGTACTGACCAAGGATAGACTCATAATTTGAACGTATTGGTGATCATTTACCTCCAGAGTAACTTCCCCTTGCTTAAATTTGATTGTTGCTTCTAGTTGTTCTAATAAATCCCTAGCAAGAAGGGCCTTTGGAGAATTTGGCATATACAGAAATTTATGGATCCCCACTTGCTTCCCCAATTTGTATTTTAAGGGTCTGCAAAAGCAAGCCTCTTCAGTCTGGCCTGTCGCACCTTTCACTGTAATAGAATCATTTTCCAGAGGCATCAAAGCTTGATTCAGAACAGAATAAGTCGCTCCCGTGTCTACTAAAAATTTGATTTCTTTTTGTTCTTCCCTAACTTTATTTTTACTGAGAGGTCGGCTAGACAATTTTCTTCAGCCACGTGAGCTACCGTTTTCCCTTGATTGTTGCGCCATCTAGCGTTCCTTTGGCGCTCAGGGCACTCGTTCTTCCAGTGTCCGGGCTTTTTATATATATCGCACATTGATTCCTACCCAGAGGCGTCAGCCCACGCATTGGTTTAACTTTAAATTTCCGATTTTCATTTTTCTCTTACCACTGCTAGTATTTTCTTCTCGTCTTGCCTGTAACTTTCCTCTCGATTCCTAAATATTCTCCATGCTTCTTCTAATAACCTTTCTAAGGCTCTGTTTTCAGGAGGTCTTAGTTTTTGCAATTTGCGCCTAATATCCCCTTGTGAGGGGATATTCGTAGCCCCTGTTTTCTCCTCCGGGCAGCCGGCTTCAGCTGATGAGAAGTGTTGGTGGGCAAATCATCCAGGGAAGCGAAGAGGCGCAATGCTTCTGCGCCGGCGGGGCCGTTACCAAGAGCGAGTGAAGAGCAGCAAGAGCTTTCCGTGCTGACCCTTTTCAAGTGAGAGTTTGGCCAGACGTTTGCTGTTTTAGTGCTTTGCTGCTTCTGCGCAGCTTGGACAAAGATCATTGCGGCTTTCGCGGTTCAAGTTGTGCAGCGAAGGCAGAGAGCCTCGTCGTCCGGATCCCCGGAGCTCTGCGGGAAAGAGCGAGACGAGAGCCGCGAGAGCTTCGAGTGCGGCCAGCTCGCGTGTGCCGGCGAGCATCGGCTGTTCGTCGGTTGGAGGACGACTTCCTTCTGCGCGGCTGGTTCCAAATTGACGGTAACTGCCAGTGTGCTAGCTGTGTAGGGTAGCGAAGGGGCTCGACGTCTGTGTGTCCGTAGATCTGCTAGAAAGTGCACGTGAAGAGCAGTAAGGGCTTTCAGAGCAGCCGGTTCTCGAGTTGGAGACTCGCCAGACATCTGTACTTTTAGTGCCTCACACAACCGTCACACCCAGCTCACACAACACCTCACACCAACACTTCTCATCAGCTAAAGCCGGCTGCCCGGAGGAAAAAAGGGCTGTGAAGATAGTAGAAGGCACGAGTGTTGCCGCACGAGAAGTGCCTGCTCCGGAGGCTTCTTGCTAGCAGCACGAAAGGCACACGAACATTGTATCTCTGTGCTGCTTTCCTGAACAGCTTGCGCTGGGACAGGTCCAATCGTGTTTTCCAAGCTGTCCGGGGTGGTGAGGCACTAAAAGTGCGGATGTCTGGCGACTCTCCAACACGAGAACCGGCTGCTCTGAAAGCCCTTACTGCTCTTCACGTGCGCTTTCTAGCAGATCTACGGACACACAGACGTCGAGCCCCTTCGCTATCCTACACAGCTAGCACACTGGCAGTTACCGTCAACTTGGAACCAGCCGCGCAGAAGGAAGTCGTCCTCCAACCGACGAACAGCGGGTGCTCGCCGGCACACGCGAGCTGGCCGCACTCGAAGCTCTCGCGGCTCTCGTCTCGCTCTTTCCCGCAGAGCTCCGGGGATCCGGACGACGAGGCTCTCTGCCTTCGCTGCACAACTTGAACTGCGAAAGCCGCAATGATCTTTGTCCAAGCTGCGCAGAAGCAGCAAAGCACTAAAACAGCAAACGTCTGGCCAAACTCTCACTTGAAAAGGGTCAGCACGGAAAGCTCTTGCTGCTCTTCACTCGCTCTTGGTAACGGCCCCGCCGGCGCAGAAGCATTGCGCCTCTTCGCTTCCCTGGATGATTTGCCCACCAACACTTCTCATCAGCTAAAGCCGGCTGCCCGGAGAAAAAAAGGGCTGTGAAGATAGTAGAAGGCACGAGTGTTGCCGCACGAGAAGTGCCTGCTCCGGAGGCTTCTTGCTAGCAGCACGAAAGGCACACGAACATTGTACCTCTGTGCTGCTTTCCTGAACAGCTTGCCCTGGGACAGTTCCAATCGTGTTTTCCAAGCTGTCCGGGGTGGTGAGGCACTAAAAGTGCGGATGTCTGGCGACTCTCCAACACGAGAACCGGCTGCTCTGAAAGCCCTTACTGCTCTTCACGTGCGCTTTCTAGCGGATCTACGGACACACAAACGTCGAGCCCCTTCGCTTTCCTACACAGCTAGCACACTGGCAGTTACCGTCAACTTGGAACCAGCCGCGCAGAAGGAAGTCGTCCTCCAGCCGACGAACAGCCGATGCTCGCCGGCACACGCGAGCTGGCCGCACTCGAAGCTCTCGCGGCTCTCGTCTCGCTCTTTCCCGCAGAGCTCCGGGGATCCGGACGACGAGGCTCTCTGCCTTCGCTGCACAACTTGAACCGCGAAAGCCGCAATGATCTTTGTCCAAGCTGCGCAGAAGCAGCAAAGCACTAAAACAGCAAACGTCTGGCCAAACTCTCACTTGAAAAGGATCAGCACGGAAAGCTCTTGCTGCTCTTCACTCGCTCTTGGTAACGGCCCCGCCGGCGCAGAAGCATTGCGCCTCTTCGCTTCCCTGGATGATTTGCCCACCAACACTTCTCATCAGCTGAAGCCGGCTGCCCGGAGGAGAAAACAGGGGCTACGAATATCCCCTCACAAGGGGATATTAGGCGCAAATTGCAAAAACTAAGACCTCCTGAAAACAGAGCCTTAGAAAGGTTATTAGAAGAAGCATGGAGAATATTTAGGAATCGAGAGGAAAGTTACAGGCAAGACGAGAAGAAAATACTAGCAGTGGTAAGAGAAAAATGAAAATCGGAAATTTAAAGTTAAACCAATGCGTGGGCTGACGCCTCTGGGTAGGAATCAATGTGCGATATATATAAAAAGCCCGGACACTGGAAGAACGAGTGCCCTGAGCGCCAAAGGAACGCTAGATGGCGCAACAATCAAGGGAAAACGGTAGCTCACGTGGCTGAAGAAAATTGTCTAGCCGACCTCTCAGTAAAAATAAAGTTAGGGGAAGAACAAAAAGAAATCAAATTTTTAGTAGACACGGGAGCGACTTATTCTGTTCTGAATCAAGCTTTGATGCCTCTGGAAAATGATTCTATTACAGTGAAAGGTGCGACAGGCCAGACTGAAGAGGCTTGCTTTTGCAGACCCTTAAAATACAAATTGGGGAAGCAAGTGGGGATCCATAAATTTCTGTATATGCCAAATTCTCCAAAGGCCCTTCTTGCTAGGGATTTATTAGAACAACTAGAAGCAACAATCAAATTTAAGCAAGGGGAAGTTACTCTGGAGGTAAATGATCACCAATACGTTCAAATTATGAGTCTATCCTTGGTCAGTACCCCTGCAACAGGAGAAATTGGTGCAAGAATTGTTGACCAAGTATATCCCGGAGTCTGGGCAACCGATATACCGGGACGAGCAAAGAACGCACCACCAACAATAGTAAAACTAAAGGAGGGCCAGAGTGCCATCAGGATCAAACAATACCCACTGAAAATGGAAGATAGGGAAGGAATTTGTCCCATCATAGAGCGGTTCATAGAACTAAGACTACTAAAAGAATGTGAGTCAGAATTCAATACACCTATGCTTCCAGTTAAGAAACCTGATGGGTCCTATAGGATAGTTCAAGACTTAAGAGCCATCAACAAAATAACAGCGGACCTATACTCTGTGGTAGCTAACACCTATACCCTATTAACCACGCTAAAACCTGATTTAGCTTGGTTTACGGTCCTAGATTTAAAAGATGCTTTCTTTTGCCTCCCTCTCCATGAAGCCAGCCAGAAAATTTTTGCTTTCGCATGGGAAAATCCCAAAAGTGGTCGAAAGACACATGGACGGTGTTGCCGCAGGGGTTTAAAAATAGCCCCACAGTTTTTGGGAATCAGCTAGCAAAGGACTTGGAATCATGGGAACCACCATCAGAAGAAGGGAAGGTGTTACAATATGTAGACAAACTTCTTATTGCAACCAGAACCAAAGAATCCTGTGTCATTGGGACCGTGAGTCTGTTACATTTCCTAAGACTACAGGGATATCGGGTTTCTAAGAAAAAGGCACAGGTGTTGTTACAACCCCAGGTCACGTACCTGGGGTACGAGATCAGTGCCGGACAACAGATCCTAGGACAAGCCCGGAAAGAGGCCATATGCCAAACCCCCCGACCACAAACTGTAAAGGAACTACGGACATTCTTAGGAATGACGGGGTGGTGCCGACTTTGGATATGTGGTTATGGTCTGCTTGTTAAGCCCCTATATTCCCTGATAGCAGCTAACCAAAAGGATCTCCAGTGGGATGCTGAGTCAGATCGAGCCTTCCATCAGCTGAAGAAAGCCCTGATGTCGGCACCAGCACTGGGACTTCCTGATGTGAGTAAGCCATTTTTCCTATTTTCCCACGAAAAACAAGGAATGGCACTAGGAATATTGGCACAAGATTTGGGACCATACAGATGGGTGGTAGCATACTTCTCCAAACAGCTGGATGCCGCTGCGAAAGGGTGGCCCAGCTGTCTGAGAGCAGTAGCAGCTGTCATTCTAAACATTCAAGAAGCCCGAAAGTTCACTCTAGGCCAGAAAATGACTGTCCTAGTTTCCCATACTGTATCTGCGGTCCTTGAAGCAAAAGGAGGGCATTGGCTTTCCCCACAAAGGTTCCTGAAATATCAAGCTATAATGGTTGAACAGGATGATGTTGAAATCGTGACCACAAACATCATCAATCCGGCCTCATTCCTTGATGGGAACATCGGGGAGCCAGTGAGTCATGACTGCTTGGAAACAATTGAAACCACGTATTCTAGTCAAACGGATCTTAAAGATGTCCCTATCGATGGAGCCGAACATTGGTTCACCGATGGAAGCAGCTATATGTTAAATGGAAGGCGGCATTCCGGATATGCTGTTACCACTTTTGAAAAGGTGATAGAGTCCAGGCCACTATCAGCCGACGTCTCGGCCCAAAAGGCCGAGATCATAGCCCTTACCCGAGCCCTGGAGAGAGCCCAGGGAAGGACTGTAAACATTTGGACTGACTTTAAATATGCCTTTGGGGTGGTACATGCCCATGGAGCAATATGGAAGGAAAGAGGACGGTTAAATTCTCATGGAAAAACCATCAAACACAGAAGAGATTTTGAAAATCCTGAATGCAGTCCAACTTCCCGAAAAGGTGGCAATTATGCATATTAAAGCACACCAGAAAGTGAGCACAGAATTGGAAAGAGGAAATGAGCTGGCAGATAGGGAAGCAAAACAAGCAGCTAGAGAAACAATCAAGGTAGAGGGTGCGCTAATTCCTGATGGACAGGTATTTCTAGAAGGTAAACCAGAATACACAAAGGAAGACGGCAAACTTATTAATGATCTAAAGGGATCATATAATGAGGAAGGGTGGGCCAATTACTACCCCTCACACGGGAGGCTAGTAATTCCCTCCTACATGATATGGTCAGTAGTCCGAGAAGAACATAGAAAAAGACACTGGGGGAGGGGCGGGGGGCGGGGCAGAAGCCCTATATAAAGATCTCATCAGGAACATAATAGCGCGAAACTTATACGCTACCGTTAGACAAGTAAGTCAACAATGTGATCTTTGTCTCCAGACTAATCCTAAAGTTGTAAAAGGGCCGAAACTTGAAAAAAATCGGAAAGGGGAATGGTCCGGGACAACATTGGCAGATTGATTTCTCAGAACTCCCTAGAAAAGGGGGGTACCGATACTTATTAGTACTTACTGATACCTTTTCAGGCTGGCCAGAAGCTTCCCCGTGCAGAACTGCTAAAGCCCGGGAAGTAACCAAAATACTGCTCCAGGAAATAGTACCTAGGTTTGGAGTCCCAGCGGTAATGTCCTCGGATAGAGGACCACATTTTGTGTCCAGAATAGTACAAGAAATTAGCCACCATCTAGGGATAGATTGGCAATTACATACCTCTTACCGACCACAATCAAGTGGCCAGGTGGAGAAAATGAACCACCTAATCAAACAACAGATTGTCAAGTTGGGTCAGGAAACTAATCTAACTTGGCCTCAGTCTTTACCATTAGCTCTTATACAAATACGAACCAGACCAAGAGCAAGAGAAGGGCTTAGTCCATTCGAAATTCTATATGGCCGACCCTATGGGGTACAAAAGGGAACACCTTCACAAATTGGTGAAGAAATAATGACCTCCTATATGGTGGCACTAAACAAACAATCAAAAAGAATTGAAAAACATGTAATGGGAACATGTAGTAGGGGTCTGGATGGGCCTGTTCACGATATACAACCAGGGGACTATATATATGTCTCTTACAGAAAAAACCCCGGAACCACAGAGGACCGGACCTTCTCAAGTCCTCCTCACCACCTACATGGCAATTAAGGTAGAGGGACAGAACTCCTGAATACACCGTACTCGGATCAAGAGAGCCTCTGCAACCTTGTGGAAAGTAACTCCAGACAACAACGAAGACTTGAGACTTAAACTCATTTGAACGGATAAGGGCAGGAACAATGTGGGTAACAAGTATGTGAGCCAAAAGCAGTAGTGAACCGGTGGGACACCACAGCAAACGATACCGGACAAAGAAACCAGGACCGGCCAGTAACTAATATTGCCCAAATCTGTCATCAGTGCAGTTTATATCTTATTTGTCATTTTATTATAGGAAATATAAAACCCATTTTAGTAGGTCACAGAAGGCAGTACATTATCTACAGAAGTAGCTGTACTAATCCTCTAGAACAACTAAATCCTAAAATGACCAATTGTTTAACTGGAATTGTGATTGGGTTTGCAATATTTTCCTGCATTTTACCACTAACTTGTAATCAAAAGGACACCAAATGGCCGTGGTCTCACGCCTACCTTGGGTTTACAGGAAGCATGGGACCACCTTTTAAATGGTCGGGCTTAAACTTTGCCGCTGTGGTTATGCATGAAATGGAAATGAACTCAGGGCATGAGTGGGGCTGGGACAGAGGCAACAGGGATCCTTAATACTACGGTGCCCCCTGTTGTGATCTTCTTGATTAGCTTAGGAATTTTATTAATATTAACTATTATGCTGTACCTATGGGTTTGGAGAATGTTTAAGAAAGTAACACTGTCGTAACTGTGCCCCGATCACGACCAGACTACGCAGTCTCTCTCTCACTCCCCCCACCCTCCAAGAGAACAGGGGGAGATAATATAAAGAAAAACGGCTCGAGGTTTGACATAAGGACAGGGAGAAATCCTTAAAGTTACCGTTACGGGCAAAACAGACTCCTCTTGGGGAAAACTATTCATTTATTACTACAAACAGCAAGATAATGAGACAGAGAACAAGATAACCTCCCTCCACCCCTCCCTCTTCCCAAGCTTAACATTATCTCTACTACCTTCCCCCCCCGAGTTGCACAGGAAAGGGAAGAGGGAATGGGGATGGCGGTCAGTTCATCACACGTTGTTTTACGCCGCTGCTTCATGGTTGGGGGAAGACCTCCTCACATTCCTCCCCTGCCCTGTTGTGGGGTCCCTCCCATACATCACAGTCCTTCGTGAAACTGCTCCGGCGTGGGTCATCTCTTCCACGGAGTGCAGTCTCTCCAGAATGGCTGTCCCAGCGGGCCCTCCACGGGCCGATTCGGGCCCAGTCAGCAGCCTGGCAAGAGGCCAGAGGGTGAGGCCTGCAAGGCCCATGAGGCCTGTGCCTCCCCTCTGTGCCTCTGCCCCCGCTCAGCTTCTTCACATCTTCTCTTCCCTCTTTTTTTTTTCTTCTGTTTTCCCCTTCTTAAATATGTTATCGCAGAGGCGTTATCACGGAACATTCTGCTACCAATCGGCTCAGCTTTGGCCAGCAGCGGGTCCGCCCTAGGCCTGGCAGAATCCACTGAACAAAGGGGAGTGACTTCCAGCAGTTTCCTACAGAAGCTACCACATTAGCCCCCTCCCCCCCCCCAACAAAACCGTGTATGATGCTTCATATCATTCAGGGAAACTGTTTAAGTAAAAGAATTTACTTAGTGTGATAAAAAGGGGGGATTGATATAGGGGACCACGTAGAAATGGGGACAATAAGTTAATCACAACTATATATGTATGCACTTAAAGAATTGCTGTAGTTCAGCCCCAATCGGGACCAGACTACACAGTCTCTCTCTCACTCCCCGCCCCCAAGAGAACAGGGGGAGATTTGGTAAACAAAAGAAAACCAGGGAAAAAACCAAACACGTGGGTTGAGATTGAACAAAAAGTAAATTTAACAGTAATGACAGAAGAAAACAAAACAGTGATGCAATACAAATACAGTATAATGGCTTACAACAAATCTCCACACTTAGTTTCTTCCAAGCAGCAGGAGCCTCCCTTCAGCACCCTCCTCGCTTATATACTGAGCATGATGTCAGATGGGATGGAACAGCCCTTTGGCTAATTTGGGTAAATTAACCCCAGCTGTTAGCTAATTAGTTAACTATCCCAGCCATAGGAGCTACCAGCTGCAGTTCTCCACCCAGCTCAGGTAAATATTAGCTCTATCCTAGCCAGAACCAGGACAAGAATATAGTTACAAAACATAGTCACGTAACCATATAGCTTAGAGAAACAATTAATGGAGGAGGAAGTCTGTTTTTTTTTCTTTTCCTGACGAAGGACTCATTTGTAAGGAGTGAGAAACAGTCTTGCATTATCTCAAGGGAGTGATTAGAAAGAACAAGAATTCAAAACCAGGATGGCATGTGTCACAAATACGTCTATAAACCTCCTTGCTAAAGGAAAACAGATGGTTAACAAGGACATGAATCAGCTCAAGCTGATAAGAACACTGCAAGCTTGCAGGATCATTGCATTCTAGGCTAAAGGTGAAAAGTACACCATGAAGAAGACCTACGGCCTTCATCCCAAAGACCACCGAAGACCCCTGCCCACAATTATTGGGAGAATTTGCGCAAGCGCGAAGGACTGATAAGCTAATTAGCATACGAAGCAAGAGTAGGTGGGTTTAGGTAATGAATATGTCTAGGCGTCAATTGAATATTCATTGTTTTATTGTATAAAAATGGGACGGTTTTCTACCTCGGGCATGCACGCTTGTGGTGGAGCGATCCCCCGTGCATCTGCACGCAATAAACATACCTAGTTTATAACTTCCGAGTTACAGAGTCCATTTCCGTATGTCAATAGTAAGTGTCAGAATCCTGATGATGCAGGAAAGCCGAGAGACCCAATGTTTTTGAGCTTGTAGATGCGGTGGGAAGAGTCGGTGAGGAGCAGCAAGAACTTTCAGAGCAGGCACTTCTGGTGTTGGAGTAATCGTCTGATGTTCGGGACTTATAAAATTTATTCTCAGAGGGCTGCCAGGTTGACTTGGTGGCAAATGTCAGAGTCCTGTTGGCCTAGGGAAGCCCAGAGCAATCGTCTGACGTTGGGGATAGTCCTAGTCAGTCCTAGACCACCAGGACTCCGACATTTTCCACCGTTTCAAGCCGGCAGCCCTGTGAGCAGCTCTTGCTGCTCCTCACCGGTTGTTGACGCCACATCTACAACACCACAGACATTGGGGCTCCGGGCTTTCCCTGACGAACAGCGCTTCGACGTTTACCATCAACTGCACTGGAGCACCCACTAAAATATTACTCTAAAAAGCAAGAACGTCGGACCATTGTTCCCACACCAAAAGTGCCAGCAACTAAAGCTCTTGCTGCTCCTCACCGGCAGTTGACGCCACATTTGCAGCATCACAGACACTGGGGCTGCGGGCTTTCCCTGACGAACAGGGCTTCGACGTTTACCATCAACTGCACAAGGCCGCCCACTGGAGAAATACCCTAAAAATCACGAGCGTCGGACGATTGATCCCATACCAAAAGTGCCAGCAACTAAAGATCTTCCTGCTCCTCACAGGCCGTTCACACCACATCTACAGCACCACAGACACTGGGGCTCCGGGCTTTCCCTGACGAACAGGGCTTTGACGTTTACCATCAAGTGCACGGAAGAGCCCACTGAAAAAATACCCTAAAAATCCCGAATGTCAGATGATTGCTCCCATACCAAAAGAGCCAGCAACTAAAGCTCTTGCTGCTCCTCACCTGCCCTTCACACCGCATCTACAGGACCACAAACACCGGGGCTCTGGGCTTTCCCTGATGAACAGTGCTTCAACGTTTAACATCATCTGCACGGAAGCGTCCACTGAAAAAATATCCTAAAAATCACGAATGTCGGACGATTGCTCCAATACCAAAAGTGCCAGCAACTAAAGCTCCTGCTGCTCCTCACTGGCCGTTGAGGCCGCATCTAGAACACCACAGACATCGGGGCTGCGGGTTTTCCCTGACAAACAGCGCTTAGACGTTTACCATCTACTGCACAGGGCCGCCCACTGAAAATATACCCTAAAAATCAAGAACCTCAGACGATTGCTCCAACACCAAAAGTGCCAGGAACTAAAGCTCTTCCTGTTCCTCACCCACCCTTCACACCACATCTACAGCACCACTGACACTGGCGCTCCGGGCTATCCCTGACGAACAGCGCTTTGACGTTTACCATCAACTGCATAGGAGCACCCACTAAAAAAAAATACCCTAAAAAATATGAATGTCTGAGGATTGCTCCCACACCAAAAGTGCTAGCAACTCAAGCTCTTGCTGCTCCTCACCAGCCGCTAACGCCGCATCTACAGTACCACAGACACTGGGGCTCCGGGCTTTCTCTGACGAACAGCGCTTCGACGTTTACCAACAGCTGCACAGAAGCGCCCACAGAAAATATATCCCAAAATCACGAACGTTGGACGATTGCTCCCATACCAAAAGTGCCAGCAACTAAAGCACTTGCTGCTCCTCACCAGCAGTTGACTACGCATCTACAGCACCACAGACATTGGGGCTCTGGGCTTTTCATGACCAACAGCGCTTCGACGTTTACCATCAACTGCATAGGAGCACCCACTAAAAAAAATACCATAAAAGGTACGAATGTCAGACGATTGCTCCCACAGCAAAAGTGCCAGCAACTCAAGCTCTCGCTGCTCCTCACTGGCCGTTCACGCTGCATCTACAGCATCACAGACAATGGGCCTTCTGGCTTTTCCAGACGAACAGCGCTTCGAAGTTTCCCATCAACTGCACAGGGCCGTCCACTGAAAAAAATACCCTAAAAATCACGAATGTCGCACGATTGCTCCCACACCAACCGTGCCAGACACTAAAGCTCTTTCTGCACCTCACCAGCAACTGATGCAGCATCTACAGCACCACAGACACTGGGGCTGCGGGCTTTCCCTGACGATCAGCGCTTCGACGTTTACATCAGTCGAACGGAATTTCCCCTGAAAAGTACCCTAAAAATCATGAACGTCAGATGATTGCTCCCACACCAAAAGTGCCAGCAACTAAAGCTCTTGCTGCTCCTCACCCACCCTTAACACCGCATCTTCAGGACCACAGACATTGGGAATCCGGGCATTCCCTGATGAAAATGCTTTGACATTTACCATCAATTGCACGGAAGTGCCCTCTGAAAAAATACCCTAAAAATCACGAACGTCGGACGATTGCTCCCACACCAAAAGTGCTAGTAAATAAAGCTCTTGCTGCTCCTCACCAGCCGCTGACGCCGCATCTACAGTACCACAGACACTGGGGCTCCAGGCTTTCTCTGATGAACAGCGCTTTGACGTCTACCAACAACTGCACAGAAGTGCCCACAGAAAATATATCCTAAAATCACGAAAGTCGGACGATTGCTCCCACACCAAAAGTGCTAGCAACTAAAGCTCTTGCTGCTCCTCACCAGCCGCTGATGCCGCATCTACAGTACCACAGACACTGGGGCTCCAGGGTTTCCCTGACAAACAGTCCTTCGAAATTTACCATCAGCAGCACAGGACCAGCACTGACAAAATCCACTAAAAATCACGAACATTGGACGATTGCTCCCACACCACAGCTGCCAGCAACTAAAGCACTTGCTGCTCCTCACCGGACTTTAATGCTGCACCTACACCACCAGAGACATTGGGGCTCTGGGCTTTCCATGACCAACAGCCTTTCGACATTTACCATCAACTGCACAGAATGCCCATTGAAAAATTACCCTAAAAATCAGGAACGTGGGACAATTGTTCCCACACCAAAAGTGCCAGACACTCAAGCTCTTGCTGCTCCTCAGCGGCCGTTGACACCGCATCTACAGCAGCACAGACACTGGGGCTCTGGGCTTTCCCAGATGAACAGCGCTTCGACTTTTACCATCAACTGCACGGAAGAGCCCACAGAAAAAAATATCCCAAAATCACGAAAGTCGGACGATTGCTCCCATACCAAAAGTGCCAGCAACTAAAGCACTTGTTGCTCCTCACCGGCAGTTGACTCCGCATCTACAGCACCACAGACATTGGGGCTGTGGGCTTTTCATGACCAACAGTGCTTCGACGTTTACCATCAACTGCATAGGTGCACCCACTAAAAAATACCATAAAAGGTACGAATGTCAGACGATTGCTCCCACAGCAAAAGTGCCAGCAACTCAAGCTCTTGCTGCTCCTCACTGGCCGTTCACGCCGCATCTACAGCATCGCAGACAATGGGGCTTCTGGCTTTTCCGGACGAACAGCGCTTCGAAGTTTCCCATCAACTGCCGTCCACTGAAAAAATACCCTAAAAATCACAAATGTCGCACGATTGCTCCCACACCAATCATGCCAGACACTAAAGCTCTTTCTGCACCTCACCAGCCGTTGATGCCGCATCTACAGCACCACAGACATTGGGGCTGCGGGCTTTCCGTGACGAACAGCGCTTCGACGTCTACATCAGTTGCACGGAAGTTCCCCTGAAAAGTACCCTAAAAATCATGAACGTCAGACGATTGCTCCCACACCAAAAGTGCCAGCAACTCAAGCTCTTGCTGCTTATCACTAGCCATTGACGTCGCATCTACAGCACCACAGACACTGGGGGTCCAGGCTTTCCCTGATGAACAGCGCTTCGCCGTTTTGCCATCAACAGAACAGGGCTGTCCACTGATAAAATACACTAAAAATCATAAATGTCTGACGATTGCTCCCACACCAAAAGTGCCAGACACTCAAGCTCTTGCTGCTTATCACTAGCCGTTGACGTCGCATCTACAGCACCACAGACATTGGGGGTCCAAGCTTTCCCACATGAACAGCGCTTCAGCATTTCCCATCAACTGCACAGTGCCGTCCACTGAAAAAATACCCTAAAAATCACGAACGTCGGACCATTGCTCCCACACCACAACTGCCAGCAACTCAAGCTCTTGCTGCTCCTCAGCGGCCATTCACGCCGGTTCTACAGCACCAGCGACACTGGGGCTTTGGGATTTCCCTGACGAACAGCGCTTCGACGTTTACCATCAACTGCACGGAAGCGCCCACTGACAAAATACCCTAAAAATCAAGAACGTCAGACGATTGCTCCCACACCAAAAGTGCCAGCAACTCAAGCTCTTGCTGCTCCTCACCGACTGTTGATGCCGTACATACAGCACCACAGACACTGCGGCTCCAGGCTTTCCCTGATGAACACCGCTTCCACGTTTACCATCAACTGCACAAAAGCGCCCACTGAAAAAATATACTAAAAATCACGAACGTCAGACGATTGCTCCCACACTAAAACTGCTAGCAACTAAAGCTCTTGCTGCTCGTCAGCGGCTGTTGACGTCGCATCTACAGCACCACAGACATTGGGGCTCCGGGCTTTCCAGAACGAACAGCGCTTCAACGTTTCCCGTCAACTGCACAGGGCCTCCCACGGAAAAAATACCCTAAAAATCACGAACGTCAGACGATTGCTCCCACACCAAAAGTGCGAGCAACTCAAGCTCTTGCTGCTCCTCACCGCCGTTTCCACCGCAGCTACAGCACCACAGACATTGGGGCTCCGGGCTTTTCATGACCAACAGAGCTTCGAAGTTTACCATTAAGTACTAAGGCCCGCCCTCTTACAAAATGCCCTAAAAATCACGAATGTCGGACGATTGCTCCCACAGCAAAAGTGCCAGCCACTCAAGCTCTTGCTGCTACTCCCCGGCCGTTGACGCCTCATCTACAGCACTAGACAATGGGGCTCTGGGCTTTTCCTGACCAACAGTGCATCGACGTCTAGTATGAATTGCACGGAACCGCGCACTGAAAAAATACCCTAAAAATCACGAATGTCAGATGATTGCTCCCACACCAAAAGTGCCACCAACTAAAGGTCTTGCTGATCCTAACCGGCCATTGGCAGCGCATCTACAGCACCACAGACATTTGGATTCCGGGCTTTCCCTGTCGAACTGCGCTTCTACATTTAACATCAACTGCACGGAAGCGCCCACTGAAAAAATACCTCGAAAAATCACGAACGTCGGATGATTGCTCCCATACGAAAAGTGCCAGCAACTAAAGCTCTTGCTGCTCCTCACAGGCTGTTGACACCGCATCTACAGCACCACCGACACTGGGGCTTCGGGCTTTCCCTGACCCACAGCGCTTCGACTTTTACCATCAATGGAACGGAAGCGCCCACGGAAAAAAAACACACAAAATCACAAACATCGGACGATTGCTCCCACACCGAAAGTGCCAGCAACGCAGGCTCTTGCTGCTCCTCACCTCCCCTTCACACGGCATCTACAGCACCACAGACACTGAGGCTCCGGACTTCCCATGAAGAACAGCGCTTCGACGTTTACCATCAACTGCACAGGGCTGCCCACTTCCAAAATGCCCCAAAATTCACGAACGTCGGACGATTGCTGCCACACCAAAAGTGCCAGCAACTCAAGCTCTTGCTGCTCCTCACCAGCCGTTCACGCCTCTTCTACAGCACCACAGACACTGGGGCTGCGGTCTTTCCCTGACGAACAGCGCTTCGACATTATCATAAAATGCACAGGAGTACCCACTAAAAACATTACCCTAAAAATCACGAACGTCGGACGATTGCTCCCACACCAAAAGTGCCAGCAAATAAAGCTCTTGCTCCTCCTCACCGCCCCTTCACACCGCACCTGCAGCACCACATACACTGGAGCTCCCGGCTTTCCCTGATGAACAGCGCTTCGACGTTTACCATCAACTGCACAGGGCCACCCACTTACAAAATGCCCTAAAAATCATGTACGTGGGACGATTGCTCCCACACCAAAAGTGCCAGCAACTCAAGCTCTTGCAGCTCCTCACCGGCTGTTGTCGCAGCATCTACAACACAGACACTGGTGCTTCAGGCTTTCCCTGATGAACAGCGTTTCGAAGTTTACCATCAACTGCACTGAAGCGCCCACTGAAGAAATTACACTAAAAATCATGAACATGGGATGATTGTTCCCACACCAAACGTGCCAGCAACTCAGGCTCTTGCTGCTCCTCACCCACCCTTCACACAGCATCTACAGGACACCAGACACTGGGGCTCTGGGCTTTCCCTGATGAACAGGGCTTCTACGTTTTTCATCAACTACACAGGGCCTCCCACTTACAAAATGCTTCAAAAACCACAAACATTGCATGATTGCTACCCCATCAAAAGTGCCAGCAACTAAACCTCTTGCTGGCCCTCACTGGCCGCTGACGCCGCAACTACAGCACCACAGACACTGGGGCTCTCGGCTTTCCATGGCCAACAGCACTTCGACGTTTGCCATCAACTGCAGGGAAGAGCCCACTGAAAACATACCTTAAAAATCACGAACGTCGGATGATTGCTCCCACACCACAAGTGCCAGCCACTCAAGCTCTTGCTGCTACTCAGCGGCCATTGGCAGTCCACCTACTGCACCACAGACATTGGGGCTCCGGGCTTTCCCTGACGAACAGGGCTTCGACGTTTACCACCAGCTGGACGTGGTCGCCGCCTAAAAAAAAAACTAGAAAAATCATGAACGTCGGACCATTGCTCCCACACCAAAAGTGCCAGCCACTCAAGCTCTTGCTGCTCCTCAGCGGCCATTGGCAGTGCACCTATAGCAGCACAGACATTGGGGCTCCGGGCGTTCCCTGACGAACAGGGCTTCAACGTTTAACACCAGCTGGACGTGGTCGCCCCCTAAAAAAAAAACTAGAAAAATCATGAACGTCGACCATTGCTCCCACACAAAAAGTGCCAGCCACTCAAGCTCTTGCTGCTCCTCAGCGACCATTGGCAGCGCACCTACAGCAGCACAGACATTGGGGCTCCGGGCTTTCCCTGACGAACAGGGCTTCGACGTTTACCACCAGCTGGACGTGGTCGCCCCCTAAAAAAAAAAATCGAAAAATCACGAACGTCGGACGATTGCTCCCACACCAAAAGTGCCAGCCACTCAAGCTCTTGCTGCTACTCAGCGGCCATTGGCACTCCACGTACTGCACCAGAGACATTGGGGCTCCGGTCTTTCCCTGACGAACAGGGCTTCAACATTTACCACCAGCTGCACAACGGCGCCCCCTGAAAAAAAAACCAGGAAAATCACGAACGTCGGACCATTGCTCCCACACAAAAAAGTGTCAGCCACTCAAGCTCTTGCTGCTCCTCAGCGGCCATTGGCAGTCCACCTACGGCACCAGTGACATTGGAATCAGGGCTTTCCCTGACGAACAGGGCTTCAACGTTTACCACCAGCTGCACCTGGGCGCCCCCTGAAAAAAAAACCAGAAAAATCACGAACGTCAGACGATTGCTCCCACACCAAAAGTGCCAGCCACTCAAGCTCTTGCTGCTCCTCAGCTACCGTTAGCAGTGCACCTACAGCACCACAGACATTGGGGCACGAGGCTATCCCTGATGAACAGGGCTTCGACGTTTACCACCAGCTGCACCTGGGCGCTCCCTGAAAAAAAACCCCGAAAAATCACGAACGTCGGATGATTGCTCCCACACCAAAAGTGCCAGCCACTCAAGCTCTTGCTGCTCCTCAGCGGCCATTGGCAGTGCACCTACAGCAGCACAGACATTGGGGCTCCGGGCTTTCCCTGAACAACAGGGTTTCGACGTTTACCACCAGCTGCACGTGGGGGCCCACTGAAAAAAATCCCTGAAAAATCACGAATGTCAGACGATTTCTCCCACACCAAAAGTGTCAGCCACTCAAGCTCTTGCTGCTCCTCAGCGGCCATTGGCAGCGCACTACAGCAGCACAGACATTGTGGCTCCGGGCTTTCCCTGACAAAGAGGGCTTCGACATTTACCACCAGCCGCACCATGGCGCCCCTGAAAAATAAGCCCGAAATATCACGAACGTCGGACGATTGCTCCCACACTAAAAGGGCCACACACTCAAGCTCTTGCTGCTCCTCAGCGGCCATTGGCAGTGCACCTACTGCAGCACAGACATTGGGGCTCCGGGCTTTCCCTGAGGAGCAGGGCTTCGACGTTTGCCACCAGCTGCAAGTGGGCCCCCCCTGAAAATAAAAACACCGAAAAAACACGATCGTCGGACCATTGCTCCCACACCAAAAGTGCCAGCCACTCAAGCTCTTGCTGCTCCTCAGCGGCCATTGGCAGCGCACCTACAGCAGCACTGACATTGGGGCTCCAGGGTTTCCCTGACGAACAGGGCTTCGATGTTTACCACAAGCTGCACGTGGGCGCTCCCTGAAAATAAACCCCGTAGAATCACGGACGTCGGACCATTGCTCCCACACCAAAAGTGCCAGCCACTCAAGCTCTTGCTGCTCCTCAGCGGCCATTGGCACTGCACCTACAGCAGCACAGACATTGGGGCTCCGGGCTTTCCCTGACGAACAGGGCTTCGACGTTTACCACCAGCTGCACTTGGTCGCTCCATGATAAAAAACCCAAGAAATCACGAACGTCGGATGATTGCTCCCACACCAAAAGTGCCAGCCACTCAAGCTCTTGCTGCTCCTCAGCGGCCATTGCCAGTCCATCTACCGCACCAGAGACATGGGGGCTCCGGGCTTTCCCTGACGAACAGGGCTTCGACGTTTACCACCAGCTGTACATGGGCGCCCACTGAAAATAAAACCCCGAAAAATTACGAACGTCGGACGATTGCTCCCACACCCAAAGTGCCAGACACTCAAGCTCTTGCTGCTCCTCAGCGGCCATTGGCAGCGCACCTACAGCAGCACAGACATTGGGGCTCCGGGCGTTCCCTGACGAACAGGGCTTCAACGTTTAACACCAGCTGGACGTGGTCGCCCCCTAAAGAAAAAACTAGAAAAATCATGAACGTCGACCATTGCTCCCACACAAAAAGTGCCAGCCACTCAAGCTCTTGCTGCTCCTCAGCGGCCATTGGCAGCGCACCTACAGCAGCACAGACATTGGGGCTCCGGGCTTTCCCTGACGAACAGGGCTTCGACGTTTACCACCAGCTGGACGTGGGCGCCCCCTAAAAAAAAAACTAGAAAAATCATGAACGTCGACCATTGCTCCCACACAAAAAGTGCCAGCCACTCAAGCTCTTGCTGCTCCTCAGCGGCCATTGGCAGTCCATCTACGGCACTAGTTACATTGGGGCTCAGGGCTTTCCATGACGAACAGGGCTTCGACGTTTACCACCAGCTGCACCTGGGCGCCCCCTGAAAAGAATCCCCGAAAAATCACGAACGTCGGACCATTGCTCCCACACCAAAAGTGCCAGCCACTCAAGCTCTTGCTGCTCCTCAGCGGCCATTGGCAGTGCACCTACAGCACCACAGACATTGGGGCTCCAGGCTTTCCATGACGAACAGGGCTTCGCCGTTTACCACCACCTGCACATGGGCGCCCACTGAAAATAACTCCGAAGAAACACGAACGTTGGACAATTGCTCCCTCACCAAAAGTGCCAGCCACTCAAGCTCCTGTTGCTCCTCAGCGGCCATTGGCACTCCACGTACTCCACCAGAGACATTGAGGCTCCGGTCTTTCCATGACGAACAGGGCTTCGACATTTACCACCAGCTGCACGTGGGCGCCCCCTGAAAAGAATCCCCGAAAAATCACGAACGTCGGACCATGCCTCCCACACCAAAAGTGCCAGCCACTCAAGGTCTTGTTGCTCTTCAGCTGCCATTGGCAGTGCACCTACAGCACCACAGACTTTAGGACTCTGTGCTATACCTAAGAAACAGGGCTTCGACTTTTACCACCAGCTGCACGTGGTCGCCCCCTAAAAAAAAAAATCGAAAAATCACGAACGTCGGACGATTGCTCCCACACCAAAAGTGCCAGCCACTCAAGCTCTTGCTGCTACTCAGCGGCCATTGGCACTCCACGTACTGCACCAGAGACATTGGGGCTCCGGTCTTTCCCTGACGAACAGGGCTTCAACATTTACCACCAGCTGCACAACGGCGCCCCCTGAAAAAAAAACCAGGAAAATCACGAACGTCGGACCATTGCTCCCACACAAAAAAGTGTCAGCCACTCAAGCTCTTGCTGCTCCTCAGCGGCCATTGGCAGTCCACCTACGGCAACAGTGACATTGGAGTCAGGGCTTTCCCTGACGAACAGGGCTTCAACGTTTACCACCAGCTGCACCTGGGCGCCCCCTGAAAAAAAAACCAGAAAAATCACGAACGTCAGACGATTGCTCCCACACCAAAAGTGCCAGCCACTCAAGCTCTTGCTGCTCCTCAGCTACCGTTAGCAGTGCACCTACAGCACCACAGACATTGGGGCACGAGGCTATCCCTGATGAACAGGGCTTCGACGTTTACCACCAGCTGCACCTGGGCGCTCCCTGAAAAAAAACCCCGAAAAATCACGAACGTCGGATGATTGCTCCCACACCAAAAGTGCCAGCCACTCAAGCTCTTGCTGCTCCTCAGCGGCCATTGGCAGCGCATCTACAGCAGCACACACATTGTGGCTCCGGGCTATCCCTGACGAACAGGGCTTCTATGTTTATCACCATCGGCACGTGGGCGCTCACTGAAAAAAAACCCCAAGAAATCACGAACGTTGGACGATTGCTCCCACACCAAAAGTGCCAGCCACTCAAGCTCTTGCTGCTCCTCAGCGGCCATTGGCAGTGCACCTACAGCAGCACAGACATTGGGGCTCCGGGCTTTCCCTGAACAACAGGGTTTCGACGTTTACCACCAGCTGCACGTGGGGGCCCACTGAAAAAAATCCCTGAAAAATCACGAATGTCAGACGATTTCTCCCACACCAAAAGTGTCAGCCACTCAAGCTCTTGCTGCTCCTCAGCGGCCATTGGCAGCGCACTACAGCAGCACAGACATTGTGGCTCCGGGCTTTCCCTGACAAAGAGGGCTTCGACATTTACCACCAGCCGCACCATGGCGCCCCCTGAAAAATAAGCCCGAAATATCACGAACGTCGGACGATTGCTCCCACACTTAAAGGGCCACACACTCAAGCTCTTGCTGCTCCTCAGCGGCCATTGGCAGTGCACCTACTGCAGCACAGACATTGGGGCTCCGGGCTTTCCCTGAGGAGCAGGGCTTCGACGTTTGCCACCAGCTGCAAGTGGGCCCCCCCTGAAAAAAAAAACACCGAAAAAACACGATCGTCGGACCATTGCTCCCACACCAAAAGTGCCAGCCACTCAAGCTCTTGCTGCTCCTCAGCGGCCATTGGCAGCGCACCTACAGCAGCACTGACATTGGGGCTCCAGGGTTTCCCTGACGAACAGGGCTTCGATGTTTACCACAAGCTGCACGTGGGCGCTCCCTGAAAATAAACCCCGTAGAATCACGGACGTCGGACCATTGCTCCCACACCAAAAGTGCCAGCCACTCAAGCTCTTGCTGCTCCTCAGCGGCCATTGGCACTGCACCTACAGCAGCACAGACATTGGGGCTCCGGGCTTTCCCTGACGAACAGGGCTTCGACGTTTACCACAAGCTGCACTTGGTCGCTCCATGATAAAAAAACCCAAGAAATCACGAACGTCGGATGATTGCTCCCACACCAAAAGTGCCAGCCACTCAAGCTCTTGCTGCTCCTCAGCGGCCATTGCCAGTCCATCTACCGCACCAGAGACATGGGGGCTCCGGGCTTTCCCTGACGAAGAGGGCTTCGACGTTTACCACCAGCTGTACATGGGCGCCCACTGAAAATAAAACCCCGAAAAATTACGAACGTCGGACGATTGCTCCCACACCCAAAGTGCCAGACACTCAAGCTCTTGCTGCTCCTCAGCGGCCATTGGCAGCGCACCTACAGCAGCACAGACATTGGGGCTCCGGGCTTTCCCTGACGAACAGGGCTTCGACATTTACCACCAGCTGCACGACGACTCTCACTGAAAAAAACCCCAAGAAATCACGAACGTCGGACGATTGCTCCCACACCAAAAGTGCCAGCCACTCAAGCTCCTGCTGCTCCTCAGCGGCCATTGGCAGTGCACCTACAGCACCACAGGCATTGGGGCTCCGGGCTTTCCCTGACGAACAGGGCTTCGACGTTTACCACCAGCTGCACGTGGGAGCTCACTGAAAAAAAAACCCCAAAAAATCATGAACGTTGGACGGTTGCAGCCACACCAAAAGTGCCAGCCACTGAAGCTCCTGCTGCTCCTCAGCGGCCATTGGCAGTGCACCTACAGCAGCACAGACATTGGGGCTCTGGGATATCCCAGACGAAGAGGCCTTCGACGTTTACCACCAGCTGCACCTGGGCGCCCACTGAAAAAAAAGCTCAAAAAATTACGAACGTCGGACGATTGCCCCCACACCAAAAGTGCCAGACACTCAAGCTCTTGCTGCTCCTCAGCGGCCATTGGCAGTGCACCTACAGCAGCACAGACATTGTGGCTCCGGGCTTTCCCTGACGAACAGTTCTTCAACTTTTAAAACCAGCTGCACGTGGTCGCCACCTAAAAAAAAAAATCGAAAAATCATGAACGTCGGACCATTGCTCCCACACCAAAAGTGCCAACCACTGAAGCTCTTGCTGCTCCTCAGCGGCCATTGGCAGTCCACCTACGGCACTAGTGACATTGGGGCTCCGGGCTTTCCCTGACGAACAGGGCTTCGACGTTTACCACCAGCTGCACCAGTGCACCCACTGAAAATAATCCCCGAAAAATCACGAACGTCGGATGATTGCTCCCACACCAAAAGTGCCAGCCACTCAAGCTCTTGCTGCTCCTCAGCGGCCATTGGCAGTGCACCTACAGCAGCACAGACATTGGGGTCCGGGCTTTCCCTGATGAACAGGGCTTCGACGTTTACCACCAGCTGCACTTGGTTGCTCCATGATAAAAAAACCCAAGAAATCACCAACGTCGGATGATTGCTCCCACACCAAAAGTGCCAGCCACTCAAGCTCTTGCTGCTCCTCAGCGGCCATTTCCAGTCCATCTACCGCACCAGAGACATGGGGGCTCCGTGCTTTCCCTGACGAACAGGGCTTCGACTTTTACCACCAGCTACACGTGGGCGCTCCCTGAAAATAAAACCCCGAAAAATTACGAACGTCGGACGATTGCTCCCACACCAAAAGTGCCAGACACTCAAGCTCTTGCTGCTCCTCAGCGGCCATTGGCAGTGCACCTACAGCAGCACAGACGTTGGGGCTCCGGGCTTTCCCTGACGAACAGGGCTTCGACGTTTACCACCAGCTGCACCTGTGCGCCCACTGAAAATAATCCCCGAAAAATCACGAACGTCGGACGATTGCTGCCACACCGAAAGTGCCAGCCACTCAAGCTCTTGCTGCTCCTCAGCGGCCATTGGCAGCGCATCTACAGCACCACAGACATTGGGGCACCAGTCTATCCCTGATAAACAGGGCTTCGACGTTTACCACCAGGTGCACGTGGGTGCCCTCTGAAAAAAACACTGAAAAATCACGAACGTCAGACGATTGCTCCCACACCAAAAGTGCCAGCCACTCAAGCTCTTGCTGCTCCTCAGCGGCCATTGGCATCGCACGTACAGCAGCACAGACATTGTGGCTCCGGGCTTTCCCTGACGAACAGGGCTTCGACGTTTACCACCAGCTGCACTTGATCGCTCCATGATAAAAAACCCCAAGAAATCACGAACGTCGGACGATTGCTCCCACACCAAAAGTGCCAGCCACTCAAGCTCTTGCTGCTACTCAGCGGCCATTGGCACTCCACGTACTGCACCAGAGACATTGAGGCTCCGGTCTTTCCCTGACGAACAGGGCTTCGACATTTACCACCAGCTGCACAACGGCGCCCCCTGAAAAAAAACCCAGGAAAATCACGAACGTCGGACCATTGCTCCCACACCAAAAGTGCCAGCCACTCAAGCTCTTGCTGCTCCTCAGCGGCCATTGGTAGTCCACCTACGGCACCAGTGACATTGGGGCTCAGGGCTTTCCCTGACGAACAGGGCTTCAACGTTTACCACCAGCTGCACCTGGGCGCCCCCTGAAAAAAAAACCAGAAAAATCACGAACGTCGGACTATTTCTCCCTCACCAAAAGTGCCAGACACTCAAGCTCTTGCTGCTCCACAGCGGCCATTAGCAGTGCACCTACAGCACCACAGACATTGGTGCACCAGGCTATCAATGATGAACAGGGCTTCGATGTTTACCACCAGCTGCACGTGGGTGCTCCCTGAAATAAAACCCCGAAAAATCACGAACGTCGGATGATTGCTCCCACACCAAAAGTGCCAGCCACTCAAGCTCTTGCTGGTACTCAGCGGCCATTGGCAGTGCACCTACAGCACCACAGACATTGTAGCTCCGGGCTTTCCCTGACGAACAGGGCTTCGATGTTTATCACCAGCGGCGCGTGGGCGCTCACTGAAAAGAAACCCCAAGAAATCACGAACGCTGGACGATTGCTCCCACAGCAAAAGTGCCAGCCACTCAAGCTCTTGCTGCTCCTCAGCGGCCATTGGCAGTGCACCTACAGCACCACAGACATTGGGGATCCGGGCTTTCCCTGACCAACAGGGTTTCGACGTTTACCACCAGCTGCACGTGGGCGCCCACTGAAAATAACCCCGAAGAATCACGAACGTCGGACAATTGCTCCCACACCAAAAGTGCCAGCCACTCAAGCTCTTGCTGCTCCTCAGCGGCCATTGGCAGTGCACCTACAGCACCACAGACATTGGGGCTCCGGGCTTTCCCTGATAAACAGGGCTTCGACGTTTGTCACCAGCTGCACATGGGCGCCCACTGAAAACACCCCGAAAAATCATGAACGTCAGACGATTGCTCCCACACCAAAAGTGCCAGCCACTCAAGCTCTTGCTGCTCCTCAGCGGCCATTGGCAGCGCACCTACAGCAGGCACAGACATTGGGGCTCCGGGCTTTCCCTGACGAACAGGGCTTCGACATTTACCACCAGCTGCACGTGGGCGCCCACTGAAAAAAGCCCAGAAAAATGACGAACGTCAGACGATTGCTCCCACACCAAAAGTGCCAGCCACTAAAGCTCTTGCTGCTCCTCAGCTACCATTGGCAGCGCACCTGCAGCACCACAGACATTGGGGCTCCGGGCTTTCCCTGACGAACAGGGCTTCGACGTTTACCACCAGCTGCACGACGACTCTCACTGAAAAAAACCCCAAGAAATCACGAACGTTGGACGATTGCTCCCACACCAAAAGTGCCAGCCACTCAAGCTCTTGCTGCTCCTCAGCGGCCATTGGCAGTGCACCTACAGCACCACAGACATTGGGGCTCCAGGCTTTCCATGACGAACAGGGCTTCGACGTTTACCACCAGCTGCACATGGGCGCCCACTGAAAATAATCCCGAAGAAACACGAACGTCGGACAATTGCTCCCACACCAAAAGTGCCAGCCACTCAAGCTCTTGCTGCTCCTCAGCGGCCATTGGCACTCCACGTACTGCACCAGAGACATTGAGGCTCCGGGCTTTCCCTGATGAACAGGGCTTCGACCTGTTTACCACCAGCTGCACTTGATCGCTCCATGATAAAAAGCCCCGAAAAATCACGAACGTCGGACGATTGCTGCCACACCAAAAGTGCCAGCCACTCAAGCTCCTGCTGCTCCTCAGCAGCCATTGGCACTCCACCTACAGCAGCACAGACATTGGGGCTCTGGGCTTTCCCAGACGAACAGGCCTTCGCCGTTTACCACCAGCTGCACCTGGCGCCCCCTGAAAAAAAGCCCAAAAAATTACGAACGTCGGACGATTGCTGCCACACCAAAAGTGCCAGCCACTCAAGCTCTTGCTGCTCCTCAGCGGCCATTGGCAGTCCACCTACAGCAGCACAGACATTGGGGCTCCGGGCTTTCCCTGACGAACAGTTCTTCAACGTTTACCACCAGCTGCACGTGGTCGCCCACTAAAAAAAATCGAAAAATCATGAACATCGGACCATTGCTCCCACACCAAAAGTGCCAGCCACTCAAGCTCTTGCTGCTCCTCAGCGGCCATTGGCAGTCCACCTACGGCACTAGTCACATTGGGGCTCCGGGCTTTCCCTGACGAACAGGGCTTCCACGTTTACCACCAGCTGCACATGGGCGCCCACTGAAAATAATCCCGAAAAATCACGAACGTCGGACGATTGCTCCCACACCAAAAGTGCCAGCCACTCAAGCTCTTGCTGCTCCTCAGCGGCCATTGGCACTCGCACGTACAGCAGCACAGACATTGTGGCTCCGGGCTTTCCCTGACGAACAGGGCTTCGACCTGTTTACCACCAGCTGCACATGATCGCTCCATGATAAAAAACCCCAAGAAATCACCAACGTCGGACGATTGCTCCCACACCAAAAGTGCCAGCCACTCAAGCTCTTGCTGCTCCTCAGCGGCCATTGGCAGTCCACCTACAGCACCAGTGACATTGGGGCTCTGGGCTTTCCCTGACGAACAGGGCTTCGCCGTTTACCACCAGCTGCACGTGGGCGCCCCCTGAAAAAAAACCCCGAAAAATTACGAACGTCGGACGATTGCTGCCACACCAAAAGTGCCAGCCACTCAAGCTCTTGCTGCTCCTCAGCGGCCATTGGCAGTCCACCTACAGCAGCACAGACATTGGGGCTCCGGGCTTTCCCTGACGAACAGTTCTTCAACGTTTACCACCAGCTGCACGTGGGCGCCCACTGAAAAAAAATCGAAAAATCATGAACATCGGACCATTGCTCCCACACCAAAAGTGCCAGCCACTCAAGCTCTTGCTGCTCCTCAGCGGCCATTGGCATCGCACGTACAGCAGCACAGACATTGTGGCTCCGGGCTTTCCCTGACGAACAGGGCTTCGACGTTTACCACCAGCTGCACATGATCGCTCCATGATAAAAAACCCCAAGAAATCACCAACGTCGGACGATTGCTCCCACACCAAAAGTGCCAGCCACTCAAGCTCTTGCTGCTCCTCCGCGGCCATTGGCAGTCCACCTA
This sequence comes from Otis tarda, assembly GCA_026413225.1. Taxonomy (NCBI): domain Eukaryota; kingdom Metazoa; phylum Chordata; class Aves; order Otidiformes; family Otididae; genus Otis; species Otis tarda. Next base: position 189,630 of record JAPMTP010000066.1, read on the forward strand.
CGGCACCAGTGACATTGGGGCTCAGGGCTTTCCCTGACGAACAGGGCTTCGACGTTTACCACCAGCTGCACGTGGGCGCCCCCTGAAAAAAAACCCAGAAAAATCACGAACGTCGGATGATTGCTCCCACACCAAAAGTGCCAGCCACTCAAGCTCTTGCTGCTCCTCAGCGGCCATTGGCCGCGCACCTACAGCAGCACAGACATTGGGGCTCCGGGCTTTCCCTGATAAAAAGGGCTTCGATGTTTGTCACCAGCTACACGTGGGCGCCCACTGAAAACACCCCGAAAAATCATGAACGTCAGACGATTGCTCCCACACCAAAAGTGCCAGCCACTCAAGATCTTGCTGCTCCTCAGCGGCCATTGCCAGTCCATCTACCGCACTAGAGACATGGGGGCTCCGGGCTTTCTCTGACGAACAGGGCTTCGACGTTTACCACCAGCTGCACGTGGGCACTCCCTGAAAATAAAACCCCGAAAAATTACGAACGTCGGACGATTGCTCCCACACCAAAAGTGCCAGCCACTCAAGCTCTTGTTGCTCCTCAGCGGCAATTGGCAGTGCACCTACAGCACCACAGGCATTGGGGCTCCGGGCTTTCCCTGACGAACAGGGCTTCGACGTTTACCACCAGCTGCACGTGGGAGCTCACTGAAAAAAAACCCCCAAAAAATCACGAACGTTGGACGGTTGCAGCCACACCAAAAGTGCCAGCCAGTGAAGCTCCTGCTGCTCCTCAGCGGCCATTGGCAGTGCACCTACAGCAGCACAGACATTGGGGCTCTGGGATATCCCAGACGAAGAGGCCTTCGACGTTTACCACCAGCTGCACCTGGGCGCCCACTGAAAAAAAAGCCCAAAAAATTACGAACGTCGGACGATTGGCCCCACACCAAAAGTGCCAGCCACTCAAGCTCTTGTTGCTCCTCAGCGGCAATTGGCAGTGCACCTACAGCAGCACAGACATTGGGGCTCCGGGCTTTCCCTGACGAACAGGGCTTCGACGTTTACCACCAGCTGCACGTGGGAGCTCACTGAAAAGAAACCCCCAAAAAATCACGAACGTTGGACGGTTGCAGCCACACCAAAAGTGCCAGCCACTGAAGCTCCTGCTGCTCCTCAGCGGCCATTGGCAGTGCACCTACAGCAGCACAGACATTGGGGCTCTGGGATATCCCAGACGAAGAGGCCTTCGACGTTTACCACAAGCTGCACCTGGGCGCCCACTGAAAAAAAAGCCCAAAAAATTACGAACGTCGGACGATTGCCCCCACACCAAAAGTGCCAGACACTCAACCTCTTGCTGCTCCTCAGCGGCCATTGGCAGTGCACCTACAGCAGCACAGACATTGTGGCTCCGGGCTTTCCCTGACGAACAGTTCTTCAACTTTTAAACCAGCTGCACGTGGTCGCCCACCTAAAAAAAATCGAAAAATCATGAACGTCGGACCATTGCTCCCACACCAAAAGTGCCAGCCACTCAAGCACTTGCTGCTCCTCAGCGGCCATTGGCAGTCCACCTACGGCACTAGTGACATTGGGGCTCCGGGCTTTCCCTGACGAACAGGGCTTCGACGTTTACCACCAGCTGCACCTGTGCACCCACTGAAAATAATCCCCGAAAAATCACGAACGTCGGATGATTGCTCCCACACCAAAAGTGCCAGCCACTCAAGCTCTTGCTGCTCCTCAGCGGCCATTGGCAGTGCACCTACAGCAGCACAGACATTGGGGTCCGGGCTTTCCCTGATGAACAGGGCTTCGACGTTTACCACCAGCTGCACTTGGTTGCTCCATGATAAAAAAACTCAAGAAGTCACCAACGTCGGATGATTGCTCCCACACCAAAAGTGCTAGCCACTCAAGCTCTTGCTGCTCCTCAGCGGCCATTTCCAGTCCATCTACCGCACCAGAGACATGGGGGCTCCGGGCTTTCCCTGACGAACAGGGCTTCGACGTTTACCACCAGCTACACGTGGGCGCTCCCTGAAAATAAAACCCCGAAAAATTATGAACGTCGGACGATTGCTCCCACACCAAAAGTGCCAGACACTCAAGCTCTTGCTGCTCCTCAGCGGCCATTGGCAGCGCATCTACAGCACCACAGACATTGGGGCACCAGTCTATCCCTGATAAACAGGGCTTCGACGTTTACCAACAGCTGCACGTGGGCGCCCTCTGAAAAAAACACTGAAAAATCACGAACGTCGGACGATTGCTCCCACACCAAAAGTGCCAGCCACTCAAGCTCTTGCTGCTCCTCAGCGGCCATTGGCATCGCACGTACAGCAGCACAGACATTGTGGCTCCGGGCTTTCCCTGACGAACAGGGCTTCGACGTTTACCACCAGCTGCACTTGATCGCTCCATGATAAAAAACCCCAAGAAATCACGAACGTCGGACGATTGCTCCCACACCAAAAGTGCCAGCCACTCAAGCTCTTGCTGCTACTCAGCGGCCATTGGCACTCCACGTACTGCACCAGAGACATTGAGGCTCCGGGCTTTCCCTGACGAACAGGGCTTCCACATTTACCACCAGCTGCACAACGGCGCCCCCTGAAAAAAAACCCAGGAAAATCACGAACGTCGGACCATTGCTCCCACACCAAAAGTGCCAGCCACTCAAGCTCTTGCTGCTCCTCAGCGGCCATTGGCAGTCCACCTACAGCACCACAGACATTGGGGCTCAGGGCTTTCCCTGACGAACAGGGCTTCAACGTTTACCACCAGCTGCACCTGGGCGCCCCCTGAAAAAAAAACCAGAAAAATCACGAACGTCGGACTATTTCTCCCTCACCAAAAGTGCCAGACACTCAAGCTCTTGCTGCTCCACAGCGGCCATTAGCAGTGCACCTACAGCACCACAGACATTGGTGCACCAGGCTATCAATGATGAACAGGGCTTCGATGTTTACCACCAGCTGCATGTGGGTGCTCCCTGAAATAAAACCCCAAGAAATCACGAACGTCGGATGATTGCTCCCACACCAAAAGTGCCAGCCACTCAAGCTCTTGCTGCTCCTCAGCGGCCATTGGCAGTGCACCTACAGCACCACAGACATTGGGGCTCCGGGCTTTCCCTGATAAACAGGGCTTCGATGTTTGTCACCAGCTGCACGTGGGCGCCCACTGAAAAGAAAACCCCCAAGAAATCACGAACGTCAGACGATTGCTCCCACAGCAAAAGTGCCAGCCACTCAAGCTCTTGCTGCTCCTCAGCGGCCATTGGCAGCGCACCTACAGCAGCACAGACATTGGGGCTCCGGGCTGTCCCTGACGAACAGGGCTTCGACGTTTACCACCAGCTGCACGTGGGCGCCCACTGAAAAAAAGCCCAGAAAAATGACGAACGTCAGACGATTGCTCCCACACCAAAAGTGCCAGCCACTCAAGCTCTTGCTGCTCCTCAGCTACCATTGGCAGGGCACCTGCAGCACCACAGACATTGGGGCTCCGGGCTTTCCCTGACGAACAGGGCTTCGACGTTTACCACCAGCTGCACGACGACTCTCACTGAAAAAAACCCCAAGAAATCACGAACGTTGGACGATTGCTCCCACACCAAAAGTGCCAGCCACTCAAGCTCTTGCTGCTCCTCAGCGGCCATTGGCAGTGCACCTACAGCACCACAGACATTGGGGCTCCAGGCTTTCCATGACGAACAGGGTTTCGCCGTTTACCACCAGCTGCACATGGGCGCCCACTGAAAATAATCCCGAAGAAACACGAACGTCGGACAATTGCTCCCACACCAAAAGTGCCAGCCACTCAAGCTCTTGCTGCTCCTCAGCGGCCATTGGCACTCCACGTACTGCACCAGAGACATTGAGGCTCCGGGCTTTCCCTGATGAACAGGGCTTCGACCTGTTTACCACCAGCTGCTCTTGATCGCTCCATGATAAAAAACCCCGAAAAATCACGAACGTCGGACGATTGCTGCCACACCAAAAGTGCCAGCCACTCAAGCTCCTGCTGCTCCTCAGCAGCCATTGGCACTCCACCTACAGCAGCACAGACATTGGGGCTCTGGGCTTTCCCAGACGAACAGGCCTTCGCCGTTTACCACCAGCTGCACCTGGCGCCCCCTGAAAAAAAAGCCCAAAAAATTAAGAACGTCGGACGATTGCTGCCACACCAAAAGTGCCAGCCACTCAAGCTCTTGCTGCTCCTCAGCGGCCATTGCCAGTCCACCTACAGCAGCACAGACATTGGGGCTCCGGGCTTTCCCTGACGAACAGTTCTTCAACGTTTACCACCAGCTGCACGTGGTCGCCCACTAAAAAAAAAAATCGAAAAATCATGAACATCGGACCATTGCTCCCACACCAAAAGTGCCAGCCACTCAAGCTCTTGCTGCTCCTCAGCGGCCATTGGCAGTCCACCTACGGCACTAGTCACATTGGGGCTCCGGGCTTTCCCTGACGAACAGGGCTTCCACGTTTACCACCAGCTGCACCTGGGCGCCCACTGAAAATAATCCCCGAAAAATCACGAACGTCGGACGATTGCTCCCACACCAAAAGTGCCAGCCACTCAAGCTCTTGCTGCTCCTCAGCGGCCATTGGCAGTGCACCTACAACACCACAGACATTGGGGCACCAGGCTATCCCTGATAAACAGGGCTTCGATGTTTACCACCAGCTGCACGTGGGCGCCCTCTGAACAAAACACTGAAAAATCACGAACGTCGGACGATTGCTCCCACACCAAAAGTGCCAGCCACTCAAGCTCTTGCTGCTCCTCAGCGGCCATTGGCATCGCACGTACAGCAGCACAGACATTGTGGCTCCGGGCTTTCCCTGACGAACAGGGCTTCGACGTTTACCACCAGCTGCACATGATCGCTCCATGATAAAAAACCCCAAGAAATCACCAACGTCGGACGATTGCTCCCACACCAAAAGTGCCAGCCACTCAAGCTCTTGCTGCTCCTCCGCGGCCATTGGCAGTCCACCTACGGCACCAGTGACATTGGGGCTCAGGGCTTTCCCTGACGAACAGGGCTTCGACGTTTACCACCAGCTGCTCGTGGGCGCCCCCTGAAAAAAAACCCAGAAAAATCACGAACGTCGGATGATTGCTCCCACACCAAAAGTGCCAGCCACTCAAGCTCTTGCTGCTCCTCAGCGGCCATTGGCCGCGCACCTACAGCACCACAGACATTGGGGCTCCGGGCTTTCCCTGATAAAAAGGGCTTCGATGTTTGTCACCAGCTACACGTGGGCGCCCACTGAAAACACCCCGAAAAATCATGAACGTCAGACGATTGCTCCCACACCAAAAGTGCCAGCCACTCAAGCTCTTGCTGCTCCTCAGCGGCCATTGGCAGCGCACCTACAGCAGCACAGACATTGGGGCTCCGGGCTTTCCCTGACGAACAGGGCTTCGACATTTACCACCAGCTGCACGACGACTCTCACTGAAAAAAACCCCAAGAAATCACGAACGTCGGACGATTGCTCCCACACCAAAAGTGCCAGCCACTCAAGCTCTTGCTGCTCCTCTGCGGCCATTGGCAGTGCACCTACAGCACCACAGGCATTGGGGCTCCGGGCTTTCCCTGATAAACAGGGCTTCGACGTTTGTCACCAGCTGCACATGGGCGCCCACTGAAAACACCCCGAAAAATCATGAACGTCAGACGATTGCTCCCACACCAAAAGTGCCAGCCACTCAAGCTCTTGCTGCTCCTCAGCGGCCATTGGCAGCGCACCTACAGCAGCACAGACATTGGGGCTCCGGGCTTTCCCTGACGAACAGGGCTTCGACGTTTACCACCAGCTGCACGTGGGCGCCCACTGAAAAAAAGCCCAGAAAAATGACGAACGTCAGACGATTGCTCCCACACCAAAAGTGCCAGCCACTAAAGCTCTTGCTGCTCCTCAGCTACCATTGGCAGGGCACCTGCAGCACCACAGACATTGGGGCTCCGGGCTTTCCCTGACGAACAGGGCTTCGACGTTTACCACCAGCTGCACGACGACTCTCACTGAAAAAAACCCCAAGAAATCACGAACGTTGGACGATTGCTCCCACACCAAAAGTGCCAGCCACTCAAGCTCTTGCTGCTCCTCAGCGGCCATTGGCAGTGCACCTACAGCACCACAGACATTGGGGCTCCAGGCTTTCCATGACGAACAGGGTTTCGCCGTTTACCACCAGCTGCACATGGGCGCCCACTGAAAATAATCCCGAAGAAACACGAACGTCGGACAATTGCTCCCACACCAAAAGTGCCAGCCACTCAAGCTCTTGCTGCTCCTCAGCGGCCATTGGCACTCCACGTACTGCACCACAGACATTGAGGCTCTGGGCTTTCCCTGATGAACAGGGCTTCGACATGTTTACCACCAGCTGCACTTGATCGCTCCATGATAAAAAACCCCAAAAAATCACGAACGTCGGACGATTGCTGCCACACCAAAAGTGCCAGCCACTCAAGCTCCTGCTGCTCCTCAGCAGCCATTGGCACTCCACCTACAGCAGCACAGACATTGGGGCTCTGGGCTTTCCCAGACGAACAGGCCTTCGCCGTTTACCACCAGCTGCACCTGGCGCCCCCTGAAAAAAAAGCCCAAAAAATTACGAACGTCGGACGATTGCTACCACACCAAAAGTGCCAGCCACTCAAGCTCTTGCTGCTCCTCAGCGGCCATTGCCAGTCCACCTACAGCAGCACAGACATTGGGGCTCCGGGCTTTCCCTGACGAACAGTTCTTCAACGTTTACCACCAGCTGCACGTGGTCGCCCACTAAAAAAAAAAATCGAAAAGTCATGAACATCGGACGATTGCTCCCACACCAAAAGTGCCAGCCACTCAAGCTCTTGCTGCTCCTCAGCGGCCATTGGCAGTGCACCTACAGCACCACAGACATTGGGGCACCAGGCTATCCCTGATAAACAGGGCTTCGATGTTTACCACCAGCTGCACGTGGGCGCCCTCTGAACAAAACACTGAAAAATCACGAACGTCGGACGATTGCTCCCACACCAAAAGTGCCAGCCACTCAAGCTCTTGCTGCTCCTCAGCGGCCATTGGCATCGCACGTACAGCAGCACAGACATTGTGGCTCCGGGCTTTCCCTGACGAACAGGGCTTCGACGTTTACCACCAGCTGCACATGATCGCTCCATGATAAAAAACCCCAAGAAATCACCAACGTCGGACGATTGCTCCCACACCAAAAGTGCCAGCCACTCAAGCTCTTGCTGCTCCTCCGCGGCCATTGGCAGTCCACCTACGGCACCAGTGACATTGGGGCTCAGGGCTTTCCCTGACGAACAGGGCTTCGACGTTTACCACCAGCTGCACGTGGGCGCCCCCTGAAAAAAACCCAGAAAAATCACGAACGTCGGATGATTGCTCCCACACCAAAAGTGCCAGCCACTCAAGCTCTTGCTGCTCCTCAGCGGCCATTGGCCGCGCACCTACAGCACCACAGACATTGGGGGTCCGGGCTTTCCCTGATAAAAAGGGCTTCGATGTTTGTCACCAGCTACACGTGGGCGCCCACTGAAAACACCCCGAAAAATCATGAACGTCAGACGATTGCTCCCACACCAAAAGTGCCAGCCACTCAAGCTCTTGCTGCTCCTCAGCGGCCATTGCCAGTCCATCTACCGCACTAGAGACATGGGGGCTCCGGGCTTTCTCTGACGAACAGGGCTTCGACGTTTACCACCAGCTGCACGTGGGCGCTCCCTGAAAATAAAACCCCGAAAAATTACGAACGTCGGACGATTGCTCCCACACCAAAAGTGCCAGCCACTCAAGCTCTTGTTGCTCCTCAGCGGCCATTGGCAGTGCACCTACAGGAGCACAGACATTGGGGCTCCGGGCTTTCCCTGACGAACAGGGCTTCGACGTTTACCACCAGCTGCACGTGGGAGCTCACTGAAAAAAAACCCCCAAAAAATCACGAACGTTGGACGGTTGCAGCCACACCAAAAGTGCCAGCCACTGAAGCTCCTGCTGCTCCTCAGCGGCCATTGGCAGTGCACCTACAGCAGCACAGACATTGGGGCTCTGGGATATCCCAGACGAAGAGGCCTTCGACGTTTACCACCAGCTGCACCTGGGCGCCCACTGAAAAAAAAGCCCAAAAAATTACGAACGTCGGACGATTGCCCCCACACCAAAAGTGCCAGCCACTCAAGCTCTTGCTGCTCCTCAGCGGCCATTGGCAGTGCACCTACAGCAGCACAGACATTGGGGCTCCGGGCTTTCCCTGACGAACAGGGCTTCGACGTTTACCACCAGCTGCACGTGGGAGCTCACTGAAAAAAAACCCCCAAAAAATCACGAACGTTGGACGATTGCAGCCACACCAAAAGTGCCAGCCACTGAAGCTCCTGCTGCTCCTCAGCGGCCATTGGCAGTGCACCTACAGCAGCACAGACATTGGGGCTCTGGGATATCCCAGACGAAGAGGCCTTCGACGTTTACCACCAGCTGCACCTGGGCGCCCACTGAAAAAAAAGCCCAAAAAATTACGAACGTCGGACGATTGCCCCCACACCAAAAGTGCCAGACACTCAAGCTCTTGCTGCTCCTCAGCGGCCATTGGCAGTGCACCTACAGCAGCACAGACATTGGGGCTCCGGGCTTTCCCTGACGAACAGGGCTTCGACGTTTACCACCAGCTGCACCTGTGCGCCCACTGAAAATAAACACCGAAAAATCACGAACGTCGGACGATTGCTCCCACACCAAAAGTGCCAGCCACTCAAGCTCTTGCTGCTCCTCAGCGGCCATTGGCACGTCACGTACAGCAGCACAGACATTGTGGCTCCCGGGCTTTCCCTGACGAACAGGGCTTCGATGTTTACCACCAGCTGCACTTGATCGCTCTCCATGATAAAAACCCCAAGAAATCACGAACGTCGGACGATTGCTCCCACACCAAAAGTGCCAGCCACTCAAGCTCTTGCTGCTACTCAGCGGCCATTGGCACTCCACGTACTGCACCAGAGACATTGAGGCTCCGGTCTTTCCCTGACGAACAGGGCTTGGACATTTACCACCAGCTGCACAACGGCGCCCCTGAAAAAAACCCAGGAAAATCACGAACGTCGGACCATTGCTCCCACACCAAAAGTGCCAGCCACCAAGCTCTTGCTGCTCCTCAGCGGCCATTGGTAGTCCACCTACGGCACCAGTGACATTGGGGCTCAGGCTTTCCCTGACGAACAGGGCTTCAACGTTTACCACCAGCTGCACCTGGGCGCCCCCTGAAAAAAAAAAAAAAACCAGAAAAATCACGAACGTCGGACTATTTCTCCCTCACCAAAAGTGCCAGACACTCAAGCCTTTGCTGCTCCACAGCGGCTATTAGCAGTGCACCTACAGCACCACAGACATTGGGGCACCAGTCTATCCCTGATAAACAGGGCTTCGACGTTTACCACCAGCTGCACGTGGGCGCCCTCTGAAAAAAACACTGAAAAATCACGAACGTCGGACGATTGCTCCCACACCAAAAGTGCCAGCCACTCAAGCTCTTGCTGCTCCTCAGCGGCCATTGGCATCGCACCTACAGCAGCACAGACATTGTGGCTCCGGGCTTTCCCTGACGAACAGGGCTTCGATGTTTACCACCAGCTGCACTTGGGCGCTCCATGATAAAAAACCCCAAGAAATCACGAACGTCGGACGATTGCTCCCACACCAAAAGTGCCAGCCACTCAAGCTCTTGCTGCTCCTCAGCGGCCATTGGCAGCGCACCTACAGCAGCACAGACATTGGGGATCCGGGCTTTCCCTGATCAACAGGGTTTCGACGTTTACCACCAGCTGCACGTGGGCGCCCACTGAAAATAACCCCGAAGAATCACGAACGTCGGACAATTGCTCCCACACCAAAAGTGCTGGCCACTCAAGCTCCTGCTGCTCCTCAGCGGCCATTGGCACTCCACGTACTGTACCAGAGACATTGGGGCTCCGGTCTTTCCCTGACGAACAGGGCTTCGACATTTACCACCAGCTGCACCAGGGCGCTCACTGAAAAAAAACCACAAAAAGTCACGAACGTCGGACGATTGCTCCCACACCAAAAGTGCCAGCCACTCAAGCTCTTGCTGCTCCTCAGCGGCCATTGGCAGCGCACGTACAGCAGCACAGACATTGGGGCTCCGGGCTTTCCCTGACGAACAGGGCTTCGACATTTACCACCAGCTGCACGACGACTCTCACTGAAAAAAACCCCAAGAAATCACGAACGTCGGACGATTGCTCCCACACCAAAAGTGCCAGCCACTCAAGCTCTTGCTGCTCCTCTGCGGCCATTGGCAGTGCACCTACAGCACCACAGGCATTGGGGCTCCGGGCTTTCCCTGATAAACAGGGCTTCGACGTTTGTCACCAGCTGCACATGGGCGCCCACTGAAAACACCCCGAAAAATCATGAACGTCAGACGATTGCTCCCACACCAAAAGTGCCAGCCACTCAAGCTCTTGCTGCTCCTCAGCGGCCATTGCCAGTCCACCTACCGCACCAGAGACATGGGGGCTCCGGGCTTTCCCTGACGAACAGGGCTTCGACGTTTACCACCAGCTGAACCAGGGCGCTCCCTGAAAATAAAACCCCGAAAAATTACGAACGTCGGACGATTGCTCCCACACCAAAAGTGCCAGACACTCAAGCTCTTGCTGCTCCTCAGCGGCAATTGGCAGTGCACCTACAGCAGCACAGACATTGGGGCTCCGGGCTTTTCCTGACGAACAGCACTTCGACGTTTACCACCAGCTGCACGTGGGCGCTCACTGAAAAAAAACCCCCAAAAAATCACGAATGTCGGACGATTGCACCCACACCAAAAGTGCCAGCCACTCAAGCTCTTGCTGCTCCTCAGCGGCCATTGGCCGCGCACCTACAGCACCACAGACATTGGGGCTCCGGGCTTTCCCTGACGAACAGGGCTTCGACGTTTGTCAACAGCTACACGTGGGCGCCCACTGAAAACACCCCGAAAAATCATGAACGTCAGACGATTGCTCCCACACCAAAAGTGCCAGCCACTCAAGCTCTTGCTGCTCCTCAGCGGCCATTGGCAGCGCATCTACAGCACCACAGACATTGTGGCTCCGGGCTTTCCCTGACGAATAGGGCTTCGACGTTTACCACCAGCTGCACCTGGGCGCTCCCTGAAAACAAAACCCCAAGAAACCAAAAACGCTGGACGGTTGCTCCCACAGCAAAAGTGCCAGCCAATCAAGCTCTTGCTGCTCCTCAGCCGCCATTGGCAGCGCACCTACAGCACCAGAGACATTGGGGCTCCGGCCTTTCCTGACCAACAGGGTTTCGACGTTTACCACCAGCTGCACGTGGGCGCCCACTGAAAATAACCCCGAAGAATCACGAACGTCGGACAATTGCTCCCACACCAAAAGTGCCAGCCACTCAAGCTCCTGCTGCTCCTCAGCGGCCATTGGCACTCCACGTACTGCACCAGAGACATTGGGGCTCCGGTCTTTCCCTGACGAACAGGGCTTCGACATTTACCACCAGCTGCACCAGGGCGCCCCCTGAAAAAAACCCAGGAAAATCACGAACGTCGGACCATTGCTCCCACACCAAAAGTGCCAGCCACTCAAGCTCTTGCTGCTCCTCAGCGGCCATTGGCAGCGCACCTACAGCAGCACAGACATTGGGGCTCCGGGCTTTCCCTGATGAACAGGGCTTCGACGTTTACGACCAGCTGCACCTGGGCGCCCACTGAAAAAAATCCCTGAAAAATCACGAACGTCAGACGATTGCTCCCACACCAAAAGTGCCAGCCACTCAAGCTCTTGCTGCTCCTCAGCTACCATTGGCAGGGCACCTGCAGCACCACAGACATTGGGGCTCCGGGCTTTCCCTGACGAACAGGGCTTCGACGTTTACCACCAGCTGCACGACGACTCTCACTGAAAAAAACCCCAAGAAATCACGAACGTTGGACGATTGCTCCCACACCAAAAGTGCCAGCCACTCAAGCTCTTGCTGCTCCTCAGCGGCCATTGGCAGTGCACCTACAGCACCACAGACATTGGGGCTCCAGGCTTTCCATGACGAACAGGGTTTCGCCGTTTACCACCAGCTGCACATGGGCGCCCACTGAAAATAATCCCGAAGAAACACGAACGTCGGACAATTGCTCCCACACCAAAAGTGCCAGCCACTCAAGCTCTTGCTGCTCCTCAGAGGCCATTGGCACTCCACGTACTGCACCAGAGACATTGAGGCTCCGGGCTTTCCCTGATGAACAGGGCTTCGACCTGTTTACCACCAGCTGCACTTGATCGCTCCATGATAAAAAACCCCGAAAAATCACGAACGTCGGACGATTGCTGCCACACCAAAAGTGCCAGCCACTCAAGCTCCTGCTGCTCCTCAGCAGCCATTGGCACTCCACCTACAGCAGCACAGACATTGGGGCTCTGGGCTTTCCCAGACGAACAGGCCTTCGCCGTTTACCACCAGCTGCACCTGGCGCCCCCTGAAAAAAAAGCCCAAAAAATTACGAACGTCGGACGATTGCTGCCACACCAAAAGTGCCAGCCACTCAAGCTCTTGCTGCTCCTCAGCGGCCATTGCCAGTCCACCTACAGCACTAGTCACATTGGGGCTCCGGGCTTTCCCTGACGAACAGGGCTTCCACGTTTACCACCAGCTGCACGTGGGCGCCCACTGAAAAAAAAAATCCCCGAAAAATCACGAACGTCGGACGATTGCTCCCACACCAAAAGTGCCAGCCACTCAAGCTCTTGCTGCTCCTCAGCGGCCATTGGCAGTGCACCTACAGCACCACAGACATTGGGGCACCAGGCTATCCCTGATAAACAGGGCTTCGATGTTTACCACCAGCTGCACGTGGGCGCCCTCTGAACAAAACACTGAAAAATCACGAACGTCGGACGATTGCTCCCACACCAAAAGTGCCAGCCACTCAAGCTCTTGCTGCTCCTCAGCGGCCATTGGCATCGCACGTACAGCAGCACAGACATTGTGGCTCCGGGCTTTCCCTGACGAACAGGGCTTCGACGTTTACCACCAGCTGCACATGATCGCTCCATGATAAAAAACCCCAAGAAATCACCAACGTCGGACGATTGCTCCCACACCAAAAGTGCCAGCCACTCAAGCTCTTGCTGCTCCTCCGCGGCCATTGGCAGTCCACCTACGGCACCAGTGACATTGGGGCTCAGGGCTTTCCCTGACGAACAGGGCTTCGACGTTTACCACCAGCTGCACGTGGGCGCCCCCTGAAAAAAAACCCAGAAAAATCACGAACGTCGGATGATTGCTCCCACACCAAAAGTGCCAGCCACTCAAGCTCTTGCTGCTCCTCAGCGGCCATTGGCCGCGCACCTACAGCACCACAGACATTGGGGCTCCGGGCTTTCCCTGATAAAAAGGGCTTCGATGTTTGTCACCAGCTACACGTGGGCGCCCACTGAAAACACCCCGAAAAATCATGAACGTCAGACGATTGCTCCCACACCAAAAGTGCCAGACACTCAAGCTCTTGCTGCTCCTCAGCGGCAATTGGCAGTGCACCTACAGCAGCACAGACATTGGGGCTCCGGGCTTTTCCTGACGAACAGCACTTCGACGTTTACCACCAGCTGCACGTAGGCGCTCACTGAAAAAAAACCCCCAAAAAATCACGAATGTCGGACGATTGCACCCACACCAAAAGTGCCAGCCACTCAAGCTCTTGCTGCTCCTCAGCGGCCATTGGCCGCGCACCTACAGCAGCACAGACATTGGGGCTCCGGGCTTTCCCTGACGAACAGGGCTTCGACGTTTGTCACCAGCTACACGTGGGCGCCCACTGAAAACACCCCGAAAAATCATGAACGTCAGACGATTGCTCCCACACCAAAAGTGCCAGCCACTCAAGCTCTTGCTGCTCCTCAGCGGCCATTGGCAGCGCATCTACAGCACCACAGACATTGTGGCTCCGGGCTTTCCCTGACGAACAGGGCTTCGACGTTTACCACCAGCTGCACCTGGGCGCTCCCTGAAAACAAAACCCCAAGAAACCAAAAACGCTGGACGGTTGCTCCCACAGCAAAAGTGCCAGCCAATCAAGCTCTTGCTGCTCCTCAGCCGCCATTGGCAGCGCACCTACAGCACCAGAGACATTGGGGCTCCGGCCTTTCCTGACCAACAGGGTTTCGACGTTTACCACCAGCTGCACGTGGGCGCCCACTGAAAATAACCCCGAAGAATCACGAACGTCGGACAATTGCTCCCACACCAAAAGTGCCAGCCACTCAAGCTCCTGCTGCTCCTCAGCGGCCATTGGCACTCCACGTACTGCACCAGAGACATTGGGGCTCCGGTCTTTCCCTGACGAACAGGGCTTTGACATTTACCACCAGCTGCACCAGGGAACCCCTGAAAAAAACCCAGGAAAATCACGAACGTCGGACCATTGCTCCCACACCAATAGTGCCAGCCACTCAAGCTCTTGCTGCTCCTCAGCGGCCATTGGCAGCGCACCTACAGCAGCACAGACATTGGGGCTCCGGGCTTTCCCTGATGAACAGGGCTTCGACGTTTACGACCAGCTGCACCTGGGCGCCCACTGAAAAAAATCCCTGAAAAATCACGAACGTCAGACGATTGCTCCCACAACAAAAGTGCCAGCCACTCAAGCTCTTGCTGCTCCTCAGCTACCATTGGCAGGGCACCTGCAGCACCACAGACATTGGGGCTCCGGGCTTTCCCTGACGAACAGGGCTTCGACGTTTACCACCAGCTGCACGACGACTCTCACTGAAAAAAACCCCAAGAAATCACGAACGTTGGACGATTGCTCCCACACCAAAAGTGCCAGCCACTCAAGCTCTTGCTGCTCCTCAGCGGCCATTGGCAGTGCACCTACAGCACCACAGACATTGGGGCTCCAGGCTTTCCATGACGAACAGGGTTTCGCCGTTCACCACCAGCTGCACATGGGCGCCCACTGAAAATAATCCCGAAGAAACACGAACGTCGGACAATTGCTCCCACACCAAAAGTGCCAGCCACTCAAGCTCTTGCTGCTCCTCAGCGGCCATTGGCACTCCACGTACTGCACCAGAGACATTGAGGCTCCGGGCTTTCCCTGATGAACAGGGCTTCGACCTGTTTACCACCAGCTGCACTTGATCGCTCCATGATAAAAAACCCCGAAAAATCACGAACGTCGGACGATTGCTCCCACACCAAAAGTGCCAGCCACTCAAGCTCTTGCTGCTCCTCAGCTTCCATTGGCAGTCCACCTACGGCACTAGTCACATTGGGGCTCCGGGCTTTCCCTGACGAACAGGGCTTCCACGTTTACCACCAGCTGCACGTGGGCGCCCACTGAAAATAATCCCCGAAAAATCACGAACGTCGGACGATTGCTCCCACACCAAAAGTGCCAGCCACTCAAGCTCTTGCTGCTCCTCAGCGGCCATTGGCAGTGCACCTACAGCACCACAGACATTGGGGCACCAGGCTATCCCTGATAAACAGGGCTTCGATGTTTACCACCAGCTGCACGTGGGCGCCCTCTGAACAAAACACTGAAAAATCACGAACGTCGGACGATTGCTCCCACACCAAAAGTGCCAGCCACTCAAGCTCTTGCTGCTCCTCAGCGGCCATTGGCATCGCACGTACAGCAGCACAGACATTGTGGCTCCGGGCTTTCCCTGACGAACAGGGCTTCGACGTTTACCACCAGCTGCACATGATCGCTCCATGATAAAAAACCCCAAGAAATCACCAACGTCGGACGATTGCTCCCACACCAAAAGTGCCAGCCACTCAAGCTCTTGCTGCTCCTCCGCGGCCATTGGCAGTCCACCTACGGCACCAGTGACATTGGGGCTCAGGGCTTTCCCTGACGAACAGGGCTTCGACGTTTACCACCAGCTGCACGTGGGCGCCCCCTGAAAAAAAACCCAGAAAAATCACGAACGTCGGATGATTGCTCCCACACCAAAAGTGCCAGCCACTCAAGCTCTTGCTGCTCCTCAGCGGCCATTGGCCGCGCACCTACCTACAGCACCACAGACATTGGGGCTCCGGGCTTTCCCTGATAAAAAGGGCTTCGATGTTTGTCACCAGCTACACGTGGGCGCCCACTGAAAACACCCGGAAAATCATGAACGTCAGACGATTGCTCCCACACCAAAAGTGCCAGCCACTCAAGCTCTTGCTGCTCCTCAGCGGCCATTGCCAGTCCATCTACCGCACTAGAGACATGGGGGCTCCGGGCTTTCTCTGACGAACAGGGCTTCGACGTTTACCACCAGCTGCACGTGGGCGCTCCCTGAAAATAAAACCCCGAAAAATTACGAACGTCGGACGATTGCTCCCACACCAAAAGTGCCAGCCACTCAAGCTCTTGTTGCTCCTCAGCGGCAATTGGCAGTGCACTTACAGCAGCACAGACATTGGGGCTCCGGGCTTTTCCTGACGAACAGGACTTCGACGTTTACCACCAGCTGCACGTGGGCGCTCACTGAAAAAAAAACCCCCAAAAAATCACGAACGTCGGACGTTTGCACCCACACCAAAAGTGCCAGCCACTCAAGCTCTTGCTGCTCCTCAGCGGCCATTGGCAGTGCACCTACAGCACCACAGACATTGGGGCTCCGGGCTTTCCCTGACGAACAGGGCTTCGACGTTTGTCACCAGCTACACGTGGGCGCCCACTGAAAACACTCCGAAAAATCATGAACGTCAGACGATTGCTCCCACACCAAAAGTGCCAGCCACTCAAGCTCTTGCTGCTCCTCAGCGGCCATTGGCAGTGCACCTACAGCACCACAGACATTGGGGCTCCGGGCTTTCCCTGATAAAAAGGGCTTCGATGTTTGTCACCAGCTACACGTGGGCGCCCACTGAAAACACCCGGAAAATCATGAACGTCAGACGATTGCTCCCACACCAAAAGTGCCAGCCACTCAAGCTCTTGCTGCTCCTCAGCGGCCATTGCCAGTCCATCTACCGCACTAGAGACATGGGGGCTCCGGGCTTTCTCTGACGAACAGGGCTTCGACGTTTACCACCAGCTGCACGTGGGCGCTCCCTGAAAATAAAACCCCGAAAAATTACGAACGTCGGACGATTGCTCCCACACCAAAAGTGCCAGCCACTCAAGCTCTTGTTGCTCCTCAGCGGCAATTGGCAGTGCACCTACAGCAGCACAGACATTGGTGCTCCGGGCTTTTCCTGACGAACAGGACTTCGACGTTTACCACCAGCTGCACGTGGGCGCTCACTGAAAAAAAACCCCCAAAAAATCACGAACGTCGGACGTTTGCACCCACACCAAAAGTGCCAGCCACTCAAGCTCTTGCTGCTCCTCAGCGGCGATTGGCAGTGCACCTACAGCACCACAGACATTGGGGCTCCGGGCTTTCCCTGACGAACAGGGCTTCGACGTTTGTCACCAGCTACACGTGGGCGCCCACTGAAAACACTCCGAAAAATCATGAACGTCAGACGATTGCTCCCATACCAAAAGTGCCAGCCACTCAAGCTCTTGCTGCTCCTCAGCGGCCATTGGCAGCGCATCTACAGCACCACAGACATTGTGGCTCCGGGCTTTCCCTGACGAACAGTTCTTCAACGTTTACCACCAGCTGCACGTGGTCGCCCCCTAAAAAAAATCGAAAAATCACAAACGTCGGACGATTGCTCCCACACCAAAAGTGCCAGCCACTCAAGCTCTTGCTGCTCCTCAGCGGCCATTGGCAGTCCACCTACGGCACTAGTCACATTGGGGCTCCGGGCTTTCCCTGACGAACAGGGCTTCCACGTTTACCACCAGCTGCACCTGTGCGCCCACTTAAAATAATCCCCGAAAAATCACGAACGTCGGACGATTGCTCCCACACCAAAAGTGCCAGCCACTCAAGCTCTTGCTGCTCCTCAGCGGCCATTGGCAGTGCACCTACAGCACCACAGACATTGGGGCTCCAGGCTATCCCTGATAAACAGGGCTTCGATGTTTACCACCAGCTGCACGTGGGCGCCCTCTGAAAAAAAAACACTGAAAAATCACGAACGTCGGACGATTGCTCCCACACCAAAAGTGCCAGCCACTCAAGCTCTTGCTGCTCCTCAGCGGCCATTGGCATCGCACGTACAGCAGCACAGACATTGTGGCTCCGGGCTTTCCCTGACGAACAGGGCTTCGACGTTTACCACCAGCTGCACTTGATCGCTCCATGATAAAAAACCCCAAGAAATCACCAACGTCGGACGATTGCTCCCACACCAAAAGTGCCAGCCACTCAAGCTCTTGCTGCTCCTCAGCGGCCATTGGCAGTGCACCTACAGCACCACAGACATTGGGGCTCCGGGCTTTCCTGACCAACAGGGTTTCGACATTTACCAGCAGCTGCACCAGGGCGACCCCTGAAAAAAACCTGAAAAATCACGAACGTCGGACCATTGCTCCCACACCAAAAGTGCCAGCCACTCAAGCTCTTGCTGCTCCTCAGCGGCCATTGGCAGCGCACCTACAGCAGCACAGACACTGGGGCTCCAGACTTTCCCTGACGAACAGGGCTTCGACGTTTACCACCAGCTGCACCTGGGCGCTCCCTGAAAACAAAACCCCAAGAAACCAAAAACGCTGGACGGTTGCTCCCACAGCAAAAGTGCCAGCCAATCAAGCTCTTGCTGCTCCTCAGCCGCCATTGGCAGCGCACCTACAGCACCAGAGACATTGGGGCTCCGGCCTTTCCTGACCAACAGGGTTTCGACGTTTACCACCAGCTGCACGTGGGCGCCCACTGAAAATAACCCCGAAGAATCACGAACGTCGGACAATTGCTCCCACACCAAAAGTGCCAGCCACTCAAGCTCCTGCTGCTCCTCAGCGGCCATTGGCACTCCACGTACTGCACCAGAGACATTGGGGCTCCGGTCTTTCCCTGACGAACAGGGCTTCGACATTTACCACCAGCTGCACCAGGGAACCCCTGAAAAAAACCCAGGAAAATCACGAACGTCGGACCATTGCTCCCACACCAAAAGTGCCAGCCACTCAAGCTCTTGCTGCTCCTCAGCGGCCATTGGCAGCGCACCTACAGCAGCACAGACATTGGGGCTCCGGGCTTTCCCTGATGAACAGGGCTTCGACGTTTACGACCAGCTGCACCTGGGCGCCCACTGAAAAAAATCCCTGAAAAATCACGAACGTCAGACGATTGCTCCCACAACAAAAGTGCCAGCCACTCAAGGTCTTGCTGCTCCTCAGCTACCATTGGCAGGGCACCTGCAGCACCACAGACATTGGGTCTCCGGGCTTTCCCTGACGAACAGGGCTTCGACGTTTACCACCAGCTGCACGACGACTCTCACTGAAAAAAACCCCAAGAAATCACGAACGTTGGACGATTGCTCCCACACCAAAAGTGCCAGCCACTCAAGCTCTTGCTGCTCCTCAGCGGCCATTGGCAGTGCACCTACAGCACCACAGACATTGGGGCTCCAGGCTTTCCATGACGAACAGGGTTTCGCCGTTCACCACCAGCTGCACATGGGCGCCCACTGAAAATAATCCCGAAGAAACACGAACGTCGGACAATTGCTCCCACACCAAAAGTGCCAGCCACTCAAGCTCTTGCTGCTCCTCAGCGGCCATTGGCACTCCACGTACTGCACCAGAGACATTGAGGCTCCGGGCTTTCCCTGATGAACAGGGCTTCGACCTGTTTACCACCAGCTGCACTTGATCGCTCCATGATAAAAAACCCCAAGAAATCACCAACGTCGGACGATTGCTCCCACACCAAAAGTGCCAGCCACTCAAGCTCTTGCTGCTCCTCCGCGGCCATTGGCAGTCCACCTACGGCACCAGTGACATTGGGGCTCAGGGCTTTCCCTGACGAACAGGGCTTCGACGTTTACCACCAGCTGCACGTGGGCGCCCCCTGAAAAAAAACCCAGAAAAATCACGAACGTCGGATGATTGCTCCCACACCAAAAGTGCCAGCCACTCAAGCTCTTGCTGCTCCTCAGCGGCCATTGGCCGCGCACCTACAGCAGCACAGACATTGGGGCTCCGGGCTTTCCCTGATAAAAAGGGCTTCGATGTTTGTCACCAGCTACACGTGGGCGCCCACTGAAAACACCCGGAAAATCATGAACGTCAGACGATTGCTCCCACACCAAAAGTGCCAGCCACTCAAGCTCTTGCTGCTCCTCAGCGGCCATTGCCAGTCCATCTACCGCACTAGAGACATGGGGGCTCCGGGCTTTCTCTGACGAACAGGGCTTCGACGTTTACCACCAGCTGCACGTGGGCGCTCCTGAAAATAAAACCCCGAAAATTACGAACGTCGGACGATTGCTCCCACACCAAAAGTGCCAGCCACTCAAGCTCTTGTTGCTCCTCAGCGGCAATTGGCAGTGCACTTACAGCAGCACAGACATTGGGGCTCCGGGCTTTTCCTGACGAACAGGACTTCGACGTTTACCACCAGCTGCACGTGGGCGCTCACTGAAAAAAAAACCCCCAAAAAATCACGAACGTCGGACGTTTGCACCCACACCAAAAGTGCCAGCCACTCAAGCTCTTGCTGCTCCTCAGCGGCCATTGGCAGTGCACCTACAGCACCACAGACATTGGGGCTCCGGGCTTTCCCTGACGGACAGGGCTTCGACGTTTGTCACCAGCTACACGTGGGCGCCCACTGAAAACACTCCGAAAAATCATGAACGTCAGACGATTGCTCCCACACCAAAAGTGCCAGCCACTCAAGCTCTTGCTGCTCCTCAGCGGCCATTGGCAGTGCACCTACAGCACCACAGACATTGGGGCTCCGGGCTTTCCCTGATAAAAAGGGCTTCGATGTTTGTCACCAGCTACACGTGGGCGCCCACTGAAAACACTCCGAAAAATCATGAACGTCAGACGATTGCTCCCACACCAAAAGTGCCAGCCACTCAAGCTCTTGCTGCTCCTCAGCGGCCATTGGCAGCGCATCTACAGCACCACAGACATTGTGGCTCCGGGCTTTCCCTGACGAACAGTTCTTCAACGTTTACCACCAGCTGCACGTGGTCGCCCCCTAAAAAAAAAAATCGAAAAATCACAAACGTCGGACGATTGCTCCCACACCAAAAGTGCCAGCCACTCAAGCTCTTGCTGCTCCTCAGCGGCCATTGGCAGTCCACCTACGGCACTAGTCACATTGGGGCTCCGGGCTTTCCCTGACGAACAGGGCTTCCACGTTTACCACCAGCTGCACCTGTGCGCCCACTTAAAATAATCCCCCGAAAAATCACGAACGTCGGACGATTGCTCCCACACCAAAAGTGCCAGCCACTCAAGCTCTTGCTGCTCCTCAGCGGCCATTGGCAGTGCACCTACAGCACCACAGACATTGGGGCTCCAGGCTATCCCTGATAAACAGGGCTTCGATGTTTACCACCAGCTGCACGTGGGCGCCCTCTGAAAAAAAAACACTGAAAAATCACGAACGCCGGACGATTGCTCCCACACCAAAAGTGCCAGCCACTCAAGCTCTTGCTGCTCCTCAGCGGCCATTGGCATCGCACGTACAGCAGCACAGACATTGTGGCTCCGGGCTTTCCCTGACGAACAGGGCTTCGACGTTTACCACCAGCTGCACTTGATCGCTCCATGATAAAAAACCCCAAGAAATCACCAACGTCGGACGATTGCTCCCACACCAAAAGTGCCAGCCACTCAAGCTCTTGCTGCTCCTCAGCGGCCATTGGCAGTGCACCTACAGCACCACAGACATTGGGGCTCCGGGCTTTCCTGACCAACAGGGTTTCGACATTTACCAGCAGCTGCACCAGGGCGACCCCTGAAAAAAACCTGAAAAATCACGAACGTCGGACCATTGCTCCCACACCAAAAGTGCCAGCCACTCAAGCTCTTGCTGCTCCTCAGCGGCCATTGGCAGCGCACCTACAGCAGCACAGACATTGGGACTCCGGGCTTTCCCTGACGAACAGGGCTTCGACGTTTACCACCAGCTGCACGTGGGCGCTCACTGAAAAAAAGCCCAGAAAAATGACGAACGTCAGACGATTGCTCCCACACCAAAAGTGCCAGCCACTCAAGCTCTTGCTGCTCCTCAGCTACCATTGGCAGTCCACCTACAGCACCACAGACATTGGGGCTCCGGGCTTTCCTTGACGAACAGGGCTTCGATGTTTACCACCAGCTGCACCAGGGCGCTCACTGAAAAAAAACCCCAAAAAATCACGAACGTCGGACGATTGCTCCCACACCAAAAGTGCCAGCCACTCAAGCTCTTGCTGCTCCTCAGCGGCCATTGGCAGCGCACCTACAGCAGCACAGACATTGGGGCTCCGGGCTTTCCCTGACGAACAGGGCTTCGACGTTTACCACCAGCTGCACGACGACTCTCACTGAAAAAAACCCCAAGAAATCACGAACGTCGGACGATTGCTCCCACACCAAAAGTGCCAGCCACTCAAGCTCTTGCTGCTCCTCAGCGGCCATTGGCAGTGCACCTACAGCACCACAGACATTGGGGCTCCAGGCTTTCCATGACGAACAGGGTTTCGCCGTTTACCACCAGCTGTACATGGGCGCCCACTGAAAATAATCCCGAAGAAACACGAAAGTCGGACGATTGCTCCCACACCAAAATTACCAGCCACTCAAGCTCTTGCTGCTCCTCAGCGGCCATTGGCACTCCACGTACTGCACCAGAGACATTGAGGTTCCGGGCTTTCCCTGATGAACAGGGCTTCGACGTTTACCACCAGCTGCACTTGATCGCTCCATGATAAAAAACCCCGAAAAATCACGAACGTCGGACGATTGCTGCCACACAAAAAGTGCCAGACACTAAAGCTCTTGCTGCTCCACAGCGGCCATTAGCAGTGCACCTACAGCACCACAGACATTGGGGCACCAGGCTATTCCTGATAAAGAGGACTTCAACGTTTACCACCAGCTGCACGTGGGCGCTCACTGAAAAAAAACCCCCAAAATATCACGAACGTCGAACGATTGCACCCACACCAAAAGTGCCAGCCACTCAAGCTCCTGCTGCTCTTCAGCGGCCATTGGCACTCCACCTTCAGCACCGCAGACATTGGGGCTGTGGGCTTTTCATGACCAACAGTGCTTCGACGTTTACCATCAACTGCATAGGTGCACCCACTAAAAGAAATACCATAAATGGTACGAATGTCAGACGATTGCTCCCACAGCAAAAGTGCCAGCAACTCAAGCTCTTGCTGCTCCTCACTGGCCGTTCACGCCGCATCTACAGCATCGCAGACAATGGGGCTTCTGGCTTTTCCGGACGAGCAGCGCTTCGAAGTTTCCCATCAACTGCCGTCCACTGAAAAAATACCCTAAAAATCACGAATGTCGCACGATTGCTCCCACACCAATCGTGCCAGACACTAAAGCTCTTTCTGCACCTCACCAGCCGTTGATGCCGCATCTACAGCACCACAGACATTGGGGCTGCGGGCTTTCCGTGACGAACAGCGCTTCGACGTTTACCATCAACTGCACGGAAGCGCCCACTGACAAAATACCCTAAAAATCAAGAACGTCAGACGATTGCTCCCACACCAAAAGTGCCAGCAACTCAAGCTCTTGCTGCTTATCACTAGCCATTGACGTCGCATCTAC
The DNA here is from genome assembly GCA_026413225.1 of Otis tarda. Taxonomy (NCBI): domain Eukaryota; kingdom Metazoa; phylum Chordata; class Aves; order Otidiformes; family Otididae; genus Otis; species Otis tarda. The sequence continues at coordinate 213,270 of JAPMTP010000066.1, forward strand.
AGCACCACAGACACTGGGGGTCCAGGCTTTCCCTGATGAACAGCGCTTCGTCGTTTTGCCATCAACAGAACAGGGCCGTCCACTGATAAAATACACTAAAAATCCTAAATGTCTGACGATTGCTCGCACACCAAAAGTGCCAGACACTCAAGCTCTTGCTGCTTATCACTAGCCGTTGACGTCGCATCTACAGCACCACAGACATTGGGGGTCCAAGCTTTCCCACATGAACAGCGCTTCAGCATTTCCCATCAACTGCACAGTGCCGTCCACTGAAAAAATACCCTAAAAATCACGAACGTCGGACCATTGCTCCCACACCACAACTGCCAGCAACTCAAGCTCTTGCTGCTCCTCAGCGGCCATTCACGCCGGTTCTACAGCACCAGCGACACTGGGGCTTTGGGATTTCCCTGACGAACAGCGCTTCGACGTTTACCATCAACTGCACGGAAGCGCCCACTGACAAAATACCCTAAAAATCAAGAACGTCAGACGATTGCTCCCACACCAAAAGTGCCAGCAACTCAAGCTCTTGCTGCTCCTCACCGACTATTGATGCCGTACATACAGCACCACAGACACTGCGGCTCCAGGCTTTCCCTGATGAACACCGCTTCCACGTTTACCATCAACTGTACAAAAGCGCCCACTGAAAAAATATACTAAAAATCACGAACGTCAGACGATTGCTCCCACACTAAAACTGCTAGCAACTAAAGCTCTTGCTGCTCGTCAGCGGCCGTTGACGTCGCATCTACAGCACCACAGACATTGGGGCTCCGGGCTTTCCAGAACGAACAGCGCTTCAACGTTTCCCGTCAACTGCACAGTGCCTCCCACGGAAAAAATACCCTAAAAATCACGAACGTCAGACGATTGCTCCCACACCAAAAGTGCGAGCAACTCAAGCTCTTGCTGCTCCTCACCGCCGTTTCCACCGCAGCTACAGCACCACAGACATTGGGGCTCCGGGCTTTTCATGACCAACAGAGCTTCGAAGTTTACCATTAAGTACTAAGGCCCGCCCTCTTACAAAATGCCCTAAAAATCACGAATGTCGGACGATTGCTCCCACAGCAAAAGTGCCAGCCACTCAAGCTCTTGCTGCTACTCCCCGGCCGTTGACCCCTCATCTACAGCACTAGAGACAATGGGGCTCTGGGCTTTTCCTGACCAACAGTGCATCGACGTCTAGTATGAATTGCACGGAACCGCGCACTGAAAAAATACCCTAAAAATCACAAATGTCAGATGATTGCTCCCACACCAAAAGTGCCACCAACTAAAGGTCTTGCTGATCCTAACCGGCCATTGGCAGCGCATCTACAGCACCACAGACATTTGGATTCCGGGCTTTCCCTGTCGAACTGCGCTTCTACATTTAACATCAACTGCACGGAAGCGCCCACTGAAAATATACTCGAAAAATCACGAACGTCGGACCATTGCTCCCATACGAAAAGTGCCAGCAACTAAAGCTCTTGCTGCTCCTCACAGGCTGTTGACACCGCATCTACAGCACCACCGACACTGGGGCTTCGGGCTTTCCCTGACCCACAGCGCTTCGACTTTTACCATCAACGGAACGGAAGCGCCCACGGAAAAAAAACACAAAAAATCACAAACATCGGACGATTGCTCCCACACCGAAAGTGCCAGCAACGCAGGCTCTTGCTGCTCCTCACCTCCCCTTCACACGGCATCTACAGCACCACAGACACTGAGGCTCCGGACTTCCCATGAAGAACAGCGCTTCGACGTTTACCATCAACTGCACAGGGCTGCCCACTTCCAAAATGCCCCAAAATTCACGAACGTCGGACGATTGCTGCCACACCAAAAGTGCCAGCAACTCAAGCTCTTGCTGCTCCTCACCGGCCGTTGATGCCGCACATACAGCACCACAGACATTGGGGCTCCAGGCTTCCCATGACGAACAGCGCTTTGAAGTTTACCATCAACTGCAGGGAAGAGCCCACTTAAAGATACCCTAAAAATCACGAATATTGGACGATTGCTCCCACACCAAAAGTGCCAGCCACTCAAGCTCTTGCTGCTCCTCAGCGGCCTTTGACGCTGCATCTACAGCACCACCGACACTGGGGCTCTGGGCTTTCCCTGACCAACTCTGCTCGACGTTTACCATCAACTGCAGGGAAGAGCCCACTGAAAAAAAAAACACTAAAAATCATGAACATGGGATGATTGTTCCCACACCAAACGTGCCAGCAACTCAGGCTCTTGCTGCTCCTCACCCACCCTTCACACAGCATCTACAGGACACCAGACACTGGGGCTCTGGGCTTTCCCTGATGAACAGGGCTTCTACGTTTTTCATCAACTACACAGGGCCTCCCACTTACAAAATGCTTCAAAAACCACGAACATTGCACGATTGATACCCCATCAAAAGTGCCAGCAACTAAACCTCTTGCTGGCCCTCACTGGCCGCTGACGCCGCAACTACAGCACCACAGACACTGGGGCTCTCGGCTTTCCATGGCCAAGAGCACTTCGACGTTTGCCATCAATTGCAGGGAAGAGCCCACTGAAAAGAATCCCCGAAAAATCACGAACGTTGGACCATTGCTCCCACACCAAAAGTTCCAGCCACTCAAGCTCCTTTTGCTCCTCAGCGGCCATTGGCAGTGCACCTACAGCACCACAGACATTGGGGCACCAGGCTATCCCTGATAAACAGGGCTTCGATGTTTACCACCAGCTGCACGTGTGCGCTCCATGAAAAAAAAACCCGAAAAAACACGAATGTCGGACCATTGCTCCCACACCAAAAGTGCCAGCCACTCAAGCTCTTGCTGCTCCTCAGCGGCCATTGGCAGTGCACCTACAGCACCAGAGACATTGGGGCTCCGGTCTTTCCCTGACGAACAGGGCTTCGACGTTTACCACTAGCTGCACGTGGGCGCCCCCCGAAAAAAAACCCCGAAAATTCAGGAACGTCGGACGATTGCTCCCACACCAAAAGTGCCAGCCACTCAAGCTCTTGCTGCTCCTCAGCGGCCATTGGCACTCCACGTACTGCACCAGAGACATTGAGGCTCCGGTCTTTCCCTGACGAACAAGGCTTAGACATTTACCACCACCTGCACAATGGCGCCCCCTGAAAAAAAACCCAGGAAAATCACGAACGTCGGACGATTGCTCCCACACCAAAAGTGCCAGACACTCAAGCTCTTGCTGCTCCTCAGCGGCCATTGGCACTCCACCTACGGCACCAGTGACATTGGGGTCAGGGCTTTCCCTGACGAACAGTGCTTCAACGTTTAACACCAGCTGCACCTGGGCGCCCCCTGAATAAAAACCCCGAAAAATCACGAACGTCGGACTATTTCTCCCACACCAAAAGTGCCAGCCACTCAAGCTCTTGCTGCTCCTCAGCTACCGTTAGCAGTGCACCTACAGCACCACAGACATTGGGGCACCAGGCTATCCCTGATGAACAGGGCTTCGACGTTTACCACCAGCTGCACGTGGGCGCTCCCTGAAAAAAAACCCCGAAAAATCACGAACGTCGGATGATTGCTCCCACACCAAAAGTGCCAGCCACTCAAGCTCCTGCTGCTCCTCAGCGGACATTGGCACTCCACGTACTGTACCAGCGACACTGGGGCTCCGGTCTTTCCATGACGAACAGGGCTTCGACATTTACCACCAGCTGACCTGGGCGCCCACTGAAAAAAAACCCCGAAAAATCACGAACGTCGGACGATTGCTCCCACACCAAAAGTGCCAGCCACTCAAGCTCTTGCTGCTCCTCAGCGGCCATTGGCAGCGCACCTACAGCAGCACAGACATTGGGGCTCCGGGCTTTCCCTGACCAACAGGGTTTCGACGTTTACCACCAGCTGCACGTGGGCGCCCACTGAAAATAACCCCGAAGAAACACGAACGTCGGACCATTGCTCCCACACCGAAAGTGCCAGCCACTCAAGCTCCTGCTGCTCCTCAGTGGCCATTGGCACTCCACTTACTGCACAAGAGACATTGGAGCTCCGGTCTTTCCCTGACGAACAGGGCTTCGATGTTTACCAGCAGCTGCACAACAGCGCCCCCTGAAAAAAAACCCCTAAAAATCACGAACGTCAGACGATTGCTCCCACACCAAAAGTGCCAGCCACTCAAGCTCTTGCTGCTCCTCAGCGGCCATTGGCAGCGCACCTACAGCAGCACAGACAGTGGGGCTCCGGGCTTTCCCTGACGAACAGGGCTTCGACGTTTACCACCAGCTGCACGTGGGCGCCCACTGAAAAAAAGCACAGAAAAATGACGAACGTCGGACGATTGCTGCCACACCAAAAGTGCCAGCCACTAAAGCTCTTGCTGCTCTTCAGCGGCCATTGGCAGCGAACCTACAGCAGCACAGACATTGGTGCTCCAGGCTTTCCCTGACGAACAGGGCTTCGCCGTTTACCACCAGCTGCACAACGGCGCCCACTGAAAAAAAGCCCAGAAAAATGACGAACGTCAGACGATAGCTCCCAAACCAAAAGTGCCAGCCACTCAAGCTCTTGCTGCTCCTCAGCTACCATTGGCAGTCCACCTACAGCACCACAGACATTGGGGCTCCGGGCTTGCCTGGACGAACAGTGCTTCGACGTTTACCACCAGCTGCACCAGGGCGCTCACTGAAAAAAAATCCCGAAAAATCACGAACGTCGGACGATTGCTCCCACACCAAAAGTGCCAGCCACTCAAGCTCTTGCTGCTCCTCAGCGGCCATTGGCAGCGCACCTACAGCAGCACAGACATTGAGGCTCCGGGCTTTCCCTGACGAACAGGGCTTCGACGTTTGTCACCAGCTGCACGACGACTCTCAATGAAAAAAACCCCAAGAAATTACGAACGTCGGACCATTGCTCCCACACCAAAAGTGCCAGCCACTCAAGCTCTTGCTGCTCCTCAGCGGCCATTGGCAGTCCACCTACAGCAGCACAGACATTGGGGCTCAGGGCTTTCCCTGACGAACAGGGCTTCAACGTTTACCACCAGCTGCACGTGGGCGCCCCCTGAAAAAAAACCCAGAAAAATCACGAACATCGGACTATTTCTCCAACACCAAAAGTGCCAGCCACTCAAGCTCTTGCTGCTCCTCAGCGGCCATTAGCAGTGCACCTACAGCACCACAGACATTGGGGCACCAGGCTATCCCTGATGAACAGGGCTTCGACGTTTACCACCAGCTGCACGTGGGCGCTCCCTGAAAAAAAACCCCGAAAAATCACGAACGTCGGATGATTGCTCCCACACCAAAAGTGCCAGCCACTCAAGCTCTTGCTGCTCCTCTGCGGCCATTGGCAGCGCATCTACAGCAGCACACACATTGTGGCTCTGGGCTTTCCCTGACGAACAGGGCTTCGATGTTTATCACCAGCGGCACCTGGGCGCTCACTGAAAAAAAACCCCAAGAAATCACGAACGTTGGACGATTGCTCCCACACCAAAAGTGCCAGCCACTCAAGCTCTTGCTGCTCCTCTGCGGCCATTGGCAGCGCACCTACAGCAGCACAGACATTGGGGCTCCGGGCTTTCCCTGACCAACAGGGTTTCGACGTTTACCACAAGCTGCACGTGGGCGTCCACTGAAAATAACCCCGAAGAAACACGAACGTCGGACAATTGCTCCCACACCAAAAAAGCCAGCCACTCAAGCTCCTGCTGCTCCGCAGCGGCCATTGGCACTCCACGTACTGCACCAGAGACATTGGGGCTCCAGGCTTTCCCTGACGAACAGGGCTTCGACGTTTACCACCAGCTGCACTTGATCGCTCCATGATAAAAAACCCCAAGAAATCACGAACGTCGGACGATTGCTCCCACACCAAAAGTGCCAGCCACTCAAGCTCTTGCTGCTCCTCAGCGGCCACTGGCAGCGCACGTACAGCAGCACAGACATTGCGGATCCAGGCTTTCCCTGACGAACAGGGCTTCGACGTTTACCACCAGCTACACGTGGGAGCCCCCTGTAAATAAACCCCGAAAAATCACCAACGTCGGACCATTGCTCGACACTAAAATTGCCAGTCACTCAAGCTCTTGCTGCTCCTCAGCGGCCATTGGCAGTCCACCTACAGCAACACAGACATTGGGGCTCCGGGCTTGCCTGGACGAACAGTGCTTCGACGTTTACCACCAGCTGCACCAGGGCGCTCACTGAAAAAAAATCCCGAAAAATCACGAACGTCGGACGATTGCTCCCACACCAAAAGTGCCAGCCACTCAAGCTCTTGCTGCTCCTCAGCGGCCATTGGCAGCGCACCTACAGCAGCACAGACATTGAGGCTCCGGGCTTTCCCTGACGAACAGGGCTTCGACGTTTACCACCAGCTGCACGACGACTCTCAATGAAAAAAACCCCAAGAAATCACGAAAGTCGGACAATTGCTCCCACACCAAAAGTGCCAGCCACTCAAGCTCTTGCTGCTCCTCAGCGGCCATTGGCACTCCACCTACAGCAGCACAGACATTGAGGCTCCGGTCTTTCCCTGACGAACAGGGCTTCGACATTTACCACCAGCTGCACAAAGGGGCCCCCTGAAAAAAAACCCAGGAAAATCACGAACGTCGGACCATTGCTCCCACACCAAAAGTGCCAGCCACTCAAGCTCTTGCTGCTCCTCAGCGGCCATTGGCAGTCCACCTACACCACCACAGACATTGGGGCTCTGGGCTTTCCCTGACGAACAGGGCTTCGATGTTTATCACCAGCGGCACGTGGGCGCTCACTGAAAAAAAACCCCAAGAAATCACGAACGTTGGACGATTGCTCCCACACCAAAAGTGCAAGCCACTCAAGCTCTTGCTGCTCCTCTGCGGCCATTGGCAGCGCACCTACAGCAGCACAGACATTGGGGCTCCGGGCTTTCCCTGACGAACAGGGCTTCGACGTTTACCACCAGCTGCACCTGGGCGCCCACTGAAAAAAAGCCCAGAAAAATGACGAACGTCAGACGATTGCTCCCACACCAAAAGTGCCAGCCACTCAAGCTCTTGCTGCTCCTCAGCGGCCATTGGCAGGGCACCTGCAGCACCACAGACATTGGGGCTCCGGGCTTTCCCTGACGAACATGGCTTCGACGTTTACCACCAGCTGCACCAGGGCGCTCCCGGAAAAAAAACCCTAAAAAATCACAAACGTCAGACGATTGCTCCCACACCAAAAGTGCCAGCCACTCAAGCTCTTCCTGCTCCTCAGCAGCCATTGGCAGCACACCTACAGCAGCACAGACATTGGGGCTCCGGGCTTTCCCTGACGAACAGGCCTTCGACTTTTACCACCAGCTGAACGACGACTCTCACTGAAAAAAACCCCAAGAAATCACGAACGTCGGACCATTGCACCAACACCAAAAGTGCCAGCCACTCAAGCTCTTGCTGCTCCTCAGCACCCATTGGCACTCCACGTACCGCACCAGAGACATTGAGGCTCCGGTCTTTCCCTGACGAACAGGGCTTCGACGTTTACCACCAGCTGCACATGGGCGCCCACTAAAAAAAAAACCCAAAAAATCACGAACGTCGGACCATTGCTCCCACACCAAAATTGCCAGCCACTCAAGCTCTTGCTGCTCCTCAGCGGCCATTGGCAGCGCACCTACAGCAGCACAGACATTGGGGCTCCGGGCTTTCCCTGACGAACAGGGCTTCCACGTTTACCACCAGCTGCACGTGGGCGCTCCCGGAAAAAAAACCTAGAAAAATCACGAACGTCGGACCATTGCTCCCACACCAAAAGTGCCAGACACTCAAGCTCCTGCTCCTCCTCAGCAGCCATTGGCACTCCATGTACTGCACCATAGACATTGAGGCTCCGGGCTTTCCCTGACGAACAGGGCTTCCACGTTTACCACCAGCTGCACTTGGGCGCCCACTGAAAAATAAGTCCGAAAAATCACGAACGTCGGATGATTGCTCCCACAGCAAAAGTGCCAGCGACTCAAGCTCTTGCTGCTCCTCAGCGGCCATTGGCAGCTCACCTATAGCAGCACAGACTTTGGGGCTCCGGGCGTTCCCTGACGAAGAGGGCTTCGACCTTTACCACCAGCTGCACTTGATCGCTCCATGATAAAAAACCCCAAGAAATCACCAACGTCGGACGATTGCTCCCACACAAAAAGTGCCAGCCACTCAAGCTCTTGCTGCTCCTCAGCAGCCATTGGCAGTGCACCTACAGCACCACAGACATTGGGGCTCCAGGCTTTCCCTGACGAACAGGGCTTAAACGTTTACCACCAGCTGCACCTGGGCGTCCCCTGAAAATAACCCCGAAGAAACACGGATGTCGAACAATTGCTCCCACACCAAAAGTGCCAGACACTCAAGCTCTTGCTGCTCCTCAGCAGCCGTTGGCACTCCACGTACTGCACCAGAGACGTTGAGACTCCGGTCTTTCCCTGACGAACAGGGCTTCCACGTTTACCACCAGCTGCACGTGGCCGCCCCCTGAAAAATAAGCCCGAGAAATCACGAACGTCGGACCATTGCTCCCACTCCAAAAGTGCCAGCCACTCAAGCTCTTGCTGCTCCTCAGCGGCCATTGGCAGTGCACCTACAGCAGCACAGACATTGGGGCTCCAGGCTTTCCCTGAAGAACAGGGCTTCGACATTTACCACCAGCTGCACATGGGCGCTCCCTAAAAAAAAACCCTGCAGAATCACGAATGTCGGACGATTGCACCCACACCAAAAGGGCCAGGCACTCCGGCTCTTGCTGCTCCTCAGCGGTCATTGGCAGTGCACCTAGAGCACCACAGACTTTAGGACTCCGTGCTATCCCTAAGGAAGAGGGCTTCGACGTTTAACACCAGCTGCACGTGGGCGCCCACTGAAAAAACCAGAAAATCACGAACGTCAGTCGACAGCTCCCACACCAAAAGTGCCAGCCACTCAAGCTCTTTTTGCTCCTCAGCGGCCATTGACAGCGCACCTATAGCAGCACAGACATTGGGGCTCCGGGCTTTCCCTGACGAACAGGGCTTAGACGTTTACCACCAGCTGCACCGGGGCGGCCCCGAAAAAAAAACCCGAAAAATGACGAACGTCGGACGATTGCTCCCACACCAAAAGTGCCAGCCACTCAAGCTCTTGCTGCTCCTCAGCGGCCATTGGCAGCGCACCTACCGCAGCACAGACATTGGGGCTCCGGGCTTTCCCTGACGAACAGGGCTTCGACCTTTACAACCAGCTGCACGTGGGCGCCCCCTGAAAAAAAAACCCAAAAAATCACGAACGTTTGACGATTGCTCCCACACCAAAAGTGCCAGACACTCAAGCTCTTGCTGGTCCTCTGCGGCCATTGGCAGTGCACCTACAGCACCAGAGACATTGGGGCTCCGGGCTTTCCCTGACGAGCAGGGCTTCGACGTTTACCACCAGCTGCACAACAGCGCCCCCGAAAAAAAAACCCCGAAAAATGACGAACGTCGGACGATTGCTCCCACACCAAAAGGGCCAGCCACTCAAGCTCTTGCTGCTCCTCAGCTGCCATTGGCAGCGAATCTACAGCAGCACAGACATTTGGGCTCCGGTCTTTCCCTGACGAACAGGGCTTCCACGTTTACCACCAGCTGCACGTGGGCGGTCCCTGAAAAAAAACCCCGAAAAATCACTACCGTCGGAAAATTGCTCCCACACCAAAAGTGCCAGCCACTCAAGCTCTTGCTGCTCCTCAGCGGCCATTGGCAGTCCACCTACCGCACCAGAGATACTGGGGCTCCGGGCTTTCCCTGACGAACAGGGCTTCGACGTTTACCACCAGCTGCACATGGGGGCCCACTGAAAAAAAAACCCCGAAAAATCACCAACGTTGGACCATTGCTCCCACACCAAAAGTGCCAGCCACTCAAGCTCTTGCTGCTCCTCAGCGGCCATTGGCAGCGCATCTACAGCACCACAGACATTTGGGCTCCCGACATTCCCTGACGAACAGGGCGTCGACGTTTACCACCTGCTGCACCAGGGCACTCACTGAAAAATAAGCCCGAAAAATCACTACCGTCGGAAGATTGCTCCCACATCAGAAGTGCCAGCCACAGAAGCTCTTGCTACTCCTCAGCTGCCACTGGCAGCGCACCTACAGCACCGCAGACATTGGGGCTCCGGGCTTTCCCTGACGAACAGGGCTCCCACGTTTACCACCAGCTGCACGTGGCGCACCCTGAAAAATAACCCAAAAAAATCAGGAACGTCGGACCATTGCTCCCACACCAAAAGTGCCCTGTTCGTCAGGGAAAGACCGGAGCCTCAATGTCTCTGGTGCGGTACGTGGAGTGCCAATGGCCGCTGAGGAGCAGCAAGAGCTTGAGTGGCTGGCACTTTTGGTGTGGGAGCAATCGTCCGACGTTCGTGATTCTTCGGGGCTTTTTTTCAGGGAGCGCCCACGTGCAGCTGGTGGTAAACGTCGAAGCCCTGTTCGTCAGGGAAAGCCTGGACCCCCAATGTCTGTGCTGCTGTAGGTGTGCTGCCAATGGCCGCTGAGGAGTAGCAAGAGCTTGAGTTTCTGGCACTTTTGGTGTGGGTGTAGTGGTCCGACGTTGGTGATTTTTTCAGTTTCTTTTCATTGGGCGCCATGGTGCAGCTGGTGGTAAACGTCGAAGCCCTGTTCGTCAGGGAAAGCCTGGAGCCCCAATGTCTGTGCTGCTGTAGGTGCACTGCCAATGGCTGCTGAGGAGCAGCAAGAGCTTGAGTGTCTGGCCCTTTTGGTGTGGGAGCAATTGTCCGATGCTCGTGATTTTTCGGGGTGTTTTCAGTGGGCGCCCACGTGTACCTGGTGGTAAACGTCGAAGCCCTGTTCGTCAGGGAAAGCCCGGAGCCCCAATGTCTGTGCTGCTGTAGGTGGACTGCCAATGGCCGCTGAGGACCAGCAAGAGCTTGAGTGGCTGGCACTTTTGTAGTGGGAGCAATCGTCCGACGTTCGTGATTTTTCGGGGTTTTTTTTCAGGGAGCGCTCACGTGCAGCTTTTGGTAAACATCGAAGACCTGTTCATCAGGAATAGCCTGGTGCCCCAATGTCAGTGGTCCTGTAGGTGCACTGCCAATGGCCGCTGAGGAGCAGCAAGAGCTTGAGTGGCTGGCACTTTTGGTGTGGGAGCAATGGTCCGAAGTTCGTGATTTTTCTGGTTTTTTTTTCGCGGGGGGACCAGGTGTAGCTGGTGGTAAATGTCGAAGCCCTGTTCGTCAGGGAAAGCCCGTAGCCCCAATGTCACTGGTGGCGTAGGTGGACTGCCAATGGCCGCTGAGGAGCAGCAAGAGCTTGAGTGGTTAGCACTTTTGGTGTGGGAGTAATGGTCCGACGTTCGTGATTTTTCGAGTTTTTTTTTTAGGGGGCGCCCAGGTGCAGCTGGTGGTAAACGTCGAAGCCCTGTTCGTCAGGGAAAGCCCGGAGCCCCAATGTCTGTGGTGCTGTAGATGCGCTGCCAATGGCCGCTGAGGAGCAGCAAGAGCTTGAGTGCCTGGCACTTTTGGTGTGGGAGCAATGGTCCGACGCCCGTGCTTCTTCGGGCTTTTTTTTCAGTGATCGCCCTGGTGCAGCTGGTGGTAAACGTCGAATCCCTGTTCGTCAGGGAAAGCCCGGAGCCCCAATGTCTGTGCTGCTGTAGGTGCACTGCCAATGGCCGCTGAGGAGCAGCAAGAGCTTGAGTGGCTGGCACTTTTGGTGTGGGAGCAATGGTCCGACGTTCGTGATTTTTCAGGTTTTTTTCAGGGGGCGCCCACGTGCAGCTGGTGGTAAACGTCGAAGCCCTGTTCGTCAGGGAAAGCCCGGAGCCCCAATGTCTGTGCTGCTGTATGTGCACTGCCAATAACCGCTGAGGAGCAGCAAGAGCTTGAGTGGCTGGCACTTTTGGTGTGGGAGTAATGGTCAGACGCTCGTGATTTTCCGGGGTTTTTTTTCAGTGGGCGCCCACATGCAGCTGGTGGTATACGTCGAAGCCCTGTTCGTCAGGGAAAGACTGGAGCCCCAATGTCTCTGGTGCGTTAGGTGGACTGCCAATGGCCGCTGAGGGGCAGCAAGAGCTTGAGTGGCTGGCACTTTTGGTGTGGGAACAATGGTCCGAAGTTCGTGATTTTTCGGGGTGTTTTTTCAGTGGGCACCCACATGCAGCTGGTGGTATATGTCGAAGTCCTGTTCGTCATGGAATGCCTGGAGCCCCAATGTCTGTGCTGCTGTAGGTGCACTGCCAATGGCCGCTGAGGAGCAGGAAGAGCTTGAGTGGCTGGCACATTTGGTGTGGGAGCAATGGTCCAACGTTCGTGATTTTTCGGGTTTTTTTTCAGCGGGCGCCCACGTGCAACTGGTGGTATACGTCGAAGCCCTGATCGTCAGGGAAAGCCCGGAGCCCCAATGTCTGTGCTGCTGTAGGTGCACTGCCAATGGCCGCTGAGCAGCAGCAAGAGCTTGAGTGTCTGGCCCTTTTGGTGTGGGAGCAATGGTCCAACGTTCGTGATTTTTTGGGGTTTTTTTTAAGCGGGCGCCCCGGTACAACTGGTGGTAAACGTGGAAGCCCTGTTGGTCAGGGAAAGCCCGGAGCCACAATGTCTGTGGTGCTGTAGGTGGACTGCCAATGGCCGCTGAGGGGCAGCAAGAGCTTGAGTGGCTGGCACTTTTGGTGTGGGAGCAATCATCCAACGTTCGTGATTTTTCGGGGTTTTTTTCAGTGGGCGCCCACGTGTAGCTGGTGGTAAACTTCGAAGCCCTGTTCGTCAGGGAAAGCCCGGAGCCCCAATGTCTGTGCTGCTGTAGGTGCACTGCCAATGGCCGCTGAGGAGCAGCAAGAGCTTGAGTGGCTGGCACTTTTGGTGTGGTAGCAATCGTCCGACGTTCGTGATTTTTCGGGGTTTTTTTTTCAGGGGGCGCCCACGTGCAGCTGGTGGTAAACGTCGAAGCCCTGTTCATCAAGGAAAGCCCGGAGCCCCAATGTCTGTGCTGCTGTAGGTGCGCTGCCAATGGCCGCTGAGGAGCAGCAAGAGCTTGAGTGGCTGGCCCTTTTGGTGTGGGAGCAATCGTCTGACGTTCGTGATTTTTTTGGTTTTTTTTTTCCGGGAGCGCCCAAGTGCAGCTCGTGGTTGTCATGGTTTTGTTAGTGAGGGGGGGCCTAAGGTGGTAGCTTCTGCAGGAAACTGCTAGAAGTCGCTCCCCTTTGTTCAGTGGACTCGGCCGGGCCTAGGGCGGACCTGCTGCTGGCCAAGGTCAAGCCGATTGGTAGTAGAATGTTCCGTGATAACGCCTCTGCAATAACGTATTAAGAATGGGAAAACAGAGAAAAAAAAGAGAGAAGAGAAGATGTGAAGGAGCTGAGCGGGGGCGGAGGTGCAGAGGGGGAGGCGCAGGCCTCATGGGCCTTGCAGGCCTCACCCTCTGGTCTCTCGCCAGGCAGCCGACTGGGCCCGACTTGGTCCGGCCCGGCTGCAAGAAGTGGAAAGGAGATGAGAAGTGAATAAGATGTAAAAAGATCCTGAGAGACATCTACCACCCTGTTGTGAGTGAGGAACGGCTGCAGACGCCAAGGTCAGTTCAGAAAGGAGTGGGAGGAGTAATGCAGCTCCTAGCCAAGATTCCCCTGCAGCCTGTGGTGACGACCATGGTGGAGCAAGTTGTCCCCCTGCAGCCCATGGAGGTGCACGGAGGAGCAGAGATCCACTTGGAGCCCGTGAAGGACCCCGTACCGGGGGAGGTGGATGCCTGAAGGCGGCTGTGGCCCGTGGAGGGCCCGCTGGGACAGCCGTTCTGGAGAGACTGCACTCTGTGGAAGAGATGACCCACGCCGGAGCAGTTCCACGAAGGACTGTGGCGTAGGGGTGGGACCCCATGATGGAGCAGGGGAGGAATGTGAGGAGTTCTTCCCCCGACCATGAAGCAGCGGCGTGAAACAACGTATGATGAACTGACTGCAACCCCCATTCCCTCTTCCCCCTGTGCCGCTCGGGGGGGGGAAGGTAGTAGAGATAAAGTTAAGCTTGGGAAGAGGGAGGGGTGGAAGGAGGTTATCTTGTTCTCTGTCTCATTATCCTGCTGTTTGTAGTAATAAATGAATAGTTTTCCCCAAGTCGAGTCTGTTTTGCCCGTGACGGTAACTTTAAGGATTTCTCCCCGTCCTTATCTCAAACCTCGAGCCGTTTTTCCTTATATTTTCTCTCCCTGTTCTTTCAGAGGGTGGGGGGAGTGAGAGAGAGACTGCGTAGTCTGGTCCTGATCAGGGCTGAACTACGACAGTGGTAAACGCCTAAGCCCTGTTCGTCAGGGAAAGCCCGGAGCCTCAATGTCTGTGCTGCTGTAGGTGCGCTGCCAATGGCCGCTGAGGAGCAGCAAGAGCTTGAGTGGCTGGCACTTCTGGTGTGGGAGCAATCGTCAGACGTTTGTGATTTTTTGGGGTTTTTTTTCCGGGAGCGCCCACGTGCAGCTGGTGGTAAACGTGGAAGCCCTGTTCGTCAGGGAAAGCCCAGAGCCCCAATGTCTGTGCTGCTGTAGGTGCGCTGCCAATGGCCGCTGAGGAGCAGGAAGAGCTTGAGTGGCTGGCACTTTTGGTGTGGGAGTAATGGTCCGACGTTCGTGATTTTTTCGGGGTTTTTTTTCAGGGAGCGCCCAAGTGCAGCTGCTGGTTGTCATGGTTTTGTTAGTGAGGGGGGGCCTAAGGAGGTAGCTTCTGCAGGAAACTGCTAGAAGTCGCTCCCCTTTGTTCAGTGGACTCGGCCGGGCCTAGGGCGGACCTGCTGCTGGCCAAGGTCAAGCCGATTGGTAGTAGAATGTTCCGTGATAACGCCTCTGCGATAACGTATTAAGAAGGGGAAAACAGAGAAAAAAAAGAGAGAAGAGAAGATGTGAAGGAGCTGAGCGGGGGCGGAGGTGCAGAGGGGGAGGCGCAGGCCTCATGGGCCTTGCAGGCCTCACCCTCTGGTCTCTCGCCAGGCAGCCGACTGGGCCCGACTTGGTCCGGCCCGGCTGCAAGAAGTGGAAAGGAGATGAGAAGTGAATAAGATGTAAAAAGATCCTGAGAGACATCTACCACCCTGTTGTGAGTGAGGAACGGCTGCAGACGCCAAGGTCAGTTCAGAAAGGAGGGGGAGGAGTAATGCGGCTCCTAGCCAAGATTCCCCTGCAGCCTGTGGTGACGACCATGGTGGAGCAGGTTGTCCCCCTGCAGCCCATGGAGGTGCACGGAGGAGCAGAGATCCACTTGGAGCCCGTGAAGGACCCCGTACCGGGGGAGGTGGATGCCTGAAGGCGGCTGTGGCCCGTGGAGGGCCCGCTGGGACAGCCGTTCTGGAGAGACTGCACTCTGTGGAAGAGATGACCCACGCCGGAGCAGTTCCACGAAGGACTGTGGCGTAGGGGTGGGACCCCATGATGGAGCAGGGGAGGAATGTGAGGAGTTCTTCCCCCGACCATGAAGCAGCGGCGTGAAACAACGTATGATGAACTGACTGCAACCCCCATTCCCTCTTCCCCCTGTGCCGCTCGGGGGAAGGTAGTAGAGATAAAGTTAAGCTTGGGAAGAGGGAGGGGTGGAAGGAGGTTATCTTGTTCTCTGTCTCATTATCCTGCTGTTTGTAGTAATAAATGAATAGTTTTCCCCAAGTCGAGTCTGTTTTGCCCGTGACGGTAACTTTAAGGATTTCTCCCCGTCCTTATCTCAAACCTCGAGCCGTTTTTCCTTATATTTTCTCTCCCTGTTCTTTCAGAGGGTGGGGGGAGTGAGAGAGAGACTGCGTAGTCTGGTCCTGATCAGGGCTGAACTACGACAGTGGTAAACGTCGAAGCCCTGTTCGTCAGGGAAAGCCCGGAGCCCCAATGTCTGTGCTGCTGTAGGTGCACTGCCAATGGCCGCTGAGGAGCAGCAAGAGCTTGAGTGGCTGGCACTTCTGGTGTGGGAGTAATCGTCCGACGTTCGTGATTTTTTGGGTTTTTTTTCAGTGAGCGCCCTGGTGCAGCTGGTGGTAAACGTGGAAGCCTTGTTCGTCAGGGAAAGCCCGGAGACCCAATGTCTGTGCTGCTGTAGGTGCACTGCCAATGACCGCTGAGGAGCAAAAAGAGCTTGAGTGTGTGGCCCTTTTGGTGTGGGAGCAATGGTCCGACGTTCGTGATTTTTCGGGGTTTTTTTTCAGGGGGCGCCCAGGTGCAGCTGGTGGTAAACGTGGAAGCCCTGTTCGTCAGGGAAAGCCCGGAGCCCCAATGTCTGTGCTGCTGTAGGTGGACTGCCAAGGGCCGCTGAGGGGCAGCAAGAGCTTGAGTGGCTGGCCCTTTTGGTGTGGGAGCAATTGTCCGATGTTCGTGATTTTTCGAGTTTTTTTTCAGGGGGCGCCCACGTGTTGCTGGTGGTAAACGTCGAAGCCCTGTTCGTCAGAGAAAGCCCGGAGCCCCAATGTCTGTGCTGCTGTAGGTGCGCTGCCAATGGCCGCTGAGGAGCAGCAAGAGCTTGAGTGTCTGGCCCTTTTGGTGTGGGAGCAATCGTCCGACGTTCGTGATTTTTCGGGGTTTCGTTTTCAGGGGCTGCCCCGGTGCAGCTGGTGGTAAACGTCAAAGCCCTGTTCGTCAGGGAAAGCCCGGAGCCCCAATGTCTGTGGTGCGGTAGGTATGCTGCCAATGTCTGCTGAGGAGCAGCAAGAGCTTGAGTGGCTGGCACTTTTGGTGTGGGAGCAATCGTCCAACGTTCGTGATTTTTTGTGGTTTTTTTTTCAGGGGGCGCCCACGTGCAGCTGGTGGTATACGTCGAAGCCCTGTTCATCAGGGAAAGCCCGGAGCCCCAATGTCTGTGCTGCGGTAGGTGCACTGCCAATAACCGCTGAGGAGCAGCAAGAGCTTGAGTGGCTGGCCCTTTTGGTGTGGGAGTAATGGTCCGACGTTCGTGATTTTTCGGGGTTTTTTTCAGTGAGCGCCCTGGTGCAGCTGGTGGTAAACGTGGAAGCCCTGTTCGTCAGGGAAAGCCCGGAGCCCCAATGTCTGTGCTGCTGTAGGTGCGCTGCCAATGGCCGCTGAGGAGCAGCAAGAGCTTGAGTGGCTGGCACTTTTGGTGTGGGAGCAATGGTCCAACGTTCGTGATATTTCGAGTTTTTTTTTCAGGGGGCGCCCACGTGCAGCTGGTGGTAAACGTCGAAGCCCTGTTCGTCAGGGAAAGCCTGGAGCCCGAATGTCTGTGCTGCGGTAGGTATGCTGCCAATGGCCGCTGAGGAGCAGCAAGAGCTTGAGTGGCTGGTCCTTTTGGTGTGGGAGCAATCGTCCGACGTTCGTGATTTTTCGGGGTTTGTTTTTCAGGGGGCGCCCTGGTGCAGCTGGTGGTAAACGTCGAAGCCCTGTTCGTCAGGGAAAGCCCGGAGCCCCAATGTCTGTGCTGCGGTAGGTGCAATACCAATGACCGCTGAGGAGCAGCAAGAGCTTGAGTGTCTGGCACTTTTGTTGTGGGAGCAATGGTCCGACGTTCGTGATTTTTCAGGGGTTTTTTTCAGGGGGCGCCCTGGTGCAGCTGGTGGTATACGTCGAAGCCCTCTTCGTCAGGGAATGCCCGGAGCCCCAATGTCTGTGCTGCTGTAGGTGCGCTGCCAATGGCCGCTGAGGAGCAGCAAGAGCTTGAGTGGCTGGCCCTTTTGGTGTGGGAGCAATCGTCTGACGTTCGTGATTTTTTTTTTTTTTTCAGTGGGCGCACAGGTGCAGCTGGTGGTAAACGTCGAAGCCCTGTTCGTCAGGGAAAGCCCGGAGCCCCAGTGTCTGTGCTGCTGTAGGTGCGCTGCCAATGGCCGCTGAGGAGCAGCAAGAGCTTGAGTGGCTGGCACTTCTGGTGTGGGAGCAATCGTCCGACGTTGGTGATTTTTCCAGTTTTTTTTCAGTGAGCGCCCTGGTGCAGCTGGTGGTAAACGTCGAAGCCCTGTTCGTCAGGGAAAGCCCGGAGCCCCAATGTCTGTGCTGCTGTAGGTGCAATGCCAATGACCGCTGAGGAGCAGCAAGAGCTTGAGTGGCTGGCACTTTTGGTGTGGGAGCAATTGTCTGACGTTCGTGATTTTTTGGTTTTCTTTTTCTGTGAGCGCCCTGGTGCAGCTGGTGGTAAACGTCGAAGCCCTGTTCGTCAGGGAAAGCCCGGAGCCCCAATGTCTGTGCTGCTGTAGGTTCAATGCCAATGACCGCTGAGGAGCAGCAAGAGCTTGAGTGTCTGGCACTTTTGGTGTGGGAGCAATGGTCCGACGTTCGTGATTTTTCGGGGTTTTTTTTCAGGGGGCGCCCACGTGCAGCTGGTGGTAAACGTGGAAGCCCTGTTCGTCAGGGAATGCCCCGAGCCCCAATGTCTGTGCTGCTGTAGGTGCGCTGCCAATGGCCGCTGAGGAGCAGCAAGAGCTTGAGTGGCTGGCACTTCTGGTGTGGGAGCAATCGTCCGACGTTGGTGATTTTTCCAGTTTTTTTTCAGTGAGCGCACACGTGCAGCTGGTGGTAAACGTCGAAGCCCTGTTCGTCAGGGAAAGCCCGGAGCCCCAATGTCTGTGCTGCTGTAGGTGCGCTGCCAATAACTGCCGAGGAGCAGCAAGAGCTTGAGTGGCTGGCCCTTTTGGTGTGGGAGTAATGGTCCGACGTTCGTGATTTTTCGGGGGTTTTTTTCAGTGAGCGCCCACGTGCAGCTGGTGGTAAACGTCGAAGCCCTGTTCGTCAGGGAAAGGCCGGAGCCCCAATGTCTGTGCTGCTGTAGGTGCGCTGCCAATGGCCGCTGAGGAGCAAAAAGAGCTTGAGTGGCTGTCACTTTTGGTGTGGATACAATTGTCCGACGTTCGTAATTTTTCAAGGTTTTTTTTCAGGGGGCTCCCACGTGTAGCTGGTGGTAAACGTCGAAGCCCTGTTCGTCAGGGAAAGCCCGGAGCCTCAATGTCTGTGCTGCTGTAGATGCGCTGCCAATGGCCGCTGAGGAGCAGCAAGAGCTTGAGTGGCTGGCCCTTTTGGTGTGGGAGCAATCGTCCGACGTTCGTGATTTTTTGGGTTTTTTTCAGGGAGCGCCCAAGTGCAGCTGGTGGTTGTCATGGTTTTGTTAGTGAGGGGGGGCCTAAGGTGGTAGCTTCTGCAGGAAACTGCTAGAAGTCGCTCCCCTTTGTTCAGTGGACTCGTCTGGGCCTAGGGCGGACCTGCTGCTGGCCAAGGTTGAGCCGATTGGTAGCAGAATGTTCCGTGATAACGCCTCTGCGATAACGTATTAAGAAGGGGAAAACAGAAAAAAATAAGAGAGAAGAGAAGATGTGAAGAAGCTGAGCGGGGGCGGAGGTGCAGAGGGGGAGGCGCAGGCCTCATGGGCCTTGCAGGCCTCACCCTCTGGTCTCTCGCCAGGCAGCCGACTGGGCCCGACTTGGTCCGGCCCGGCTGCAAGAAGTGGAAAGGAGATGAGAAGTGAATAAGATGTAAAAAGATCCTGAGAGACATCTACCACCCTGTTGTGAGTGAGGAACGGCTGCAGACGCCAAGGTCAGTTCAGAAAGGAGGGGAGGAGTAATGCGGCTCCTAGCCAAGATTCCCCTGCAGCCTGTGGTGACGACCATGGTGGAGCAGGTTGTCCCCCTGCTGCCCATGGAGGTGCACGGAGGAGCAGAGATCCACTTGGAGCCCGTGAAGGACCCCGTACCGGGGGAGGTGGATGCCTGAAGGCGGCTGTGGCCCGTGGAGGGCCCGCTGGGACAGCCGTTCTGGAGAGACTGCACTCTGTGGAAGAGATGACCCACGCCGGAGCAGTTCCACGAAGGACTGTGGCGTAGGGGTGGGACCCCATGATGGAGCAGGGGAGGAATGTGAGGAGTTCTTCCCCCGACCATGAAGCAGCGGCGTGAAACAACGTATGATGAACTGACTGCAAACCCCATTCCCTCTTCCCCCTGTGCCGCTCGGGGGGGGGAAGGTAGTAGAGATAAAGTTAAGCTTGGGAAGAGGGAGGGGTGGAGGAGGTTATCTTGTTCTCTTTCTCATTATCCTGCTGTTTGTAGTAATAAATGAATAGTTTTCCCCAAGTCGAGTCTGTTTTGCCCGTGACGGTAACTTTAAGGATTTCTCCCCGTCCTTATCTCAAACCTCGAGCCGTTTTTCCTTATATCTTCTCTCCCTGTTCTTTCAGAGGGTGGGGGAGTGAGAGAGAGACTGCGTAGTCTGGTCCTGATCAGGGCTGAACTACGACACTGGTAAACGTCGAAGCCCTGTTCGTCAGGGAAAGCCCGGAGCCCCAATGTCTGTGCTGCTGTAGGTGCACTGCCAATGGCCGCTGAGGGGCAGCAAGAGCTTGAGTGTGTGGCACTTTTGGAGTGGGAGCAATGGTCCGACGTTCGTGATTATTTGGGTTTGTTTTCAGTGAGCGCCCACGTGTAGACGGTGGTAAACGTTGAAGCCCTGTTCGTCAGGGAAAGCCCGGAGCCCCAATGTCTGTGCTGCTGTAGGTGCGCTGCCAATGGCCGCTGAGGAGCAGCAAGAGCTTGAGTGGCTGGCACTTTTGGTGTGGCAGCAATCGTCCGACGTTCGTGATTTTTTGGGGTTTTTTTTCAGTGAGCGCCCTGGTGCAGCTGGTGGTAAACGTCGAAGCCCTGTTCGTCAGGGAAAGCCCGGAGCCCCAATGTCTCTGGTGCTGTAGGTGCGCTGCCAATGGCCGCTGAGGAGCAGCAAGAGCTTGAGTGTCTGGCACTTTTGGTGTGGGAGCAATCGTCCGACGTTCGTGATTTTTTGGGGTTTTTTTTCAGTGAGCGCCCACGTGCAGCTGGTGGTAAACGTCGAAGCCCTGTTCGTCAGGGAAAGCAAGGAGCCCCAATGTCTGTGCTGCTGTAGGTGCGCTGCCAATGGCCACTGAGGAGCAGCAAGAGCTTGAGTGTCTGGCACTTTTGGTGTGGGAGCAATGGTCCGACGTTCGTGATTTTTCGGCGTTTTTTTTCAGGGGGCGCCCCGGTGCAGCTGGTGGTTTACGTCGAAGCCCTGTTCGTCAGGGAAAGCCCGGAGCCCCAATGACTGTGCTGCTGTAGGTGCACTGCCAGTGGCCGCTGAGGGGCAGCAAGAGCTTGAGTGTGTGGCACTTTTGGTGTGGGAGCAATGGTCCGACCTTCGTGATTTTTCGAGTATTTTTTTCAGGGGGCGCCCACGTGCAGCTCGTGGTAAACTTTGAAGCCCTGTTCGTCAGGGAAAGCCCGGAGCCCCAATGTCTGTGGTGCTGTAGGTGCGCTGCCAATGGCCGCTGAGGAGCAGCAAGAGCTTGAGTGTCTGGCACTTTTGGTGTGGGAGCAATCGTCCAACGTTCGTGATTTTTCGGGGTTTTTTTCAGGGGGCGCCCATGAGCAGCTGGTGGTAAACGTCTAAGCCCTGTTCGTCACGGAAAGCTGGAGCCCCAATGTCTGTGGTGGTGTAGGTGCACTGCCAATGGCCGCTGAGGGACAGCAAGAGCTTGAGTGTCTGGTCCTTTTGGTGTGGGAGCAATCGTCCGACATTTGTGATATTTCGGGGTTTTTTTTCAGTGGGCGCCCACATGCAGCTGGTGGTATACGTCAAAGCCCTGTTCGTCAGGGAAAGCCAGGAGCCCCAATGTCTGTGCTGCTGTAGGTGCGCTGCCAATGGCCGCTGAGGAGCAGCAAGAGCTTGAGTGGCTGGCACTTTTGGGGTGGGTACAATCTTCCGAAGTTCGTGATTTTTTGTGGTTTTTTTTTTCAGGGGGCGCCCAGGTGCACCTGGTGGCAAACGTCGAAGCCCTGCTCCTAAGGGAAAGCCCGGAGCCCCAATGTCTGTGCTGCTGTAGGTGCGCTGCCAATGGCCGCTGAGGAGCAGCAAGAGCTTGAGTGTCTGGCCCTTTTGGTGTGGGAGCAATCGTCTGACGTTGGTGATTTTTTGGGTTTTTTTTTCAGTGCGCTCCCACGTGCAGTTGGTGGTAAACGTTGAAGCCCTGTTCGTCAGGGAAAGCCCGGAGCCCCAATGTCTGTGGTGGTGTAGGTGCACTGCCAATGGCCGCTGAGGGACAGCAAGAGCTTGAGTGTCTGGTCCTTTTGGTGTGGGAGCAATCGTCCGACATTTGTGATATTTCGGGGTTTTTTTTCAGTGGGCGCCCACATGCAGCTGGTGGTAAAAGTCAAAGCCCTGTTCGTCAGGGAAAGCCAGGAGCCCCAATGTCTGTGCTGCTGTAGGTGCGCTGCCAATGGCCGCTGAGGAGCAGCAAGAGCTTGAGTGTCTGGCCCTTTTGTTGTGGGAGCAATGGTCCGACGTTCACGATTTATTGGGGTTTTTTTCATTGATCGCCCAGGTGCAGCTGGTGGTAAACGTCGAAGCCCTCTTTGTCAGGGAAAGCCCGGAGCCCCAATGTCTGTGCTGCTGTAGGTGCACTGCCAATGGCCGCTGAGGGGCAGCAAGAGCTTGAGTGTGTGGCACTTTTGGTGTGGGAGCAATCGTCCAACGTTCGTGATTTTTCGGGGTTTTTTTTCAGGGGGCGCCCCGGTGCAGCTGGTGGTAAACGTCGAAGCCCTGTTCGTCAGGGAAAGCCCGGAGCCCCAATGTCTGTGCTGCTGTAGGTGCGCTGCCAATGGCCGCTGAGGAGCAGCAAGAGCTTGTGTGGCTGGCACTTTTGGAGTGGGTACAAATAGGCTCAACATGAGCGGGCAATGTGCCCTTGCGGCCCAGAAGGCCAACCGCATCCTGGGCTGCATCAAGAGGAGCATGGCCAGCAGGTCGAGGGAGGTGATTCTGCCCCTCTACTCTGCCCTGGTGAGACCCCACCTGGAGTACTGCGTCCAGTTCTGGAGCCCCCAACACAAGAAGGACATGGACCAGTTGGAAAGGGTCCAGAGGAGGGCCACCAAGATGATCAGAGGGCTGGAGCACCTCTCCTATGAGGATAGGCTGAGAGAGTTGGGGCTGTTCAGCCTGGAGAAGAGGAGGCTCCGGGGAGACCTGATAGCGGTCTTCCAATACCTCAAGGGGGCCTACAGGAAAGATGGGGAGAAACTGTTCAGTAGGGCCTGTTGTGATAGGACAAGGGGTAATGGGTTTAAATTAGAAGGAGCTAGGTTTAGATTAGATATTAGAAAAAAAATTTTTTACAATGAGAGTTGTAGAGCACTGGAACAGGTTGCCCAGAGAGGTGGTGGATGCCCCATCCCTGGAAGTGTTCAAGGCCAGGCTGGATGAGGCTCTGAGCAACCTGATCTAGTCAGGGATGTCCCTGCTCTTGCAGGGGGTTGGACTAGATGACCTTTGAAGGTCCCTTCCAACTCTAACCATTCTATGATTCTATGATTCTATAATCTTCCGAAGTTCGTAATTTTTCGGTGGTTTTTTTTTTTAGGGGGCGCCCAGGTGGAGCTGGTGGCAAACGTCAAAGGCCTGCTCCTCAGGGAAAGCCCGGAGCCCCAATGTGTGTGCTGCTGTAGGTGCGCTGCCAATAACCGCTGAGGAGCAGCAAGACATTGAGTGTCTGGCCCTTTTGGTGTGGGAGCAATCGTCTGACGTTCGTGATTTTTTGGGTTTTTTTTTTCGGGAGCTCCCACGTGCAGCTGGTGGAAAACGTCTAAGCCCTGTTCGTCAGGGAAAGCCTGGAGCCCCAATGTCTGTGCTGCTGTAGGTGCACTGCCAATTACCGCTGAGGAGCAAAAAGAGCTTGAGTGTCTGGCCCTTTTGGTGTGGGAGCAATCGTCCGACGTTCGTGATTTTTCGGGTTTGTTTTTCAGTGAGCTCCCTGGTGCTGACGGTGGTAAACGAAGCCCTGTTCATCAGGGAAAGCCCGGAGCCCCAATGTCTGTGCTGCGGTAGGTGCGCTGCCAATGGCCGCTGAGGAGCAGCAAGAGCTTGAGTGCCTGGCACTTTTGGTGTGGGAGCAATCGTCCGTCGTTCGTGATTTCTCGGGGTTATTTTTCAGTGGGCGCCCCGATGCAGCTGGTGGTAAACATCGAAGCGCTTTTCGTCAGGGAAAGCCCGGAGCCACAATGTCTGTGCTGCTGTAGGTGCGCTGCCAATGGCCGCTGAGGAGCAGCAAGAGCTTGAGTGTGTGGCACTTTTGGTGTGGGTACAATCTTCCGAAGTTTATAATTCTTGGGGGGTTTTTTATTCAGGGGGCGCCCACGTGTACCTGGTGGCAAACGTCGAAGCCCTGCTCCTCAGGGAAAGCCCGGAGCCCCAATGTCTGTGCTGCTGTAGGTGCACTGCCAATGGCCGCTGAGGAGCAAAAAGAGCTTGAATGTCTGGCCCTTTTGGTGTGGGAGCAATGGTCCGACGTTCGTGATTTATTGGGGTTTTTTTCAGTGATCGCCCTGGTGCAGCTGGTGGTAAACGTCGAAGCCCTGTTCGTCAGTGAAAGCCCGGAGCCCCAATGTCTGTGCTGCTGTAGGTGCGCTGCCAATGGCCGCTGAGGGGCAGCAAGACCTTGAGTGACTGGCACTTTTGGTGTGGGAGCAATCGTCCAACTTTCGTGATTTTTCGGGGTTTCTTTTTCAGGCGGTGCCCAGGTGCAGCTGGTGGTAAACGTCGAAGCCCTGTTCGTCAGGGAAAGCCCGGAGCCCCAATGTCTGTGCTGCTGTAGGTGCGCTGCCAATGGCCGCTGAGGAGCAGCAAGAGCTTGAGTGGCTGGCACTTTTGGTGTGGCAGCAATCGTCCAACGTTCGTGATTTCTCGGGGTTTTTTTTCAGGGGGCGCCCACGTGCAGCTGGTGGTAAAGGTCGAAGCCCTGTTCGTCAGTGAAAGCCCGGAGCCCCAATGTCTGTGCTGCTGTAGGTGCGCTGCCAATGGCCGCTGAGGAGCAGCAAGAGCTTGAGTGTCTGGCCCTTATGGTGTGGGAGCAATGGTCCGACGTTCGTGATTTTTCGGGGATTTTTTCAGGGGGCGCCCCAGTGCAGCTGGTGGCAAACGTCGAAGCCCTGTTCGTCAGGGAAAGCCCGGAGCCCCAATGTCTGTGCTGCTGTAGGTGCACTGCCAATGGCCGCTGAGGGGCAGCAAGAGCTTGAGTGGCTGGCACTTTTAGAGTGGCAGTAATCGTCCGACGTTCGTGATTTTTCAGGGTTATTTTCAGGGGACGGCCAGGTGCAGCTGGTGGTAAAATTCGAAGCCCTGTTCGTCGGGGAAAGCCTGGAGCCCCAATGTCTCTGCTGCTGTAGGTGCGCTGCCAACGTCCGCTGAGGAGCAGCAAGAGCTTGAGTGGCTGGCACTTTTGGTGTGGGAGCAATCGTCCGACGTTCGTTATTTCTCGGGGTTTTTTTTCAGGGGCCGCCCACGTGTTGCTGGTGGTAAACGTCGAAGCCCTGTTCCTCAGGGAAAGCCCGGAGCCCCAATGTCTCTGGTGCTGTAGGTGCGCTGCCAATGGCCGCTGAGGAGCAGCAAGAGCTTGAGTGGCTGGCACTTTTGGTGTGGGAGCAATGGTCCAACGTTCGTGATTTTTCGGGGTTTTTTTCAGTGAGCGCCCACGTGCAGCTGGTGGTATACGTCGAAGCCCTGTTCGTCAGGGAAAGCCCGGAGCCCCAATGTCTGTGGTGCTGTAGGTGCGCTGCCAATGGCCGCTGAGGGGCAGCAAGAGCTTGAGTGGCTGGCACTTTTGGTGTGGGAGCAATGGTCCAACGTTATTGATTTTTCGAGTTTTTTTTTCACGGGGCGCCCACGTGCAGCTGGTGGTAAAGGTCGAAGCCCTGTTCGTCAGGGAAAGCCCGGAGCCCAAATGTCTGTGGTGCTGTAGGTGCGCTGCCAATTGCCGCTGAGGAGCAGCAAGAGCTTGAGTGGCTGGCACTTTTGGTGTGGGAGCAATGGTCCGACGTTCGTGATTTTTCGGGGATTTTTTCAGGGGGTGCCCCGGTGCTGCTTGTGGTATATGTCAAAGCCCTGTTCGTCAGGGAAAGCCCGGAGCCCCAATGTCTGTGCTGCTGTAGGTGCACTGCCAATGGCCGCTGAGGAGCAGCAAGAGCTTGAGTGGCTGGCCCTTTTGGTGTGGGAGCAATCGTCCGACATTCGTGATTATTAGGGGTTGTTTTCAGTGGGCGCCCACGTGTAGACTGTGGTAAACGTGGAAGCCCTGTTCGTCAGGGAAAGCCCGGAGCCCCAATGTCTGTGCTGCTGTAGGTGCGCTGCCAATGGCCGCTGAGGAGCAGCAAGAGCTTGAGTGGCTGGCACTTTTGGTGTGGGAGCTATGGTCCGACGTTCGTGATTTTTTGGGGTTTTTTTTCAGGGAGCTGCCCTGGTGCAGCTGGTGGTAAACGTCGAAGCCCTGTTCGTCAGGGAAAGCCCGGAGCCCCAATGTCTGTGCTGCTGTAGGTGCACTGCCAGTGGCCGCTGAGGAGCAGCAAGAGCTTGAGTGGCTGGCACTTTTGGTGTGGGAGCAATCGTCCAACGTTCGTGATTTTTCGGGTTTTTTTTTCAGTGAGCTCCATGGTGCAGCTGGTGGTATACGTCGAAGCCCTGTTCATCAGGGAAAGCCCGGAGCCCCAATGTCTGTGCTGCTGTAGGTGCGCTGCCAATGGCCGCTGAGGGGCAGCAAGAGCTTGAGTGGCTGGCACTTTTGGTGTGGGAGCAATGGTCCGACGTTCGTGATTTTTGGAGTTTTTTTTTCCACGGGTCGCCCTGGTGCAGCTGGTGGTAAACGTCGAAGCCCTGTTCGTCAGGGAAAGCCCGGAGCCCCAATGTCTGTGCTGCTGTAGGTGCGCTGCCAATGGCCGCTGAGGAGCAGCAAGAGCTTGAGTGGCTGGCACTTTTGGTGTGGGTACAGTCGTCCGAAGTTCGAAATTTTTCGGGGTTTTTCTTTTCAGGGGGCTCCCACGTGTAGCTGGTGGCAAACGTCGAAGCCCTGCTCCTCAGGGAAAGCCCGGACCCCCAATGTCTGTGCTGCTGTAGATGCGCTGCTTATGGCCAGAGAAGGAGCAGCAAGAGCTTGAGTGGCTGACACTTTTGGTGTGGGAGTAATCGTCCGACGTTCGTGATTTTTCAGGGTTATTTCCAGGGGACGCCTAGGTGCAGCTGGTGGTAAACGTCGAAGCCCTGTTCATCAGGGAAAGCCCGGAGCCCCAATGTCTGTGCTGCTGTAGATGCGCTGCCAATGGCCACTGAGGAGCAGCAAGAGCTTGAGTGGCTGGCACTTTTGGAGTGGGAGTAATCGTCCGACGTTCGTGATTTTTCAGGGTTATTTTCAGGGGACGGCCAGGTGCAGCTGGTGGTAAAATTCGAAGCCCTGTTCGTCGGGGAAAGCCTGGAGCCCCAATGTCTGTGCTGCTGTAGGTGCGCTGCCAACGTCCGCTGAGGAGCAGCAAGAGCTTGAGTGGCTGGCACTTTTGGTGTGGGAGCAATCGTCCGACGTTCGTGATTTCTCGGGGTTTTTTTTCAGGGGGCGCCCACGTGTTGCTGGTGGTAAACGTCGAAGCCCTGTTCGTCAGGGAAAGCCCGGAGCCCCAATGTCTGTGCTGCGGTAGGTGCGCTGCCAATGGCCGCTGAGGAGCAGCAAGAGCTTGAGTGGCTGGCACTTTTGGTGTGGGAGTAATGGTCCGACGTTCGTGATTTTTCAGGTTTTTTTTCAGGGGGCGCCCACGTGTTGCTGGTGGTAAACGTCGAAGCCCTGTTCGTCAGGGAAAGCCCGGAGCCCCAATGTCTGTGCTGCCGTAGGTGCGCTGCCAGTGGCCGCTGAGGAGCAGCAAGAGCTTGAGTGGCTGGCACTTTTGGTGTGGGAGCAATCGTCCGACGTTCGTGATTTTTCGGGGTTTTTTCAGGAGGCGCCCAGGTGCAGTTGGTGGTATACGTCGAAGCCCTGTTCGTCAGGGAAAGCCCGGAGCCCCAGTGTCTGTTCTGCTGTAGGTGGACTGCCAATGGCCGCTGAAGAGCAGCAAGAGCTTGAGTGGCTGGCACTTTTGGTGTGGGAGCAATGGTCCAACGTTCGTGATTTTTCGAGTTTTTTTTTCACGGAGCGCCGCGTGCAGCTGGTTGTAAACGTCGAAGCCCTGTTCGTCAGGGAAAGCCCGGAGCCCCAATGTCTGTGGTGCTGTAGGTGCGCTGCCAATGGCCGCTGAGGAGCAGCAAGAGCTTGAGTGTCTGGCACTTTTGGTGTGGGAGCAATCGTCCGACGTTCGTGATTTTTCGGGGTTTTTTTCCAGGGGGCGCCCACGTGCAGCTGGTGGTATATGTCGAAGCCCTGTTCGTCAGGGAAAGCCCGGAGCCCCACTGTCTGTGGTGGTGTAGGTGCGCTGCCAATGGCCGCTGAGGAGCAGCAAGAGCTTGAGTGGCTGGCACTTTTGGTGTGGGAACAATGGTCCGACGTTCGTGATTTTTCGAGTTTTTTTTTCAGGGGGCGCGCACGTGCAGCTGGTGGTAAACGTCGAAGCCCTGTTCGTCAGGGAAAGCCCGGAGCCCCAATGTCTGTGCTGCTGTAGGTGCGCTGCCAATGGCCGCTGAGGAGCAGCAAGAGATTGAGTGTCTGGCACTTTTGGTGTGGGAGCAATCGTCCGACGTTCATGATTTTTCGGGGTTCTTTTCAGTGAGCTCCATGGTGCAGCTGGTGGTAAATGTCGAAGCCCTGTTCGTCAGGGAAAGCCCGGAGCCCCAATGTCTCTGGTGCGGTAGGTGGACTGCCAATGGCCGCTGAGGAGCAGAAAGAGCTTGAGTGGCTGGCACTTTTGGTGTGGGAGCAATAGTCCGACGTTCGTGACTTTTTGGGTTTTTTTTTCCGGGAGCGCCCACGTGCAGCTGGTGGTAAACTTCGAAGCCCTGCTCCTCAGGGAAAGCCTGGAGTCCCAATGTCTGTGCTGCTGTAGGTGCACTGCCAATGGCCGCTGAGGAGCAGCAAGAGCTTGAGTGGCTGGCACTTTTGGTGTGGGAGCAATGGTCCGACGTTCACGATTTTTCGGAGTTTTTTTTTTACGGGGCGCCCCGGTGCAGCTGGTGGTATACGTCGAAGCCCTGTTCGCCAGGGAAAGCTTGGAGCCCCAATGTCTGTGGTGCTGTAGGTGCGCTGCCAATGGCCGCTGAGGAGCAGCAAGAGCTTGAGTGGCTGGCACTTTTGGTGTGGGAGCAATGGTCCGACGTTTGTGATTTTTCGAGTTTTTTTTTCAGGGGGCGCCCACATGCAGCTTGTGGTAAACGTCGAAGCCCTGTTCGTCAGGGAAAGCCCGGATCCCCAGTGTCTGTGGTGCTGTAGGTGCGCTGCCAATGGCCGCTGAGGAGCAGCAAGAGCTTGAGTGGCTGGCACTTTTGGTGTGGGAACAATGGTCCGACGTTCGTGATTTTTCGGGGATTTTTTCAGGGGGTGCCCCGGTGCTGCTGGTGGTATATGTCAAAGCCCTGTTCGTCAGGGAAAGCCCGGAGCCCCAATGTCTGTGCTGCTGTAGGTGCGCTGCCAATGGCCGCTGAGGAGCAGCAAGAGATTGAGTGTCTGGCACTTTTGGTGTGGGAGCAATCGTCCGACGTTCATGATTTTTCGGGGTTTTTTTCAGTGAGCTCCATGGTGCAGCTGGTGGTAAACGTCGAAGCCCTGTTCGTCAGGGAAAGCCCGGAGCCCCAATGTCTGTGCTGCTGTAGGTGCGCTGCCAATGGCCGCTGAGGGGCAGCAAGAGCTTGAGTGGCTGGCACATTTGGTGTGGGAGCAATGGTCCGACGTTCGTGATTTTTCGAGTTTTTTTTTCCACGGGTCGCCCAGGTGCAGCTGGTGGTAAACGTCGAAGCCCTGTTCGTCAGGGAAAGCCCGGAGCCCCAATGTCTGTGGTGCTGTAGGTGCGCTGCCAATGACCGCTGAGGAGCAGCAAGAGCTTGAGTGGCTGGCACTTTTGGTGTGGGAGCAATTGTCTGACGTTCGTGATTTTTTGGTTTTCTTTTTCTGTGAGCGCCCTGGTGCAGCTGGTGGTAAACGTCGAAGCCCTGTTCGTCAGGGAAAGCCCGGAGCCCCAATGTCTGTGCTGCTGTAGGTGCAATGCCAATGACCGCTGAGGAGCAGCAAGAGCTTGAGTGGCTGGCACTTTTGGTGTGGGAGTAATGGTCCGACGTTCGTGATTTTTCGGGGTTTTTTTCAGGGGGCGCCCACGTGCAGCTGGTGGTAAACGTGGAAGCCCTGTTCGTCAGGGAATGCCCGGAGCCCCAATGTCTGTGCTGCTGTAGGTGCGCTGCCAATGGCCGCTGAGGAGCAGCAAGAGATTGAGTGGCTGGCACTTCTGGTGTGGGAGCAATCGTCCGACGTTGGTGATTTTTCCAGTTTTTTTTCAGTGAGCGCACACGTGCAGCTGGTGGTAAACGTCGAAGCCCTGTTCGTCAGGGAAAGCCCGGAGCCCCAATGTCTGTGCTGCTGTAGGTGCGCTGCCAATAACTGCCGAGGAGCAGCTAGAGCTTGAGTGGCTGGCCCTTTTGGTGTGGGAGTAATGGTCCGACGTTCGTGATTTTTCGGGGTTTTTTTCAGTGAGCGCCCACGTGCAGCTGGTGGTAAACGTCGAAGCCCTGTTCGTCAGGGAAAGGCCGGAGCCCCAATGTCTGTGCTGCTGTAGGTGCGCTGCCAATGGCCGCTGAGTAGCAAAAAGAGCTTGAGTGGCTGTCACTTTTGGTGTGGATACAATTGTCCGACGTTCGTAATTTTTCAAGGTTTTTTTTCAGGGGGCTCCCACGTGTAGCTGGTGGTAAACGTCGAAGCCCTGTTCGTCAGGGAAAGCCCGGAGCCTCAATGTCTGTGCTGCTGTAGGTGCGCTGCCAATGGCCGCTGAGGAGCAGCAAGAGCTTGAGTGGCTGGCCCTTTTGGTGTGGGAGCAATCGTCCGACGTTCGTGATTTTTTGGGTTTTTTTCAGGGAGCGCCCAAGTGCAGCTCGTGGTTGTCATGGTTTTGTTAGTGAGGGGGGGCCTAAGGTGGTAGCTTCTGCAGGAAACTGCTAGAAGTCGCTCCCCTTTGTTCAGTGGACTCATCCGGGCCTAGGGCGGACCTGCTGCTGGCCAAGGTCGAGCCGATTGGTAGCAGAATGTTCCGTGATAACGCCTCTGCGATAACGTATTAAGAAGGGGAAAACAGAAAAAAATAAGAGAGAAGAGAAGATGTGAAGAAGCTGAGCGGGGGCGGAGGTGCAGAGGGGGAGGCGCAGGCCTCATGGGCCTTGCAGGCCTCACCCTCTGGTCTCTCGCCAGGCAGCCGACTGGGCCCGACTTGGTCCGGCCCGGCTGCAAGAAGTGGAAAGGAGATGAGAAGTGAATAAGATGTAAAAAGATCCTGAGAGACATCTACCACCCTGTTGTGAGTGAGGAACGGCTGCAGACGCCAAGGTCAGTTCAGAAAGGAGGGGGAGGAGTAATGCGGCTCCTAGCCAAGATTCCCCTGCAGCCTGTGGTGACGACCATGGTGGAGCAGGTTGTCCCCCTGCCGCCCATGGAGGTGCACGGAGGAGCAGAGATCCACTTGGAGCCCGTGAAGGACCCCGTACCGGGGGAGGTGGATGCCTGAAGGCGGCTGTGGCCCGTGGAGGGCCCGCTGGGACAGCCGTTCTGGAGAGACTGCACTCTGTGGAAGAGATGACCCACGCCGGAGCAGTTTCACGAAGGACTGTGGCGTAGGGGTGGGACCCCATGATGGAGCAGGGGAGGAATGTGAGGAGTTCTTCCCCCGACCATGAAGCAGCGGCGTGAAACAACGTATGATGAACTGACTGCAAACCCCATTCCCTCTTCCCCCCTGTGCCGCTCGGGGGGGGGGAAGGTAGTAGAGATAAAGTTAAGCTTGGGAAGAGGGAGGGGTGGAGGAGGTTATCTTGTTCTCTTTCTCATTATCCTGCTGTTTGTAGTAATAAATGAATAGTTTTCCCCAAGTCGAGTCTGTTTTGCCCGTGACGGTAACTTTAAGGATTTCTCCCCGTCCTTATCTCAAACCTCGAGCCGTTTTTCCTTATATCTTCTCTCCCTGTTCTTTCAGAGGGTGGGGGGAGTGAGAGAGAGACTGCGTAGTCTGGTCCTGATCAGGGCTGAACTACGACAGTGGTAAACGTCGAAGCCCTGTTCGTCAGGGAAAGCCCGGAGCCCCAATGTCTGTGCTGCTGTAGGTGCACTGCCAATGGCCGCTGAGGGGCAGCAAGAGCTTGAGTGTGTGGCACTTTTGGAGTGGGAGCAATGGTCCGACGTTCGTGATTATTTGGGTTTGTTTTCAGTGAGCGCCCACGTGTAGACGGTGGTAAACGTCGAAGCCCTGTTCGTCAGGGAAAGCCCGGAGCCCCAATGTCTGTGCTGCTGTAGGTGCGCTGCCAATGGCCGCTGAGGAGCAGCAAGAGCTTGAGTGGCTGGCACTTTTGGTGTGGCAGCAATCGTCCGACGTTCGTGATTTTTTGGGGTTTTTTTTCAGGGAGCGCCCACGTGCAGCTGGTGGTAAACGTCGAAGCCCTGTTCGTCAGGGAAAGCCCGGAGCCCCAATGTTTGTGGTGCTGTAGGTGCACTGCCAATGGCCGCTGAGGAGCAGCAAGAGCTTGAGTGTCTGGCACTTTTGGTGTGGGAGCAATCGTCCGACGTTCGTGATTTTTTGGGGTTTTTTTTCAGTGAGCGCCCACGTGCAGCTGGTGGTAAACGTCGAAGCCCTGTTCGTCAGGGAAAGCAAGGAGCCCCAATGTTTGTGGTGCTGTAGGTGCACTGCCAATGGCCACTGAGGAGCAGCAAGAGCTTGAGCGTCTGGCACTTTTGGTGTGGGAGCAATCGTCCGACGTTCGTGATTTTTCGGCGTTTTTTTTCAGTGAGCGCCCACGTGCAGCTGGTGGTAAACGTCGAAGCCCTGTTCGTCAGGGAAAGCCCGGAGCCCCAATGTCTGTGCTGCTGTAGGTGCGCTGCCAATGGCCACTGAGGAGCAGCAAGAGCTTGAGTGTCTGGCACTTTTGGTGTGGGAGCAATGGTCCGACGTTCGTGATTTTTCGGCGTTTTTTTTCAGGGGGCGCCCCGGTGCAGCTGGTGGTTTACGTCGAAGCCCTGTTCGTCAGGGAAAGCCCGGAGCCCCAATGACTGTGCTGCTGTAGGTGCACTGCCAATGGCCGCTGAGGGGCAGCAAGAGCTTGAGTGTGTGGCACTTTTGGTGTGGGAGCAATGGTCCGACCTTCGTGATTTTTCGAGTATTTTTTTCAGGGGGCGCCCACGTGCAGCTCGTGGTAAACTTTGAAGCCCTGTTCGTCAGGGAAAGCCCGGAGCCCCAATGTCTGTGGTGCTGTAGGTGCGCTGCCAATGGCCGCTGAGGAGCAGCAAGAGCTTGAGTGTCTGGCACTTTTGGTGTGGGAGCAATCGTCCAACGTTCGTGATTTTTCGGGGTTTTTTTCAGGGGGCGCCCATGAGCAGCTGGTGGTAAACGTCTAAGCCCTGTTCGTCACGGAAAACTGGAGCCCCAATGTCTGTGGTGGTGTAGGTGCACTGCCAATGGCCGCTGAGGGACAGCAAGAGCTTGAGTGTCTGGTCCTTTTGGTGTGGGAGCAATCGTCCGACATTTGTGATATTTCGGGGTTTTTTTTCAGTGGGCGCCCACATGCAGCTGGTGGTAAAAGTCAAAGCCCTGTTCGTCAGGGAAAGCCAGGAGCCCCAATGTCTCTGCTGCTGTAGGTGCGCTGCCAATGGCCGCTGTAGAGCAGCAAGAGCTTGAGTGGCTGGCACTTCTGGTGTGGGAGCAATCATCCGACGTTCGTGATTTTTTGGGTTTTTTTTTCAGTGGGCGCCCAGGTGCAGCTGGTGGTAAACGTCGAAGCCCTGTTCGTCAGGGAAAGCCCAGAGCCCCAGTGTCTGTGCTGCTGTAGGTGCGCTGCCAATGGCCGCTGAGGAGCAGCAAGAGCTTGAGTGTGTGGCACTTTTGGTGTGGGAGCAATGGTCCGACGTTCGTGATTTTTCTAGTATTTTTTTCAGGGGGCGCCCACGTGCAGCTGGTGGTAAACGTCGAAGCCCTGTTCGTCAGGGAAAGCCCGGAGCCCCAATGTCTGTGCTGCTGTAGGTGCGCTGCCAATGGCCGCTGAGGAGCAGCAAGAGCTTGAGTGGCTGGCACTTTTGGGGTGGGTACAATCTTCCGAAGTTCGTGATTTTTTGTGGTTTTTTTTTTCAGGGGGCGCCCAGGTGCACCTGGTGGCAAACGTCGAAGCCCTGCTCCTAAGGGAAAGCCCGGAGCCCCAATGTCTGTGCTGCTGTAGGTGCGCTGCCAATGGCCGCTGAGGAGCAGCAAGAGCTTGAGTGTCTGGCCCTTTTGGTGTGGGAGCAATCGTCTGACGTTGGTGATTTTTTGGGTTTTTTTTTCAGTGAGCTCCCACGTGCAGTTGGTGGTAAACGTCGAAGCCCTGTTCGTCAGGGAAAGCCCGGAGCCCCAATGTCTGTGGTGGTGTAGGTGCACTGCCAATGGCCGCTGAGGGACAGCAAGAGCTTGAGTGTCTGGTCCTTTTGGTGTGGGAGCAATCGTCCGACATTTGTGATATTTCGGGGTTTTTTTTTCAGTGGGCGCCCACATGCAGCTGGTGGTAAAAGTCAAAGCCCTGTTCGTCAGGGAAAGCCAGGAGCCCCAATGTCTGTGCTGCTGTAGGTGCGCTGCCAATGGCCGCTGAGGAGCAGCAAGAGCTTGAGTGTCTGGCCCTTTTGTTGTGGGAGCAATGGTCCGACGTTCACGATTTATTGGGGTTTTTTTCATTGATCGCCCAGGTGCAGCTGGTGGTAAACGTCGAAGCCCTCTTTGTCAGGGAAAGCCCGGAGCCCCAATGTCTGTGCTGCTGTAGGTGCACTGCCAATGGCCGCTGAGGGGCAGCAAGAGCTTGAGTGTGTGGCACTTTTGGTGTGGGAGCAATCGTCCAACGTTCGTGATTTTTCGGGGTTTTTTTTCAGTGGGCGCCCCGGTGCAGCTGGTGGTAAACGTCGAAGCCCTGTTCGTCAGGGAAAGCCCGGAGCCCCAATGTCTGTGCTGCTGTAGGTGCGCTGCCAATGGCCGCTGAGGAGCAGCAAGAGCTTGAGTGGCTGGCACTTTTGGTGTGGGTAGCAATGGTCCGACGTTCATGATTTTTCGGGGTTTTTTTCAGTGAGCTCCATGGTGCAGCTGGTGGTAAATGTCGAAGCCCTGTTCGTCAGGGAAAGCCCGGAGCCCCAATGTCTCTGGTGCGGTAGGTGGACTGCCAATGGCCGCTGAGGAGCAGAAAGAGCTTGAATGGCTGGCACTTTTGGTGTGGGAGCAATGGTCCGACGTTCGTGATTTTTTGGGGTTTTTTTTCCGGGAGCGCCCACGTGCAGCTGGTGGTAAACGTCGAAGCCCTGCTCCTCAGGGAAAGCCCGGAGTCCCAATGTCTGTGCTGCTGTAGGTGCACTGCCAATGGCTGCTGAGGAGCAGCAAGAGCTTGAGTTGCTGGTACTTTTGGTGTGGGAGCAATGGTCCGACGTTCATGATTTTTCGGAGTTTTTTTTCAGGGGGCGCCCCGGTGCAGCTGGTGGTATACGTCGAAGCCCTGTTCGCCAGGGAAAGCTTGGAGCCCCAATGTCTGTGCTGCTGTACGTGCACTGCCAATGGCCGCTGAGGAGCAGCAAGAGCTTGAGTGGCTGGCACTTTTGGTGTGGGAGCAATGGTCCGACGTTCGTGATTTTTCGAGTTTTTTTTTCAGGGGGCGCCCACGTGCAGCTGGTGGTAAACGTCGAAGCCCTGTTCGTCAGGGAA
Source organism: Otis tarda (assembly GCA_026413225.1). Taxonomy (NCBI): domain Eukaryota; kingdom Metazoa; phylum Chordata; class Aves; order Otidiformes; family Otididae; genus Otis; species Otis tarda. The sequence goes on from JAPMTP010000066.1 coordinate 248,811, forward strand.
AGCCCGGATCCCCAGTGTCTGTGGTGCTGTAGGTGCGCTGCCAATGGCCGCTGAGGAGCAGCAAGAGCTTGAGTGGCTGGCCCTTTTGGTGTGGGAGCAATGGTCCAACGTTCGTGATTTTTCAGGGCTTTTTTTCACGGGGCGCCGCATGCAGCTGCTTGTAAACGTCGAAGCCCTGTTCGTCAGGGAAAGCCCGGAGCCCCAATGTCTGTGCTGCTGTAGGTGCGCTGCCAATAGCCGCTGAGGAGCAGCAAGAGCTTGAGTGGCTGGCACTTTTGGTGTGGGAGCAATCGTCCGACGTTCATTATTTTTCGGGGTTTTTTTTCAGGGGGCGCCCACGTGCAGCTGGTGGTAAACGTCGAAGCCCTGTTCGTCAGGGAAAGCCCGGAGCCCCAATGTCTGTGCTGCGGTAGGTATGCTGCCAATGGCCGCTGAGGAGCAGCAAGAGATTGAGTGTCTGGCACTTTTGGTGTGGGAGCAATCGTCCGACGTTCATTATTTTTCGGGGTTTTTTTCAGTGAGCTCCATGGTGCAGCTGGTGGTAAATGTCGAAGCCCTGTTCGTCAGGGAAAGCCCGGAGCCCCAGTGTCTGTGCTGCTGTAGGTGGACTGCCAATGGCCGCTGAGGAGCAGCAAGAGCTTGAGTGGCTTGCCCTTTTGGTGTGGGAGCAATGGTCCGACGTTGGTGATTTTTCGGGATTTTTTTCAGGGGGTGCCCCGGTGCTGCTGGTGGTATATGTCAAAGCCCTGTTCGTCAGGGAAAGCCCGGAGCCCCAATGTCTGTGCTGCTGTAGGTGCACTGCCAATGGCTGCTGAGGAGCAGCAAGAGCTTGAGTGGCTTGCCCTTTTGGTGTGGGAGCAATCGTCCGACATTCGTGATTATTAGGGGTTGTTTTCAGTGGGCGCCCACGTGTAGACGGTGGTAAACGTGGAAGCCCTGTTCGTCAGGGAAAGCCCGGAGCCCCAATGTCTGTGCTGCTGTAGATGCGCTGCCAATGGCCGCTGAGGAGCAGCAAGAGCTTGAGTGGCTGGCACTTTTGGTGTGGGAGCAATGGTCCAACGTTCGTGATTTTTTGGGGGTTTTTTTCCGGGAGCGCCCTGGTGCAGCTGGTGGTAAACGTCGAAGCCCTGTTCGTCAGGGAAAGCCCGGAGCCCCAATGTCTGTGCTGCTGTAGGTGCACTGCCAGTGGCCGCTGAGGAGCAGCAAGAGCTTGAGTGTCTGGCACTTTTGGTGTGGGAGCAATGGTCCGACGTTCGTGATTTTTCGGGTTTTTTTTTCAGGGGGCTCCCACGTTTAGCTGGTGGTATACGTCGAAGCCCTGTTCATCAGTGAAAGCCCGGAGCCCCAATGTCTGTGCTGCTTTAGGTGCACTGCCAATGGCCGCTGAGGAGCAGCAAGAGATTGAGTGTCTGGCACTTTTGGTGTGGGAGCAATCGTCCGACGTTCATGATTTTTCGGGTTTTTTTTCAGTGAGCTCCATGGTGCAGCTGGTGGTATACGTCGAAGCCCTGTTCGTCAGGGAAAGCCCGGAGCCCCAATGTCTGTGCTGCTGTAGGTGCGCTGCCAATGGCCGCTGAGGGGCAGCAAGAGCTTGAGTGGCTGGCACTTTTGGTGTGGGAGCAATGGTCCGACGTTCGTGATTTTTGGAGTTTTTTTTTCCACGGGTCGCCCAGGTGCAGCTGGTGGTAAACGTCGAAGCCCTGTTTGTCACGGAAAGCCCGGAGCCCCAATGTCTGTGGTGCTGTAGGTGCGCTGTCAATGGCCGCTGAGGAGCAGCAAGAGCTTGAGTGGCTGGCACTTTTGGTGTGGGTACAGTCGTCCGAAGTTCGAAATTTTTCGGGGTTTTTCTTTTCAGGGGGCTCCCACGTGTAGCTGGTGGCAAACGTCGAAGCCCTGCTCCTCAGGGAAAGCCCGGAGCCCCAATGTCTGTGCTGCTGTAGGTGCGCTGCCAATGGCCGCTGAGGGGCAGCAAGAGCTTGAGTGGCTGGCACTTTTGGTGTGGGAGCAATGGTCCGACGTTCGTGATTTTTGGAGTTTTTTTTTCCACGGGTCGCCCAGGTGCAGCTGGTGGTAAAATTCGAAGCCCTGTTCGTCGGGGAAAGCCTGGAGCCCCAATGTCTGTGCTGCTGTAGGTGCGCTGCCAACGTCCGCTGAAGAGCAGCAAGAGCTTGAGTGGCTTGCCCTTTTGGTGTGGGAGCAATCGTCCGACGTTCGTGATTTTTCAGGTTTTTTTTCAGGGGGCGCACTGTTGCAGCTGGTGGTAAACGTCGAAGCTCTATTCGTCAGGAAAAGCCCGGAGCCCCAATGTCTGTGCTGCCGTAGGTGCGCTGCCAGTGGCCGCTGAGGAGCAGCAAGAGCTTGAGTGGCTGGCACTGTTGGTGTGGGAGCAATCGTCCGACGTTCGTGATTTTTCGGGGTTTTTTCAGTGGGCGCCCAGGTGCAGTTCGTGGTATACGTCGAAGCCCTGTTCGTCAGGGAAAGCCCGGAGTCCCAATGTCTGTGCTGCTGTAGGTGCACTGCCAATGGCCGCTGAGGAGCAGCAAGAGCTTGAGTGGCTGGCCCTTTTGGTGTGGGAGCAATGGTCCGACGTTCATGATTTTTCGGAGTTTTTTTTTAGGGGGCGCCCCGGTGCAGCTGGTGGTATACGTCGAAGCACTGTTCGCCAGGGAAAGCTTGGAGCCCCAATGTCTGTGCTGCTGTAGGTGCACTGCCAATGGCCGCTGAGGAGCAGCAAGAGCTTGAGTGGCTGGCACTTTTGGTGTGGGAGCAATGGTCCGACGTTCGTGATTTTTCGGGGTTTTTTTCAGTGAGCGCCCTGGGGCAGCTGGTGGTATACGTCGAAGCCCTGTTTCTCAGGGAAAGACCGGAGCCCCAATGTCTGTGCTGCTGTAGGTGCACTGCCAATGGCCGCTGAGGGGCAGCAAGAGCTTGAGTGGCTGGCACTTTTGGTGTGGGAGCAATGGTCCAACGTTATTAATTTTTCGAGTTTTTTTTTCAGGGGGCGCCCACGTGCAGCTGGTGGTAAAGGTCGAAGCCCTGTTCGTCAGGGAAAGCCCGGAGCCCAAATGTCTGTGGTGCTGTAGGTGCGCTGCCAATGGCCGCTGAGGAGCAGCAAGAGCTTGAGTGGCTGGCCCTTTTGGTGTGTGAGCAATCGTCCGACATTCGTGATTATTAGGGGTTGTTTTCAGTGGGCGCCCACGTGTAGACGGTGGTAAACGTGGAAGCCCTGTTCGTCAGGGAAAGCCCGGAGCCCCAATGTCTGTGGTGCTGTAGGTGCACTGCCAATGGCCGCTTAGGGGCAGCAAGAGATTGAGTGACTGGCACTTTTGGTGTGGGAGCAATCGTCCGACGTTCATGATTTTTCGGGGTATTTTTCAGTGAGCTCCATGGTGCAGCTAGTGGTATACGTCGAAGCCCTGTTCGTCAGGGAAAGCCCGGAGCCCCAATGTCTGTGCTGCTGTAGATGCGCTGCCAATGGCCACTGAGGAGCAGCAAGAGCTTGAGTGGCTGGCACTTTTGGAGTGGGAGTAATCGTCCGACGTTCGTGATTTTTCAGGGTTATTTTCAGGGGACGGCCAGGTGCAGCTGGTGGTAAAATTCGAAGCCCTGTTCGTCGGGGAAAGCCTGGAGCCCCAATGTCTGTGCTGCTGTAGGTGCGCTGCCAACGGCCGCTTAGGAGCAGCAAGAGCTTGAGTGGCTGGCACTTTTGGTGTGGGAGCAATCGTCCGACGTTCGTGATTTCTAGGGGTTTTTTTTCAGGGGGCGCCCACGTGTTGCTGGTGGTAAACGTCGAAGCCCTGTTCGTCAGGGAAAGCCCGGAGCCCCAATGTCTGTGCTGCGGTAGGTGCGCTGCCAATGGCCGCTGAGGAGCAGCAAGAGCTTGAGTGGCTGGCCCTTTTGGTGTGGGAGCAATGGTCCGACGTTCGTGATTTCTCAGGTTTTTTTTCAGGGGGCGCCCTGTTGCAGCTGGTGGTAAACGTCGAAGCCCTGTTCGTCAGGAAAAGCCCGGAGCCCCAATGTCTGTGCTGCCATAGGTGCGCTGCCAGTGGCCGCTGAGGAGCAGCAAGAGCTTGAGTGGCTGGCCCTTTTGGTGTGGGAGCAATGGTCCGACGTTCATGATTTTTCGGAGTTTTTTTTTAGGGGGCGCACCGATGCAGCTGGTGGTATACGTCGAAGCCCTGTTCGCCAGGGAAAGCTTGGAGCCCCAATGTCTGTGCTGCTGTACGTGCACTGCCAATGGCCGCTGAGGGTCAGCAAGAGCTTGAGTGGCTGGCACTTTTGGTGTGGGAGCAATGGTCCGACGTTCATGATTTTTCGAGTTTTTTTTTCAGGGGGCGCCCACATGCAGCTGGTGGTAAACGTCGAAGCCCTGTTCGTCAGGGAAAGCCCGGAGGCCCAGTGTCTCTGGTGCTGTAGGTGCGCTGCCAATGGCCGCTGAGGAGCAGCAAGAGCTTGAGTGGCTGGCCCTTTTGGTGTGGGAGCAATGGTCCAACGTTCATGATTTTTCGGGGTTTTTTTCAGTGAGCGCCCTGGTGCAGCTGGTGGTATACGTCGAAGCCCTGTTCGTCAGGGAAAGCCCGGAGCCCCAATGTCTGTGGTGCTGTAGGTGCACTGCCAATGGCCGCTGAGGGGCAGCAAGAGCTTGAGTGTGTGGCACTTTTGGTGTGGGAGCAATGGTCCAACGTTATTGATTTTTCGAGTTTTTTTTTCAGGGGGCGCCCAGGTGCAGCTGGTGGTAAACGTCAAAGCCCTATTCGTCAGGGAAAGCCCGGAGCCCCAATGTCTGTGCTGCTGTAGGTGCGCTGCCAATGGCCGCTGAGGAGCAGCAAGAGCTTGAGTGGCTGGCACTTTTGGTGTGGGAGCAATGGTCCGACGTTCGTGATTTTTCGAGTTTTTTTTTCACGGGTCGCCCAGGTGCAGCTGGTGGTAAACGTCGAAGCCCTGTTCGTCAGGGAAAGCCCGGAGCCCCAATGTCTGTGCTGCTGTAGGTCCGCTGCCAATGGCCGCTGAGGAGCAGCAAGAGCTTGAGTGGCTGGCACTTTTGGAGTGGGAGTAATCGTCCGACGTTCGTGATTTTTCAGGGTTATTTTCAGGGGACGGCCAGGTGCAGCTGGTGGTAAAATTCGAAGCCCTGTTCGTCGGGGAAAGCCTGGAGCCCCAATGTCTGTGGTGCTGTAGGTGCGCTGCCAACGGCCGCTTAGGAGCAGCAAGAGCTTGAGTGGCTGGCACTTTTGGTGTGGGAGCAATCGTCCGACGTTCGTGATTTCTAGGGTTTTTTTCAGGGGGCGCCCACGTGTTGCTGGTGGTAAACGTCGAAGCCCTGTTCGTCAGGGAAAGCCCGGAGCCCCAATGTCTGTGCTGCGGTAGGTGCGCTGCCAATGGCCGCTGAGGAGCAGCAAGAGCTTGAGTGGCTGGCCCTTTTGGTGTGGGAGCAATGGTCCGACGTTCGTGATTTCTCAGGTTTTTTTTCAGGGGGCGCCCTGTTGCAGCTGGTGGTAAACGTCGAAGCCCTGTTCGTCAGGAAAAGCCTGGAGCCCCAATGTCTGTGCTGCTGTAGGTGCGCTGCCAACGGCCGCTTAGGAGCAGCAAGAGCTTGAGTGGCTGGCACTTTTGGTGTGGGAGCAATCGTCCGACGTTCGTGATTTCTAGGGGTTTTTTTTCAGGGGGCGCCCACGTGTTGCTTGTGGTAAACGTCGAAGCCCTGTTCGTCAGGGAAAGCCCGGAGCCCCAATGTCTGTGGTGCTGTAGGTGCGCTGCCATTGGCCGCTGAGGAGCAGCAAGAGCTTGAGTGGCTGGCACTTTTGGTGTGGGAGCAATAGTCCGACGTTCGTGATTTTTCAGGTTTTTTTTCAGGGGGCGCCCTGTTGCAGCTGGTTGTAAACGTCGAAGCCCTGTTCGTCAGGAAAAGCCCGGAGCCCCAATGTCTGTGGTGCCGTAGGTGCGCTGCCAATGGCCGCTGAGGGGCAGCAAGAGCTTGAGTGTCTGGCACTTTTGGTGTGGGAGCAATGGTCCAACGTTCGTGATTTTTCGAGATTTTTTTTTCAGTGGGCGCCCACGTGTAGCTGGTGGTAAACGTCGAAGCCCTGTTCGTCAGGGAAAGCCCTGAGCCCCAATGTCTGTTGTGCTGTAGGTGCGCTGCCAATGGCCGCTGAGGAGCAGCAAGAGCTTGAGTGGCTGGCACTTTTGGTGTGGGAGCAATCATCCGACGTTCGTGATTTATCGGGGTTTTTTTTCCGGGAGCGCCCTGGTGCAGCTGGTGGTAAACGTCGAAGCCCTGTTCGTCAGGGAAAGCCCGGAGCCCCAATGTCTGTGCTGCTGTAGGTGCACTGCCAGTGGCCGCTGAGGAGCAGCAAGAGCTTGAGTGGCTGGCACTTTTGGTGTGGGAGCAATGGTCCGACGTTCGTGATTTTTCGGGTTTTTTTTCAGGGGGCTCCCACGTTTACCTGGTGGTAAACGTGGAAGCCCTGTTCGTCAGGGAAGCCCGGAGCCTCAATGTCTGTGCTGCGGTAGGTGCGCTGCCAATGGCCGCTGAGGAGCAGCAAGAGCTTGAGTGGCTGGCACTTTTGGTGTGGGAGCAATCGTCCGACGTTCGTGATTTTTCAGGTTTTTTTTCAGGGGGCGCCCAAGTGCAGCTGGTGGTAAACGTCGAAGCCCTGTTCGTCAGGGAAAGCCTGGAGTCCCAATGTCTGTGGTGCTGTAGGTGCGCTGCCATTGGCCGCTGAGGAGCAGCAAGAGCTTGAGTGGCTGGCACTTTTGGTGTGGGAGCAATAGTCCGACGTTCGTGATTTTTCAGGTTTTTTTTCAGGGGGCGCCCTGTTGCAGCTGGTGGTAAACGTCGAAGCCCTGTTCGTCAGGAAAAGCCCGGAGCCCCAATGTCTGTTGTGCTGTAGGTGCGCTGCCAATGGCCGCTGAGGAGCAGCAAGAGCTTGAGTGGCTGGCACTTTTGGTGTGGGAGCAATCATCCGACGTTCGTGATTTATCGGGGTTTCATTTTCAGGGGGCGCCCACGTGCAGCTGGTGGTATACGTCAAAGCCCTGTTCGTCAGGGAAAGCCCGGAGCCCCAATGTCTGTGCTGCTGTAGGTGAACTGCCAATGGCCGCTGAGGGGCAGCAAGAGCTTGAGTGTGTGGCCCTTTTGGTGTGGGAGCAATGGTCCGACGTTCGTGATTTTTCGAGTTTTTTTTTTCAGGGGGCGCCAAGGTGCAGCTGGTGGTAAACGTCGAAGCCCTGTTCGTCAGGGAAAGCCCGGAGCCCCAATTTCTGTGCTGCTGTAGGTGCGCTGCCAATGGCCGCTGAGGAGCAGCAAGAGCTTCAGTGGCTGGCACTTTTGGTTTGGGAATAATCGTCCAACGTTCGTGATTTTTCAGGGTTATTTTCAGGGGACGCCCAGGTGCAGCTGGTGGTAAACGTCTAAGCCCTGTTCATCAGGGAAAGCCCGGAGCCCCAATGTCTGTGGTGCTGTAGGTGCGCTACCAATGGCCACTGAGGAGCAGCAAGAGCTTGAGTGGCTGGCAATTTTGGTGTGGGAGCAATCGTCCAACGTTCGTGATTTTTCGTGATTGTTTTTAGTGGGCGCCCTGGTGCAGCTGGTGGTAAACGTGGAAGCCCTGTTCTTCAGGGAAAGCCCGGAGCCCCAATGTCTGTGCTGCTATAGGTGAGCTGCCAATGGCCGCTGAGGAGCAGCAAGAGCTTGAGTGGCTGGCACTTTTGGTGTGGGAGCAATTGTCCGACATTCGCGATTTTTAGGGTTTTCTTTCAGGGAGCGCCCACATGCAGCTGGTGGTAAAATTCAAAGCCCTGTTCGTCAGGGAAAGCCCGGAGCCCCAATGTCTCTGCTGCAGTAGGTGCGCTGCCAACGTCCGCTGAGGAGCAGCAAGAGCTTGAGTGTCTGGCACTTTTGGTGTGGGAGCAATGGTCCGACGTTCGTGATTTTTCAGGTTTTTTTTCAGGGGGCGCCCTGTTGCAGCTGGTGGTAAACGTCGAAGCCCTGTTCATCAGGAAAAGCCCGGAGCCCCAATGTCTGTGCTGCCGTTGGTGCGCTGCCAGTGGCCACTGAGGAGCAGCAAGAGCTTGAGTGGCTGGCACTTTTGGTGTGGGAGCAATCGTCCGACGTTCGTGATTTTTCGGGGTTTTTTCAGTGGGCGCCCAGGTGCAGTTGGTGGTATACGTCGAAGCCCTGTTCGTGAGGGAAAGCCCGGAGCCCCAGTGTCTGTGCTGCTGTAGGTGCACTGCCAATGGCCACTGAGGAGCAGCAAGAGCTTGAGTGGCTGGCACTTTTGGTGTGGGAGCAATGGTCCGACGTTCGTGATTTTTCGGGTTTTTTTTCAGGGGGCTCCCACGTTTACCTGGTGGTAAACGTGGAAGCCCTGTTCGTCAGGGAAGCCCGGAGCCTCAATGTCTGTGCTGCTGTAGGTGCGCTGCCAATGGCCGCTGAGGAGCAGCAAGAGCTTGAGTGGCTGGCACTTTTGGTGTGGGAGCAATCGTCCGACGTTCGTGATTTTTCAGGTTTTTTTTCAGGGGGCGCCCAAGTGCAGCTGGTGGTAAACGTCGAAGCCCTGTTCGTCAGGGAAAGCCTGGAGTCCCAATGTCTGTGGTGCTGTAGGTGCGCTGCCATTGGCCGCTGAGGAGCAGCAAGAGCTTGAGTGGCTGGCACTTTTGGTGTGGGAGCAATAGTCCGACGTTCGTGATTTTTCAGGTTTTTTTTCAGGGGGCGCCCTGTTGCAGCTGGTGGTAAACGTCGAAGCCCTGTTCGTCAGGAAAAGCCCGGAGCCCCAATGTCTGTGCTGCCGTAGGTGCGCTGCCAATGGCCGCTGAGGGGCAGCAAGAGCTTGAGTGTCTGGCACTTTTGGTGTGGGAGCAATGGTCCAACGTTCGTGATTTTTCGAGATTTTTTTTTCAGTGGGCGCCCACGTGTAGCTGGTGGTAAACGTCGAAGCCCTGTTCGTCAGGGAAAGCCCTGAGCCCCAATGTCTGTTGTGCTGTAGGTGCGCTGCCAATGGCCGCTGAGGAGCAGCAAGAGCTTGAGTGGCTGGCACTTTTGGGGTGGGAGCAATCATCCGACGTTCGTGATTTATCGGGGTTTCATTTTCAGGGGGCGCCCACGTGCAGCTGGTGGTATACGTCAAAGCCCTGTTCGTCAGGGAAAGCCCGGAGCCCCAATGTCTGTGCTGCTGTAGGTGAACTGCCAATGGCCGCTGAGGGGCAGCAAGAGCTTGAGTGTGTGGCCCTTTTGGTGTGGGAGCAATGGTCCGACGTTCGTGATTTTTCGAGTTTTTTTTTTCAGGGGGCGCCAAGGTGCAGCTGGTGGTAAACGTCGAAGCCCTGTTCGTCAGGGAAAGCCCGGAGCCCCAATGTCTGTGCTGCTGTAGGTGCGCTGCCAATGGCCGCTGAGGAGCAGCAAGAGCTTCAGTGGCTGGCACTTTTGGTTTGGGAATAATCGTCCAACGTTCGTGATTTTTCAGGGTTATTTTCAGGGGACGCCCAGGTGCAGCTGGTGGTAAACGTCTAAGCCCTGTTCATCAGGGAAAGCCCGGAGCCCCAATGTCTGTGGTGCTGTAGGTGCGCTACCAATGGCCACTGAGGAGCAGCAAGAGCTTGAGTGGCTGGCAATTTTGGTGTGGGAGCAATCGTCCAACGTTCGTGATTTTTCGTGATTGTTTTTAGTGGGCGCCCTGGTGCAGCTGGTGGTAAACGTGGAAGCCCTGTTCTTCAGGGAAAGCCCGGAGCCCCAATGTCTGTGCTGCTATAGGTGAGCTGCCAATGGCCGCTGAGGAGCAGCAAGAGCTTGAGTGGCTGGCACTTTTGGTGTGGGAGCAATTGTCCGACATTCGCGATTTTTAGGGTTTTTCTTTCAGGGAGCGCCCACATGCAGCTGGTGGTAAAATTCAAAGCCCTGTTCGTCAGGGAAAGCCCGGAGCCCCAATGTCTCTGCTGCAGTAGGTGCGCTGCCAACGTCCGCTGAGGAGCAGCAAGAGCTTGAGTGTCTGGCACTTTTGGTGTGGGAGCAATGGTCCGACGTTCGTGATTTTTCAGTTTTTTTTTCAGGGGGCGCCCTGTTGCAGCTGGTGGTAAACGTCGAAGCCCTGTTCATCAGGAAAAGCCCGGAGCCCCAATGTCTGTGCTGCCGTTGGTGCGCTGCCAGTGGCCACTGAGGAGCAGCAAGAGCTTGAGTGGCTGGCACTTTTGGTGTGGGAGCAATCGTCCGACGTTCGTGATTTTTCGGGGTTTTTTCAGTGGGCGCCCAGGTGCAGTTGGTGGTATACGTCGAAGCCCTGTTCGTGAGGGAAAGCCCGGAGCCCCAGTGTCTGTGCTGCTGTAGGTGCACTGCCAATGGCCACTGAGGAGCAGCAAGAGCTTGAGTGGCTGGCACTTTTGGTGTGGGAGCAATCGTCCGACGTTCGTGATTTTTCGGGGTTTTTTTTCAGGGGGCGCCCACGTGCAGCTGGTGGTAAACGTCGAAGCCCTGTTCGTCAGGGAAAGCCCGGAGTCCCACTGTCTGTGGTGGTGTAGGTGCGCTGCCAATGGCCGCTGAGGAGCAGCAAGAGCTTGAGTGTCTGGCACTTTTGGTGTGGGAGCAATGGTCCAACGTTCGTGATTTTTCGGGGATTTTTTCAGGGGGTGCCCCGGTGCTGCTGGTGGTATATGTCAAAGCCCTGTTCGTCAGTTAAAGCCCGGAGCCCCAATGTCTGTGCTGCTGTAGGTGCACTGCCAATGGCCGCTGAGGAGCAGCAAGAGCTTGAGTGGCTGGCCCTTTTGGTGTGTGAGCAATCGTCCGACATTCGTGATTATTAGGGGTTGTTTTCAGTGGGCGCCCACGTGTAGACGGTGGTAAACGTGGAAGCCCTGTTCGTCAGGGAAAGCCCGGAGCCCCAATGTCTGTGGTGCTGTAGGTGCACTGCCAATGGCCGCTTAGGGGCAGCAAGAGATTGAGTGGCTGGCACTTTTGGTGTGGGAGCAATGGTCCGACGTTCGTGATTTTTCGAGTTTTTTTTTCACGGGTCGCCCAGGTGCAGCTGGTGGTAAACGTCGAAGCCCTGTTCGTCAGGGAAAGCCCGGAGCCCCAATGTCTGTGCTGCTGTAGGTCCGCTGCCAATGGCCGCTGAGGAGCAGCAAGAGCTTGAGTGGCTGGCACTTTTGGTGTGGGAGCAATGGTCCAACGTCGTGATTTTTCGAGTTTTTTTTTCAGGGAGCGCCCCGATTCAGCTGGTGTTAAACGTTGAAGCCCTGTTCGTCAGGGAAAGCCCGGAGCCCAAATGTCTGTGGTGCTGTAGGTGCGCTGCCAATGGCCGCTGAGGAGCAGCAAGAGATTGAGTGTCTGGCACTTTTGGTGTGGGAGCAATCGTCCGACGTTCATGATTTTTCGGGGTTTTTTTCAGTGAGCTCCATGGTGCAGCTGGTGGTATACGTCGAAGCCCTGTTCGTCAGGGAAAGCCCGGAGCCCCAATGTCTGTGCTGCTGTAGATGCGCTGCCAATGGCCACTGAGGAGCAGCAAGAGCTTGAGTGGCTGGCACTTTTGGAGTGGGAGTATTCGTCCGACGTTCGTGATTTTTCAGGGTTATTTTCAGGGGACGGCCAGGTGCAGCTGGTGGTAAAATTCGAAGCCCTGTTCGTCGGGGAAAGCCTGGAGCCCCAATGTCTGTGCTGCTGTAGGTGCGCTGCCAACGTCCGCTGAGGAGCAGCAAGAGCTTGAGTGGCTGGCACTTTTGGTGTGGGAGCAATCGTCCGACGTTCGTGATTTTTCGGGGTTTTTTTTTCAGGGGCGCCCACGTGTTGCTGGTGGTAAACGTCGAAGCCCTGTTCGTCAGGGAAAGCCCGGAGCCCCAATGTCTGTGCTGCGGTAGGTGCGCTGCCAATGGCCGCTGAGGAGCAGCAAGAGCTTGAGTGGCTGGCCCTTTTGGTGTGGGAGCAATGGTCCGACGTTCATGATTTTTCAGGTTTTTTTTCAGGGGGCGCCCTGTTGCAGCTGGTGGTAAACGTCGAAGCCCTATTCGTCAGGAAAAGCCCGGAGCCCCAATGTCTGTGCTGCCGTAGGTGCACTGCCAATGGCCGCTGAGGAGCAGCAAGAGCTTGAGTGGCTGGCACTTTTGGTGTGGGAGCAATGGTCCAACGTTCGTGATTTTTCGAGTTTTTTTTTCAGGGGCGCGCACGTGCAGCTGGTGGTAAACGTCGAAGCCCTGTTCGTCAGGGAAAGCCCGGAGCCCCAATGTCTGTGCTGCTGTAGGTGCGCTGCCAATGGCCGCTGAGGAGCAGCAAGAGCTTGAGTGGCTGGCACTTTTGGTGTGGGAGCAATGGTCCAACGTTCGTGATTTTTCGGGGTTTTTTTCAGTGAGCGCCCTGGTGCAGCTGGTGGTATACGTCGAAGCCCTGTTTCTCAGGGAAAGACCGGAGCCCCAATGTCTGTGCTGCTGTAGGTGCACTGCCAATGGCCGCTGAGGAGCAGCAAGAGCTTGAGTGGCTGGCACTTTTGGTGTGGGAGCAATGGTCCAACGTTATTGATTTTTCGAGTTTTTTTTTTCAGGGGGCGCCCACGTGCAGCTGGTGGTAAAGGTCGAAGCCCTGTTCGTCAGGGAAAGCCCGGAGCCCAAATGTCTGTGGTGCTGTAGGTGCGCTGCCAATGGCCGCTGAGGAGCAGCAAGAGCTTGAGTGTCTGGCACTTTTGGTGTGGGAGCAATGGTCCGACGTTCGTGATTTTTCGGGGATTTTTTCAGGGGGTGCCCCGGTGCTGCTGGTGGTTTATGTCAAAGCCCTGTTCGTCAGGGAAAGCCCGGAGCCCCAATGTCTGTGCTGCTGTAGGTGCACTGCCAATGGCCGCTGAGGAGCAGCAAGAGCTTGAGTGGCTGGCACTTTTGGTGTGGGAGCAATCGTCCGACATTCGTGATTATTAGGGGTTGTTTTCAGTGGGCGCCCACGTGTAGACGGTGGTAAACGTGGAAGCCCAGTTCGTCAGGGAAAGCCCGGAGCCCCAATGTCTGTGGTGCTGTAGGTGCACTGCCAATGGCCGCTTAGGGGCAGCAAGAGCTTGAGTGGCTGGCACTTTTGGTGTGGGAGCAATGGTCCGACGTTCGTGATTTTTCGAGTTTTTTTTTTCAGGGGGCGCCAAGGTGCAGCTGGTGGTAAACGTCGAAGCCCTGTTCGTCAGGGAAAGCCCGGAGCCCCAATGTCTGTGCTGCTGTAGGTGCGCTGCCAATGGCCGCTGAGGAGCAGCAAGAGCTTGAGTGGCTGGCACTTTTGGTGTGGGAGCAATGGTCCAACGTCGTGATTTTTCGAGTTTTTTTTTCAGGGAGCGCCCCGATTCAGCTGGTGTTAAACGTTGAAGCCCTGTTCGTCAGGGAAAGCCCGGAGTCCCAATGTCTGTGGTGCTGTAGGTGCGCTGCCAATGGCCGCTGAGGAGCAGCAAGAGATTGAGTGTCTGGCACTTTTGGTGTGGGAGCAATCGTCCGACGTTCATGATTTTTCGGGGTTTTTTTCAGTGAGCTCCATGGTGCAGCTGGTGGTAAATGTCGAAGCCCTGTTCGTCAGGGAAAGCCCGGAGCCCCAATGTCTGTGCTGCTGTAGATGCGCTGCCAATGGCCACTGAGGAGCAGCAAGAGCTTGAGTGGCTGGCACTTTTGGAGTGGGAGTAATCGTCCGACGTTCGTGATTTTTCAGGGTTATTTTCAGGGGACGGCCAGGTGCAGCTGGTGGTAAAATTCGAAGCCCTGTTCGTCGGGGAAAGCCTGGAGCCCCAATGTCTGTGCTGCTGTAGGTGCGCTGCCAACGTCCGCTGAGGAGCAGCAAGAGCTTGAGTGGCTGGCACTTTTGGTGTGGGAGCAATCGTCCGACGTTCGTGATTTCTCGGGGTTTTTTTTCAGGGGGCGCCCACGTGTTGCTGGTGGTAAACGTCGAAGCCCTGTTCGTCAGGGAAAGCCCGGAGCCCCAATGTCTGTGCTGCGGTAGGTGCGCTGCCAATGGCCGCTGAGGAGCAGCAAGAGCTTGAGTGGCTGGCCCTTTTGGTGTGGGAGCAATGGTCCGACGTTCGTGATTTCTCAGGTTTTTTTTCATGGGGCGCCCTGTTGCAGCTGGTGGTAAACGTCGAAGCCCTGTTCGTCAGGAAAAGCCCGGAGCCCCAATGTCTGTGCTGCCATAGGTGCGCTGCCAGTGGCCGCTGAGGAGCAGCAAGAGCTTGAGTGGCTGGCACTTTTGGTGTGGGAGCAATCGTCCGACGTTCGTGATTTTTTGGGGTTTTTTCAGTGGGCGCCCAGGTGCAGTTGGTGGTATACGTCGAAGCCCTGTTCGTAAGGGAAAGCCCGGAGCCCCAATGTCTGTGCTGCTGTAGGTGCACTGCCAATGGCCGCTGAGGAGCAGCAAGAGCTTGAGTGGCTGGCACTTTTGGTGTGGGAGCAATCGTCCGACGTTCATGATTTTTCGGGGTTTTTTTCAGTGAGCTCCATGGTGCAGCTGGTGGTAAATGTCGAAACCCTGTTCGTCAGGGAAAGCCCGGAGCCCCAATGTCTCTGGTGCGGTAGGTGGACTGCCAATGGCCGCTGAGGAGCAGAAAGAGCTTGAATGGCTGGCACTTTTGGTGTGGGAGCAATCGTCCGACGTTCGTGATTTTTTGGGATTTTTTTCCGGGAGCGCCTACGTGCAGCTCGTGGTAAATTTCGAAGCCCTGCTCCTCAGGGAAAGCCCGGAGCCCCAATGTCTGTGCTGCTGTAGGTGCACTGCCAATGGCCGCTGAGGAGCAGCAAGAGCTTGAGTGGCTGGCACTTTTGGTGTGGGAGCAATGGTCCGACGTTCATGATTTTTCGGAGTTTTTTTTTAGGGGGCGCACCGATGCAGCTGGTGGTATACGTCGAAGCCCTGTTCGCCAGGGAAAGCTTGGAGCCCCAATGTCTGTGGTGCTGTAGGTGCACTACCAATGGCCGCTGAGGAGCAGCAAGAGCTTGAGTGGCTGGCACTTTTGGTGTGGGAGCAATGGTCCGACGTTTGTGATTTTTCGAGTTTTTTTTTCAGGGGGCGCCCACATGCAGCTGGTGGTAAACGTCGAAGCCCTGTTCGTCAGGGAAAGCCCGGAGGCCCAGTGTCTCTGGTACTGTAGGTGCGCTGCCAATGGCCGCTGAGGAGCAGCAAGAGCTTGAGTGGCTGGCCCTTTTGGTGTGGGAGCAATGGTCCAACGTTCATGATTTTTCGGGGTTTTTTTCAGTGAGCGCCCTGGTGCAGCTGGTGGTATACGTCGAAGCCCTGTTCGTCAGGGAAAGCCCGGAGCCCCAATGTCTGTGGTGCTGTAGGTGCACTGCCAATGGCCGCTGAGGGGCAGCAAGAGCTTGAGTGGCTGGCACTTTTGGTGTGGGAGCAATGGTCCAACGTTATTGATTTTTCGAGTTTTTTTTTCAGGGGGCGCCCAGGTGCAGCTGGTGGTAAAGGTCGAAGCCCTATTCGTCAGGGAAAGCCCGGAGCCCCAATGTCTGTGCTGCTGTAGGTGCGCTGCCAATGGCCGCTGAGGAGCAGCAAGAGCTTGAGTGGCTGGCACTTTTGGTGTGGGAGCAATGGTCCGACGTTCGTGATTTTTCGGGGATTTTTTCAGGGGGTGCCCCGGTGCTGCTGGTGGTATATGTCAAAGCCCTGTTCGTCAGGGAAAGCCCGGAGCCCCAATGTCTGTGCTGCTGTAGGTGCACTGCGAATGGCCGCTGAGGGGCAGCAAGAGCTTGAGTGGCTGGCACTTTTGGTGTGGGAGCAATGGTCCGACGTTTGTGATTTTTCGAGTTTTTTTTTCAGGGGGCGCCCACGTGCAGCTGGTGGTAAACGTGGAAGCCCTGTTCGTCAGGGAAAGCCCGGAGCCCCAATGTCTGTGGTGCTGTAGATGCGCTGCCAATGGCCGCTGAGGAGCAGCAAGAGCTTGAGTGGCTGGCCCTTTTGGTGTGGGAGCAATCGTCCGACATTCGTGATTATTAGGGGTTGTTTTCAGGGGGCGCCCACGTGCAGCTGGTGGTAAACGTGGAAGCCCTGTTCGTCAGGGAAAGCCCGGAGCCCAAATGTCTCTGGTGCGGTAGGTGGACTGCCAATGGCCGCTGAGGAGCAGTAAGAGCTTGAGTGGCTGGCACTTTTGGTGTGGGAGCAATCGTCCGACGTTCGTGATTTTTTGGGGTTTTTTTTCCGGGAGCGCCCACGTGCAGCTGGTGGTAAACGTCGAAGCCCTGTTCGTCAGGGAAAGCCCGGAGTCCCAATGGCTGTGCTGCTGTAGGTGCACTGCCAATGGCCGCTGAGGAGCAGCAAGAGCTTGAGTGGCTGGCCCTTTTGGTGTGGGAGCAATGGTCCGACGTTCATGATTTTTCGGAGTTTTTTTTTAGGGGGCGCCCCGGTGCAGCTGGTGGTATACGTCGAAGCACTGTTCGCCAGGGAAAGCTTGGAGCCCCAATGTCTGTGGTGCTGTACGTGCACTGCCAATGGCCGCTGAGGGGCAGCAAGAGCTTGAGTGGCTGGCACTTTTGGTGTGGGAGCAATGGTCCGACGTTCGTGATTTTTGGAGTTTTTTTTTCAGGGGACGCCCACGTGCACCTGGTGGTAAACGTCGAAGCCCTGTTCGTCAGGGAAAGCCCGGAGCCCAGTGTCTCTTGTGCTGTAGGTGCGCTGCCAATGGCCGCTGAGGAGCAGCAAGAGCTTGAGTGGCTGGCACTTTTGGTGTGGGAGCAATCGTCCAACGTTCGTGATTTTTCGGGGTTTTTTTCAGTGAGCGCCCTGGTGCAGCTGGTGGTATACGTCGAAGCCCTGTTTCTCAGGGAAAGACCGGAGCCCCAATGTCTGTGCTGCTGTAGGTGCACTGCCAATGGCCGCTGAGGGGCAGCAAGAGCTTGAGTGGCTGGCACTTTTGGTGTGGGAGCAATGGTCCAAGGTTCGTGATTTTTGGAGTTTTTTTTTCAGGGTGCGCCCACGTGCAGCTGGTGGTAAAGGTCGAAGCCCTGTTCGTCAGGGAAAGCCCGGAGCCCAAATGTCTGTGGTGCTGTAGGTGCGCTGCCAATGGCCGCTGAGGAGCAGCAAGAGCTTGAGTGTCTGGCACTTTTGGTGTGGGAGCAATGGTCCGACGTTCGTGATTTTTCGGGGATTTTTTCAGGGGGTGCCCCGGTGCTGCTGGTGGTATATGTCAAAGCCCTGTTCGTCAGGGAAAGCCCGGAGCCCCAATGTCTGTGCTGCTGTAGGTGCACTGCCAATGGCCGCTGAGGAGCAGCAAGAGCTTGAGTGGCTGGCCCTTTTGGTGTGGGAGCAATCGTCCGACGTTCGTGATTATTAGGGGTTGTTTTCAGTGGGCGCCCACGTGTAGACGGTGGTAAACGTCGAAGCCCTGTTCGTCAGGGAAAGCCCGGAGCCCCAATGTCTGTGGTGCTGTAGGTGCACTGCCAATGGCCGCTTAGGGGCAGCAAGAGCTTGAGTGGCTGGCACTTTTGGTGTGGGAGCAATGGTCCGACGTTCGTGATTTTTCGAGTGTTTTTTTCACGGCCTGCCCAGGTGCAGCTGGTGGTAAACGTCGAAGCCCTGTTCGTCAGGGAAAGCCCGGATCCCCAGTGTCTGTGCTGCTGTAGGTGCGCTGCCAATGGCCGCTGCGGAGCAGCAAGAGCTTGAGTGGCTGGCACTTTTGGTGTGGGAGCAATGGTCCAACGTCGTCATTTTTCGAGTTTTTTTTTCAGGGAGCGCCCCTATTCAGCTGGTGTTAAGCGTTGAAGCCCTGTTCGTCAGGGAAAGCCCGGAGTCCCAATGTCTGTGGTGCTGTAGGTGCGCTGCCAATGGCCGCTGAGGAGCAGCAAGAGATTGAGTGTCTGGCACTTTTGGTGTGGGAGCAATCGTCCGACGTTCATGATTTTTCGGGGTTTTTTTCAGTGAGCTCCATGGTGCAGCTGGTGGTATACGTCGAAGCCCTGTTCGTCAGGGAAAGCCCGGAGCCCCAATGTCTGTGCTGCTGTAGATGCGCTGCCAATGGCCACTGAGGAGCAGCAAGAGCTTGAGTGGCTAGCACTTTTGGAGTGGGAGTAATCGTCCGACGTTCGTGATTTTTCAGGGTTATTTTCAGGGGACGGCCAGGTGCAGCTGGTGGTAAAATTCGAAGCCCTGTTCGTCGGTGAAAGCCTGGAGCCCCAATGTCTGTGCTGCTGTAGGTGCGCTGCCAACGTCCGCTGAGGAGCAGCAAGAGCTTGAGTGGCTGGCACTTTTGGTGTGGGAGCAATCGTCCGACGTTCGTGATTTCTCGGGGTTTTTTTTCAGGGGGCGCCCACGTGTTGCTGGTGGTAAACGTCGAAGCCCTGTTCGTCAGGGAAAGCCCGGAGCCCCAATGTCTGTGCTGCGGTAGGTGCGCTGCCAATGGCCGCTGAGGAGCAGCAAGAGCTTGAGTGTCTGGCCCTTTTGGTGTGGGAGCAATGGTCCGACGTTCGTGATTTCTCAGGTTTTTTTTCAGGGGGCGCCCTGTTGCAGCTGGTGGTAAACGTCGAAGCCCTGTTCGTCAGGAAAAGCCCGGAGCCACAATGTCTGTGCTTCCATAGGTGCGCTGCCAGTGGCCGCTGAGGAGCAGCAAGAGCTTGAGTGGCTGGCACTTTTGGTGTGGGAGCAATCGTCCGACGTTCGTGATTTTTGGAGTTTTTTTTTCAGTGGGCGCCCAGTTGCAGTTGGTGGTATACGTCGAAGCCCTGTTCGTAAGGGAAAGCCCGGAGCCCCAATGTCTGTGCTGCTGTAGGTGCACTGCCAATGGCCGCTGAGGAGCAGCAAGAGCTTGAGTGGCTGGCACTTTTGGTGTGGGAGCAATCGTCCGATGTTCATGATTTTTCGGGGTTTTTTTCAGTGAGCTCCATGGTGCAGCTGGTGGTAAATGTCGAAGCCCTGTTCGTCAGGGAAAGCCCGGAGCCCCAATGTCTGTGGTGCTGTAGGTGGACTGCCAATGGCCGCTGAGGAGCAGAAAGAGCTTGAATGGCTGGCACTTTTGGTGTGGGAGCAATCGTCCGACGTTCGTGATTTTTTGGGGTTTTTTTTCCGGGAGCGCCTACGTGCAGCTCGTGGTAAATTTCGAAGCCCTGTTCGTCAGGGAAAGCCCGGAGCCCCAATGTCTGTGCTGCTGTAGGTGCACTGCCAATGGCCGCTGAGGAGCAGCAAGAGCTTGAGTGGCTGGCACTTTTGGTGTGGGAGCAATGGTCCGACGTTCATGATTTTTCGGAGTTTTTTTTTAAGGGGCGCACCGATGCAGCTGGTGGTATACGTCGAAGCCCTGTTCGCCAGGGAAAGCTTGGAGCCCCAATGTCTGTGCTGCTGTACGTGCACTGCCAATGGCCGCTGAGGGGCAGCAAGAGCTTGAGTGGCTGGCACTTTTGGTGTGGGAGCAATGGTCCGACGTTTGTGATTTTTCGAGTTTTTTTTTCAGGGGGCGCCCACATGCAGCTGGTGGTAAAGGTCGAAGCCCTGTTCGTCAGGGAAAGCCCGGAGGCCCAGTGTCTCTGGTGCTGTAGGTGCGCTGCCAATGGCCGCTGAGGAGCAGCAGGAGCTTGAGTGGCTGGCCCTTTTGGTGTGGGAGCAATGGTCCAACGTTCATGATTTTTCGGGGTTTTTTTCAGTGAGCGCCCTGGTGCAGCTGGTGGTATACGTCGAAGCCCTGTTCGTCAGGGAAAGCCCGGAGCCCCAATGTCTGTGGTGCTGTAGGTGCACTGCCAATGGCCGCTGAGGGGCAGCAAGAGCTTGAGTGGCTGGCACTTTTGGTGTGGGAGCAATGGTCCAACGTTATTGATTTTTCGAGTTTTTTTTTCAGGGGGCGCCCAGGTGCAGCTGGTGGTAAAGGTCGAAGCCCTATTCGTCAGGGAAAGCCCGGAGCCCCAATGTCTGTGCTGCTGTAGGTGCGCTGCCAATGGCCGCTGAGGAGCAGCAAGAGCTTGAGTGGCTGGCACTTTTGGTGTGGGAGCAATGGTCCGACGTTCGTGATTTTTCGGGGATTTTTTCAGGGGGTGCCCCGGTGCTGCTGGTGGTATATGTCAAAGCCCTGTTCGTCAGGGAAAGCCCGGAGCCCCAATGTCTGTGCTGCTGTAGATGCGCTGCCAATGGCCTCTGAGGAGCAGCAAGAGCTTGAGTGGCTGGCCCTTTTGGTGTGGGAGCAATCGTCCGACGTTCGTGATTATTAGGGGTTGTTTTCAGGGGGCGCCCACGTGCAGCTGGTGGTAAACGTGGAAGCCCTGTTCGTCAGGGAAAGCCCGGAGCCCCAATGTCTGTGCTGCCGTAGGTGCGCTGCCAATGGCCGCTGAGGGGCAGCAAGAGCTTGAGTGGCTGGCACTTTTGGTGTGGGAGCAATGGTCCAACCTTCGTGATTTTTCGAGTTTTTTTTTTCAGTGGGCGCCCACGTGTAGCTGGTGGTAAACGTCGAAGCCCTGTTCGTCAGGGAAAGCCCTGAGCCCCAATGTCTGTTGTGCTGTAGGTGCGCTGCCAATGGCCGCTGAGGAGCAGCAAGAGCTTGAGTGGCTGGCACTTTTGGTGTGGGAGCAATCATCCGACGTTCGTGATTTATCGGGGTTTCATTTTCAGGGGGCGCCCACGTGCAGCTGGTGGTATACGTCAAAGCCCTGTTCGTCAGGGAAAGCCCGGAGCCCCAATGTCTGTGCTGCTGTAGGTGAACTGCCAATGGCCGCTGAGGGGCAGCAAGAGCTTGAGTGTGTGGCCCTTTTGGTGTGGGAGCAATGGTCCGACGTTCGTTATTTTTCGAGTTTTTTTTTCAGGGGGCGCCCACGTGCAGCTGGTGGTAAACGTCGAAGCCCTGTTCGTCAGGGAAAGCCCGGAGCCCCAATGTCTCTGCTGCTATAGGTGAGCTGCCAATGGCCGCTGAGGAGCAGCAAGAGCTTGAGTGGCTGGCAATTTTGGTGTGGGAATAATCGTCCAACGTTCGTGATTTTTCAGGGTTATTTTCAGGGGACGCCCAGGTGCAGCTGGTGGTAAACGTCTAAGCCCTGTTCGACAGGGAAAGTCTGGAGCCCCAATGTATGTGCTGCTGTAGGTGCACTGCCAATGGCCGCTGAGGAGCAGCAAGAGCTTGAGTGGCTGGCCCTTTTGGTGTGGGAGCAATGGTCCGACGTTCGTGATTTCTCGGGGTTTTTTTTCACGGGGCGCCCACATGTTGCTGGTGGTAAACGTCGAAGCCCTGTTCGTCAGGGAAAGCCCGGAGCCCCAATGTCTGTGCTGCTGTAGGTGCGCTACCAATGGCCGCTGAGGAGCAGCAAGAGCTTGAGTGGCTGGCAATTTTGGTGTGGGAGCAATCGTCCAACATTCGTGATTTTTCGGGATTGTTTTTAGTGGGCGCCCTGGTGCAGCTGGTGGTAAATGTGGAAGCCCTGTTCGTCAGGGAAAGCCCGGAGCCCCAATGTCTGTGCTGCTATAGGTGCGCTGCCAATGGCCGCTGAGGAGCAGCAAGAGCTTGAGTGGCTGGCACTTTTGGTGTGTGAGCAATCATCCGACGTTCGTGATTTTTCGGGGTTTGTTTTTCAGGGGGCGCCCACGTGCAGCTGGTGGTATACGTCAAAGCCCTGTTTCTGAGGGAATGCCCGGAGCCCTAATGTCTGTACTGCTCTAGGTGCACTGCCAATGGCCGCTGAGGGGCAGCAAGAGCTTGAGTGGCTGGCACTTTTGGTGTGGGAGCAATGGTCCAACGTTCGTGATTTTCGAGTTTTTTCTTCAGGGGGCGCCCACGTGCAGCTGGTGGTAAAGGTCGAAGCCCTGTTCGTCAGGGAAAGCCCGGAGCCCCAATTTCTGTGCTGCTGTAGGTGCCCTGCCAATGGCCGCTGAGGAGCAGCAAGAGCTTGAGTGTCTGGCCCTTTTGGTGTGGGAGCAATGGTCCGACGTTCGTGATTTTTCGAGTTTTTTTCAGTGAGTGCCCTGGTGCAGCTGTTGGTATACGTCGAAGCCCTGTTCGTCAGGGAAAGACCGGAGCCCCAATGTCTCTGGTGCGGTAGGTGGACTGCCAATGGCCGCTGAGGGGCAGCAAGAGCTTGAGTGGCTGGCACTTTTGGTGTGGGAGCAATGGTCCAACGTCGTGATTTTTCAAGTTTTTTTTTCAGGGGGCGCCCACGTGCAGCTGGTGGTAAAGGTCGAAGCCCTGTTCATCAGGGAGAGCCCGGAGCCCCAATGTCTGTGCTGCTGTAGGTGCGCTGCCAATGGCCGCTGAGGATCAGTAAGAGCTTGAGTGGCTGGCCCTTTTGGTGTGGGAGCAATGGTCCGACGTTCGTGATTTTTCGAGTTTTTTTTTCACGGGTCGCCCAGGTGCAGCTGGTGGTAAACGTCGAAGCCCTGTTCGTCAGGGAAAGCCCGGAGCCCCAATGTCTGTGCTGCTGTAGGTGCGCTGCCAATGGCCGCTGAGGAGCAGCAAGAGCTTGAGTGGCTGGCACTTTTGGTGTGGGTACAGTCGTCCGAAGTTCGAAATTTTTCGGGGTTTTTTATTCAGGGTGCTCCCACGTGTAGCTGGTGGCAAACGTCGAAGCCCTGTTCGTCAGGGAAAGCCCGGAGCCCCAATGTCTGTGCTGCTGTAGATGCGCTGCCAATGGCCACTGAGGAGCAGCAAGAGCTTGAGTGGCTGGCCCTTTTGGTGTGGGAGCAATGGTCCGACGTTCGTGATTTTTCGGGGTTTTTTTTCAGTGAACTCCCTGGTGCAGCTGGTGGTAAACGTTGAAGCCCTGTTCGTCAGGGAAAGCCCGGAGCCCCAATGTCTGTGCTGCTGTAGGTGCGCTGCCAATGGCCGCTGAGGAGCAGCAAGAGCTTGAGTGGCTGGCACTTTTGGAGTGGGAGCAATCGTCCGACGTTCGTGATTTTTCGAGTTTTTTTTTCAGGGGGCGCGCACGTGCAGCTGGTGGTAAACGTCGAAGCCCTGTTCGTCAGGGAACGCCTGGAGTCCCAATGTCTGTGGTGCTGTAGGTGCACTGCCAATGACCGCTGAGGAGCAGCAAGAGCTTGAGTGGCTGCCACTTTTGGTGTGGGAGCAATTGTCCGACATTCATACTTTTTAGGGTAATGTTTTTCGTGGGCGTTTTCCTACAGTTTATGTTAAAAGTTGAAGCGTTGTTCGTCAGGGAAAGCCTGAATCCCCGGTTCCTCTGGTGCTGTACGTGTGGCGTCAACGGCCGGTGAGGAGCAGCAAGAGCTTTAGTTGCTGGCACTTGTGGTGTGGCAGCAATCGTCCGACGTTCGTGATTTTTAGGGTATGTTTTCAGTGGGCTCTTCCCTGCAGTTGATGGCAAACGTCGAAGTGCTGTTGGCCATGGAAAGCCGAGAGCCCCAGTGTCTGTGGTGCTGTAGTTGCGGCGTCAGCGGCCAGTGAGGGCCAGCAAGAAGTTTAGTTGCTGGCACTTTTGATGGGGTAGCAATCGTGCAATGTTCGTGGTTTTTGAAGCATTTTGTAAGTGGGAGGCCCTGTGTAGTTGATGAAAAACGTAGAAGCGCTGTTCATCAGGGAAAGCCCAGAGCCCCAGTGTCTGGTGTCCTGTAGATGCGGTGTGAAGGGTGGGTGAGGAGCAGCAAGAGCCTGAGTTGCTGGCACGTTTGGTGTGGGAACAATCATCCCATGTTCATGATTTTTAGTGTAATTTCCTCAGTGGGCGCTTCAGTGCAGTTGATGGTAAACTTCGAAACGCTGTTCATCAGGGAAAGCCTGAAGCACCAGTGTCTGTGTTGTAGATGCTGCGACAACAGCCGGTGAGGAGCTGCAAGAGCTTGAGTTGCTGGCACTTTTGGTGTGGGAGCAATCGTCCCACGTACATGATTTTTAGGGCATTTTGTAAGTGGGCGGCCCTGTGCAGTTGATGGTAAACGTCGAAGCGCTGTTCATCAGGGAAAGCCGGGAGCCCCAGTGTACGTGGTGCTGCAGGTGCGGTGTGAAGGGGCGGTGAGGAGGAGCAAGAGCTTTATTTGCTGGCACTTTTGGTGTGGGAGCAATCGTCCGACGTTCGTGATTTTTAGGGTAATGTTTTTAGTGGGTACTCCTGTGCATTTTATGATAATGTCGAAGCGCTGTTCGTCAGGGAAAGACCGCAGCCCCAATGTCTGTGGTGCTGTAGAAGAGGCGTCAACGGCTGGTGAGGAGCAGCAAGAGCTTTAGTTATTGGCACTTTTGGTGTGGGAGCAATCGTCTGACGTTCATGATTTTTAGTGTTTTTTTTTTCAGTGGGCTCTTCCCTGCAGTTGATGGTAAACGTCGAAGCAGAGTTGGTCAGGGAAAGCCCAGAGCCCCAGTGTCGGTGGTGCTGTAGATGCAGTGTCAAAGGCCGCTGAGGAGCAGCAAGAGCTTGAGTGGCTGGCACTTTTGGTGTGGGAGCAATCGTCCAATATTCGTGATTTTTCGAGTATATTTTCAGTGGGCGCTTCCGTTGATGTTAAATGTAGAAGCGCAGTTCGACAGGGAAAGCCCGGAATCCAAATGTCTGTGGTGCTGTAGATGCGCTGCCAATGGCCGGTTAGGATCAGCAAGACCTTTAGTTGGTGGCACTTTTGGTGTGGGAGCAATCATCTGACATTCGTGATTTTTAGGGTATTTTTCCAGTGCGCGGTTCCGTGCAATTCATACTAGACGTCGATGCACTGTTGGTCAGGAAAAGCCCAGAGCCCCATTGTCTGTAGTGCTGTAGATGAGGCGTCAACGGCCGGGGAGTAGCAGCAAGAGCTTGAGTGGCTGGCACTTTTGGTGTGGGAGCAATCGTCCGACATTCGTGATTTTTAGGGCATTTTGTAAGAGGGCGGGCCTTAGTACTTAATGGTAAACTTCGAAGCTCTGTTGGTCATGAAAAACCCGGAGCCCCAATGTCTGTGGTGCTGTAGATGCGGTGGAAACGGCGGTGAGGAGCAGCAAGAGCTTGAGTTGCTCGCACTTTTGGTGTGGGAGCAATCGTCTGACGTTCGTGATTTTTAGGGTATTTTTTCCGTGGGAGGCACTGTGCAGTTGACGGGAAACGTTGAAGCGCTGTTCGTCAGGGAAAGCCCGGAGCCCCAATGTCTGTGGTGCTGTAGATGCGACGTCAACAGCCGCTGACGAGCAGCAAGAGCTTTAGTTGCTAGCAGTTTTAGTGTGGGAGCAATCGTCTGACGTTTGTGATTTTTAGTATATTTTTTCAGTGGGCGCTTTTGTGCAGTTGATGGTAAACGTGGAAGCGGTGTTCATCAGGGAAAGCCTGGAGCCCCAGTGTCTGTGGTGCTGTATGTACGGCATCAACAGTCGGTGAGGAGCAGCAAGAGCTTGAGTTGCTGGCACTTTTGGTGTGGGAGCAATCATCTGACGTTCTTGATTTTTAGGGTATTTTGTCAGTGGGCGCTTCCGTGCAGTTGATGGTAAACGTCGAAGCACTGTTCGTCAGGGAAATCCCAAAGCCCCAGTGTCGCTGGTGCTGTAGAACCGGCGTGAATGGCCGCTGAGGAGAAGCAAGAGCTTGAGTTGCTGGCAGTTGTGGTGTGGGAGCAATGGTCCGACGTTCGTGATTTTTAGGGTATTTTTTCAGTGGACGGCACTGTGCAGTTGATGGCAAAACGGCGAAGCGCTGTTCATCAGGGAAAGCCTGGACCCCCAGTGTCTGTGGTGCTGTAGATGCGACATCAACGGCTAGTGATAAGCAGCAAGAGCTTGAGTGTCTGGCACTTTTGGTGTGGGAGCAATCGTCAGACATTTATGATTTTTAGTGTATTTTATCAGTGGACGGCCCTGTTCTGTTGATGGCAAAACGGCGAAGCGCTGTTCATCAGGGAAAGCCTGGACCCCCAGTGTCTGTGGTGCTGTAGATGCGACGTCAATGGCTAGCGATAAGCAGCAAGAGCTTGAGTTGCTGGCACTTTTGGTGTGGGAGCAATCGTCCGACATTCATGATTTTTAGTGTATTTGTTTCAGTGGGCGCTTCCGAGCACTTAATGGTAAATCTCGAAGCGCTGTTTGTCAGGGAAAGCCTGGAGCCCCAGTGTCTGAGGTTTTCTAGATGCGGTGTGATGGGCGGGTGAGGAGCAGCAAGAGCTTGAGTTGCTGGCACTTTTGGTATGGGAGCAATCGTCCAACGTTGGTGATTTTTAGTGGATTTTGTCAGTGCTGGTCCTGTTTTTTAGGGTATTTTTTCAGTGGGCACTTCCGTGCAATTGATGGTAAATGTCAAAGCATTTTCGTCAGGGAATGCCCGGATTCCCAATGTCTGTGGTCCTGAAGATGCGGTGTTAAGGGTGGGTGAGGAGCAGCAAGAGCTTTAGTTGCTGGCACTTTTGGTGTGGGAGCAATCATCTGACGTTCATGATTTTTAGGGTACTTTTCAGGGGAAATTCCGTTCGACTGATGTAAACATCGAAGCGCTGATCGTCAGGGAAAGCCCAGAGCCCCAGTGTCTGTGGTGCTGTAGATGCGGCATCAGTTGCTGGTGAGGTGCGGAAAGAGCTTTAGTGTCTGGCACGGTTGGTGTGGGAGCAATCGTGCGACATTCGTGATTTTTAGGGTATTTTTTCAGTGGACGGCCCTGTGCAGTTGATGGGCAACTTCGAAGCGCTGTTCGTCCGGAAAAGCCAGAAGGCCCATTGTCTGTGATGCTGTAGATGCGGCGTGAACGGCCGGTGAGGAGCAGCGAGAGCTTGAGTTGCTGGCACTTTTGCTGTGGGAGCAATCGTCTGACATTGGTACCTTTTATGGTATTTTTTTTAGTGGGTGCTCCTATGCAGTTGATGGTAAACGTCGAAGCGCTGTTGGTCATGAAAAGCCCAGAGCCCCAATGTCTGTGGTGCTGTAGATGCGTAGTCAACTGCTGGTGAGGAGCAGCAAGTGCTTTAGTTGCTGGCACTTTTGGTATGGGAGCAATCGTCCAACGTTCGTGATTTTGGGATATATTTTCTGTGGGCGCTTCTGTGCAGCTGTTGGTAAACGTTGAAGCGCTGTTCGTCAGAGAAAGCCCGGAGCCCCAGTGTCTGTGGTACTGTAGATGCGGCGTTAGCGGCTGGTGAGGAGCAGCAAGAGCTTGAGTTGCTAGCACTTTTGGTGTGGGAGCAATCGTCAGACATTCATATTTTTTATGGTATTTTTTTTAGTGGGTGCTCCTATGCAGTTGATGGTAAACGTCAAAGCGCTGTTCGTCAGGGATAGCCGGGAGCGCCAGTGTCAGTGGTGCTGTAGATGTGGTGTGAAGGGTGGGTGAGGAACAGGAAGAGCTTTAGTTCCTGGCACTTTTGGTGTTGGAGCAATCGTCTGAGGTTCTTGATTTTTAGGGTATATTTTCAGTGGGCGGCCCTGTGCAGTAGATGGTAAACGTCAAAGCGCTGTTTGTCAGGCAAAGCCCGGAGCCCCGATGTCTGTGGTGCTGTAGATGCGGCCTCAACGGCCGGTGAGGAGCAGCAGGAGCTTTAGTTGCTGGCACTTTTGGTGTGGGAGCAATCGTCCGACATTCGTGATTTTTAGGATATTTTTTCAGTGGGCGCTTTTGTGCAGTTGATGGTAAACGTGGAAGCGGTGTTCATCAGGGAAAGCCTGGAGCCCCAGTGTCTGTGGTGCTGTATGTACGGCATCAACAGTCGGTGAGGAGCAGCAAGAGCTTGAGTTGCTGGCACTTTTGGTGTGGGAGCAATCATCTGACGTTCTTGAT
Organism: Otis tarda; assembly: GCA_026413225.1. Lineage (NCBI taxonomy): Eukaryota > Metazoa > Chordata > Aves > Otidiformes > Otididae > Otis > Otis tarda. Next base: position 276,375 of record JAPMTP010000066.1, read on the forward strand.
TTTTAGGGTATTTTGTCAGTGGGCGCTTCCGTGCAGTTGATGGTAAACGTCGAAGCACTGTTCGTCAGGGAAATCCCAAAGCCCCAGTGTCGCTGGTGCTGTAGAACCGGCGTGAATGGCCGCTGAGGAGAAGCAAGAGCTTGAGTTGCTGGCAGTTGTGGTGTGGGAGCAATGGTCCGACGTTCGTGATTTTTAGGGTATTTTTTCAGTGGACGGCACTGTGCAGTTGATGGCAAAACGGCGAAGCGCTGTTCATCAGGGAAAGCCTGGACCCCCAGTGTCTGTGGTGCTGTAGATGCGACGTCAACGGCTAGTGATAAGCAGCAAGAGCTTGAGTGTCTGGCACTTTTGGTGTGGGAGCAATCGTCAGACATTTATGATTTTTAGTGTATTTTATCAGTGGACGGCCCTGTTCTGTTGATGGCAAAACGGCGAAGCGCTGTTCATCAGGGAAAGCCTGGACCCCCAGTGTCTGTGGTGCTGTAGATGCGACGTCAATGGCTAGCGATAAGCAGCAAGAGCTTGAGTTGCTGGCACTTTTGGTGTGGGAGCAATCGTCCGACATTCATGATTTTTAGTGTATTTGTTTCAGTGGGCGCTTCCGAGCACTTAATGGTAAATCTCGAAGCGCTGTTTGTCAGGGAAAGCCTGGAGCCCCAGTGTCTGAGGTTTTCTAGATGCGGTGTGATGGGCGGGTGAGGAGCAGCAAGAGCTTGAGTTGCTGGCACTTTTGGTATGGGAGCAATCGTCCAACGTTGGTGATTTTTAGTGGATTTTGTCAGTGCTGGTCCTGTTTTTAGGGTATTTTTTCAGTGGGCACTTCCGTGCAATTGATGGTAAATGTCAAAGCATTTTCGTCAGGGAATGCCCGGATTCCCAATGTCTGTGGTCCTGAAGATGCGGTGTTAAGGGTGGGTGAGGAGCAGCAAGAGCTTTAGTTGCTGGCACTTTTGGTGTGGGAGCAATCATCTGACGTTCATGATTTTTAGGGTACTTTTCAGGGGAAATTCCGTTCGACTGATGTAAACATCGAAGCGCTGATCGTCAGGGAAAGCCCAGAGCCCCAGTGTCTGTGGTGCTGTAGATGCGGCATCAGTTGCTGGTGAGGTGCGGAAAGAGCTTTAGTGTCTGGCACGGTTGGTGTGGGAGCAATCGTGCGACATTCGTGATTTTTAGGGTATTTTTTCAGTGGACGGCCCTGTGCAGTTGATGGGCAACTTCGAAGCGCTGTTCGTCCGGAAAAGCCAGAAGGCCCATTGTCTGTGATGCTGTAGATGCGGCGTGAACGGCCGGTGAGGAGCAGCGAGAGCTTGAGTTGCTGGCACTTTTGCTGTGGGAGCAATCGTCTGACATTGGTACCTTTTATGGTATTTTTTAGTGGGTGCTCCTATGCAGTTGATGGTAAACGTCGAAGCGCTGTTGGTCATGAAAAGCCCAGAGCCCCAATGTCTGTGGTGCTGTAGATGCGTAGTCAACTGCTGGTGAGGAGCAGCAAGTGCTTTAGTTGCTGGCACTTTTGGTATGGGAGCAATCGTCCAACGTTCGTGATTTTGGGATATATTTTCTGTGGGCGCTTCTGTGCAGCTGTTGGTAAACGTTGAAGCGCTGTTCGTCAGAGAAAGCCCGGAGCCCCAGTGTCTGTGGTACTGTAGATGCGGCGTTAGCGGCTGGTGAGGAGCAGCAAGAGCTTGAGTTGCTAGCACTTTTGGTGTGGGAGCAATCGTCAGACATTCATATTTTTTATGGTATTTTTTTTAGTGGGTGCTCCTATGCAGTTGATGGTAAACGTCAAAGCGCTGTTCGTCAGGGATAGCCGGGAGCGCCAGTGTCAGTGGTGCTGTAGATGTGGTGTGAAGGGTGGGTGAGGAACAGGAAGAGCTTTAGTTCCTGGCACTTTTGGTGTTGGAGCAATCGTCTGAGGTTCTTGATTTTTAGGGTATATTTTCAGTGGGCGGCCCTGTGCAGTAGATGGTAAACGTCAAAGCGCTGTTTGTCAGGCAAAGCCCGGAGCCCCGATGTCTGTGGTGCTGTAGATGCGGCCTCAACGGCCGGTGAGGAGCAGCAGGAGCTTTAGTTGCTGGCACTTTTGGTGTGGGAGCAATCGTCCGACATTCGTGATTTTTAGGATATTTTTTCAGTGGACGCTTCCGTGCAGATGATGTTAAACGTTGAAGCACTGTTCATCAGGGAAAGCCCAGAGCCCCGGTGTTTGTGGTCCTGTAGATGCGGTGTGAAGGGCAGGTGAGGAGCAGCAAGAGCTTTAGTTGCTGGCTCTTTTGGTATGGGAGCAATCATCTGACATTCGTGATTTTTAGGGTATTTTTTCAGTGGGCTCTTCCGTGCACTTGATGGTAAACGTCGAAGCCCTGTTCGTCAGGGAAAGCCCGGAGCCCCAGTGTCTGTGGTGCTGTAGATGTGGTGTGAACGGCCTGTGAGGAGCAGGAAGATCTTTAGTTGCTGGCACTTTTGGTATGGGATCAATCGTCCGACGCTCGTGATTTTTAGGGTATTTCTCCAGTGGGCGGCCTTGTGCAGTTGATGGTAAACGTCGAAGCCCTGTTCGTCAGGGAAAGCCCGCAGCCCCAGTGTCTGTGATGCTGCAAATGTGGCGTCAACTGCCGGTGAGGAGCAGCAAGAGCTTGAGTTGCTGGCACTTTTGGTGTGGGAACAATGGTCCGACGTTCTTGCTTTTTAGAGTAATATTTTAGTGGGTGCTCCAGTGCAGTTGATGGTAAACGTCGAAGCGCTGTTCGTCAGGGAAAGCCCGGAGCCCCAATGTCTGTGGTGTTGTAGATGTGGCGTCAACAACCGGTGAGGAGCAGCAAGAGCTGCTCACAGGGCTGCCGGCTTGAAATGGTGGAAAATGTCGGAGTCCTGGTGGTCTAGGACTGACTAGGACTATCCCCAACGTCAGACGATTGCTCTGGGCTTCCCTAGGCCAACAGGACTCTGACATTTGCCACCAAGTCAACCTGGCAGCCCTCTGAGAATAAATCTTATAAGTCCCGAACATCAGACGATTACTCCAACACCAGAAGTGCCTGCTCTAAAAGTTCTTGCTGCTCCTCACCGACTCTTCCCACCGCATCTACAAGCTCAAAAACATTGGGTCTCTCGGCTTTCCTGCATCACCAGGATTCTGACACTTACTATTGACATACGGAAATGGACTCTGTAACTCGGAAGTTATAAACTAGGTATGTTTATTGCGTGCAGATGCACGGGGGATCGCTCCACCACAAGCGTGCATGCCCGAGGTAGAAAACCGTCCCATTTTTATACAATAAAACAATGAATATTCAATTGACGCCTAGACATATTCATTACCTAAACCCACCTACTCTTGCTTCGTATGCTAATTAGCTTATCAGTCCTTCGCGCTTGCGCAAATTCTCCCAATAATTGTGGGCAGGGGTCTTCGGTGGTCTTTGGGATGAAGGCCGTAGGTCTTCTTCATGGTGTACTTTTCACCTTTAGCCTAGAATGCAATGATCCTGCAAGCTTGCAGTGTTCTTATCAGCTTGAGCTGATTCATGTCCTTGTTAACCATCTGTTTTCCTTTAGCAAGGAGGTTTATAGACGTATTTGTGACACATGCCATCCTGGTTTTGAATTCTTCTTCTTTCTAATCACTCCCTTGAGATAATGCGAGACTGTTTCTCACTCCTTACAAATGAGTCCTTCGTCAGGAAAAGAAAAAAAACCAGACTTCCTCCTCCATTAATTGTTTCTCTAAGCTCTATGGTTACGTGACTATGTTTTGTAACTATATTCTTGTCCTGGTTCTGGCTAGGATAGAGCTAATATTTACCTGAGCTGGGTGGAGAACTGCAGCTGGTAGCTCCTATGGCTGGGATAGTTAACTAATTAGCTAACAGCTGGGGTTAATTTACCCAAATTAGCCAAAGGGCTGTTCCATCCCATCTGACATCATGCTCAGTATATAAGCGAGGAGGGTGCTGAAGGGAGGCTCCTGCTGCTTGGAAGAAACTAAGTGTGGAGATTTGTTGTAAGCCATTATACTGTATTTGTATTGCGTCACTGTTTTGTTTTCTTCTGTCATTACTGTTAAATTTACTTTTTGTTCAATCTCAACCCACGTGTTTGTTTTTTTCCCTGGTTTTCTTTTGTTTACCAAATCTCCCCTGTTCTCTTGGGGGCGGGGAGTGAGAGAGAGACTGTGTAGTCTGGTCCCGATTGGGGCTGAACTACAGCAATTCTTTAAGTGCATACATATATAGTTGTGATTAACTTATTGTCCCCATTTCTACGTGGTCCCCTATATCAATCCCCCCTTTTTATCACACTAAGTAAATTCTTTTACTTAAACAGTTTCCCTGAATGATATGAAGCATCATACACGGTTTTGTTGGGGGGGGGGGGAGGGGGGCTAATGTGGTAGCTTCTGTAGGAAACTGCTAGAAGTCACTCCCCTTTGTTCAGTGGATTCTGCCAGGCCTAGGGCGGACCCGCTGCTGGCCAAAGCTGAGCCGATTGGTAGCAGAATGTTCCGTGATAATGCCTCTGCGATAACATATTTAAGAAGGGGAAAACAGAAGAAAAAAAAAGAGGGAAGAGAAGATGTGAAGAAGCTGAGCGGGGGCAGAGGCACAGAGGGGGGCACAGGCCTCATGGGCCTTGCAGGCCTCACCCTCTGGCCTCTTGCCAGGCTGCTGACTGGGCCCGAATCGGCCCGTGGAGGGCCCGCTGGGACAGCCATTCTGGAGAGACTGCACTCCGTGGAAGAGATGACCCACGCCGGAGCAGTTTCACGAAGGACTGTGATGTATGGGAGGGACCCCACAACAGGGCAGGGGAGGAATGTGAGGAGGTCTTCCCCCAACCATGAAGCAGCGGCGTAAAACAACGTGTGATGAACTGACCGCCATCCCCATTCCCTCTTCCCTTTCCTGTGCAACTCGGGGGGGAAGGTAGTAGAGATAATGTTAAGCTTGGGAAGAGGGAGGGGTGGAGGGAGGTTATCTTGTTCTCTGTCTCATTATCTTGCTGTTTGTAGTAATAAATGAATAGTTTTCCCCAAGAGGAGTCTGTTTTGCCCGTAACGGTAACTTTAAGGATTTCTCCCTGTCCTTATGTCAAACCTCGAGCCGTTTTTCTTTATATTATCTCCCCCTGTTCTCTTGGAGGGTGGGGGGAGTGAGAGAGAGACTGCGTAGTCTGGTCGTGATCGGGGCACAGTTACGACAGTGTTACTTTCTTAAACATTCTCCAAACCCATAGGTACAGCATAATAGTTAATATTAATAAAATTCCTAAGCTAATCAAGAAGATCACAACAGGGGGCACCGTAGTATTAAGGGTCCCTGTTGCCTCTGTCCCAGCCCCACTCATGCCCTGAGTACATTTCCATTTCGTGCATAACCACAGCGGCCAAGTTTAAGCCCGACCATTTAAAAGGTGGTCCCATGCTTCCTGTAAACCCAAGGTAGGCGTGAGACCACGGCCATTTGGTGTCCTTTTGATTACAAGTTAGTGGTAAAATGCAGGAAAATATTGCAAACCCAATCACAATTCCAGTTAAACAATTGGTCATTTTAGGATTTAGTTGTTCTAGAGGATTAGTACAGCTACTTCTGTAGATAATGTACTGCCTTCTGTGACCTACTAAAATGGGTTTTATATTTCCTATAATAAAATGACAAATAAGATATAAACTGCACTGATGACAGATTTGGGCAATATTAGTTACTGGCCGGTCCTGGTTTCTTTGTCCGGTATCGTTTGCTGTGGTGTCCCACCGGTTCACTACTGCTTTTGGCTCACATACTTGTTACCCACATTGTTCCTGCCCTTATCCGTTCGAACGAGTTTAAGTCTCAAGTCTTCGTTGTTGTCTGGAGTTACTTTCCACAAGGTTGCAGAGGCTCTCTTGATCCGAGTACGGTATATTCAGGAGTTCTGTCCCTCTACCTTAATTGCCATGTAGGTGGTGAGGAGGACTTGAGAAGGTCCGGTCCTCTGTGGTTCCGGGGTTTTTTCTGTAAGAGACATATATATAGTCCCCTGGTTGTATATCGTGAACAGGCCCATCCAGACCCCTACTACGTGTTCCCATTACATGTTTTTCAATTCTTTTTGATTGTTTGTTTAGTGCCACCATATAGGAGGTCATTATTTCTTCACCAATTTGTGAAGGTGTTCCCTTTTGTACCCCATAGGGTCGGCCATATAGAATTTCGAATGGACTAAGCCCTTCTCTTGCTCTTGGTCTGGTTCGTATTTGTATAAGAGCTAATGGTAAAGACTGAGGCCAAGTTAGATTAGTTTCCTGACCCAACTTGACAATCTGTTGTTTGATTAGGTGATTCATTTTCTCCACCTGGCCACTTGATTGTGGTCGGTAAGAGGTGTGTAATTGCCAATCTATCCCTAGATGGTGGCTAATTTCTTGTACTATTCTGGACACAAAATGTGGTCCTCTATCCGAGGACATTACCGCTGGGACTCCAAACCTAGGTACTATTTCCTGGAGCAGTATTTTGGTTACTTCCCGGGCTTTAGCAGTTCTGCACGGGGAAGCTTCTGGCCAGCCTGAAAAGGTATCAGTAAGTACTAATAAGTATCGGTACCCCCCTTTTCTAGGGAGTTCTGAGAAATCAATCTGCCAATGTTGTCCCGGACCATTCCCCTTTCCGATTTTTTCAAGTTTCGGCCCTTTTACAACTTTAGGATTAGTCTGGAGACAAAGATCACATTGTTGACTTACTTGTCTAACGGTAGCGTATAAGTTTCGCGCTATTATGTTCCTGATGAGATCTTTATATAGGGCTTCTGCCCCGCCCCCCCGCCCCTCCCCCAGTGTCTTTTTCTATGTTCTTCTCGGACTACTGACCATATCATGTAGGAGGGAATTACTACCCTCCCGTGTGAGGGGTAGTAATTGGCCCACCCTTCCTCATTATATGATCCCTTTAGATCATTAATAAGTTTGCCGTCTTCCTTTGTGTATTCTGGTTTACCTTCTAGAAATACCTGTCCATCAGGAATTAGCGCACCCTCTACCTTGATTGTTTCTCTAGCTGCTTGTTTTGCTTCCCTATCTGCCAGCTCATTTCCTCTTTCCAATTCTGTGCTCACTTTCTGGTGTGCTTTAATATGCATAATTGCCACCTTTTCGGGAAGTTGGACTGCATTCAGGATTTTCAAAATCTCTTCTGTGTTTGATGGTTTTTCCATGAGAATTTAACCGTCCTCTTTCCTTCCATATTGCTCCATGGGCATGTACCACCCCAAAGGCATATTTAAAGTCAGTCCAAATGTTTACAGTCCTTCCCTGGGCTCTCTCCAGGGCTCGGGTAAGGGCTATGATCTCGGCCTTTTGGGCCGAGACGTCGGCTGATAGTGGCCTGGACTCTATCACCTTTTCAAAAGTGGTAACAGCATATCCGGAATGCCGCCTTCCATTTAACATATAGCTGCTTCCATCGGTGAACCAATGTTCGGCTCCATCGATAGGGACATCTTTAAGATCCGTTTGACTAGAATACGTGGTTTCAATTGTTTCCAAGCAGTCATGACTCACTGGCTCCCCGATGTTCCCATCAAGGAATGAGGCCGGATTGATGATGTTTGTGGTCACGATTTCAACATCATCCTGTTCAACCATTATAGCTTGATATTTCAGGAACCTTTGTGGGGAAAGCCAATGCCCTCCTTTTGCTTCAAGGACCGCAGATACAGTATGGGAAACTAGGACAGTCATTTTCTGGCCTAGAGTGAACTTTCGGGCTTCTTGAATGTTTAGAATGACAGCTGCTACTGCTCTCAGACAGCTGGGCCACCCTTTTGCAGCGGCATCCAGCTGTTTGGAGAAGTATGCTACCGCCCATCTGTATGGTCCCAAATCTTGTGCCAATATTCCTAGTGCCATTCCTTGTTTTTCGTGGGAAAATAGAAAAAATGGCTTACTCACATCAGGAAGTCCCAGTGCTGGTGCCGACATCAGGGCTTTCTTCAGCTGATGGAAGGCTCGATCTGACTCAGCATCCCACTGGAGATCCTTTTGGTTAGCTGCTATCAGGGAATATAGGGGCTTAACAAGCAGACCATAACCACATATCCAAAGTCGGCACCACCCCGTCATTCCTAAGAATGTCCGTAGTTCCTTTATAGTTTGTGGTCGGGGGGTTTGGCATATGGCCTCTTTCCGGGCTTGTCCTAGGATCTGTTGTCCGGCACTGATCTCGTACCCCAGGTACGTGACCTGGGGTTGTAACAACACCTGTGCCTTTTTCTTAGAAACCCGATATCCCTGTAGTCTTAGGAAATGTAACAGACTCACGGTCCCAATGACACAGGATTCTTTGGTTCTGGTTGCAATAAGAAGGTTGTCTACATATTGTAACACCTTCCCTTCTTCTGATGGTGGTTCCCATGATTCCAAGTCCTTTGCTAGCTGATTCCCAAAAACTGTGGGGCTATTTTTAAACCCCTGCGGCAACACCGTCCATGTGTCTTTCGACCACTTTTGGGATTTTCCCATGCGAAAGCAAAAATTTTCTGGCTGGCTTCATGGAGAGGGAGGCAAAAGAAAGCATCTTTTAAATCTAGGACCGTAAACCAAGCTAAATCAGGTTTTAGCGTGGTTAATAGGGTATAGGTGTTAGCTACCACAGGGTATAGGTCCGCTGTTATTTTGTTGACGGCTCTTAAGTCTTGAACTATCCTATAGGACCCATCAGGTTTCTTAACTGGAAGCATAGGTGTATTGAATTCTGACTCACATTCTTTTAGTAGTCTTAGTTCTATGAACCGCTCTATGATGGGACAAATTCCTTCCCTATCTTCCATTTTCAGTGGGTATTGTTTGATCCTGATGGCACTCTGGCCCTCCTTTAGTTTTACTATTGTTGGTGGTGCGTTCTTTGCTCGTCCCGGTATATCGGTTGCCCAGACTCCGGGATATACTTGGTCAACAATTCTTGCACCAATTTCTCCTGTTGCAGGGGTACTGACCAAGGATAGACTCATAATTTGAACGTATTGGTGATCATTTACCTCCAGAGTAACTTCCCCTTGCTTAAATTTGATTGTTGCTTCTAGTTGTTCTAATAAATCCCTAGCAAGAAGGGCCTTTGGAGAATTTGGCATATACAGAAATTTATGGATCCCCACTTGCTTCCACAATTTGTATTTTAAGGGTCTGCAAAAGCAAGCCTCTTCAGTCTGGCCTGTCGCACCTTTCACTGTAATAGAATCATTTTCCAGAGGCATCAAAGCTTGATTCAGAACAGAATAAGTCGCTCCCGTGTCTACTAAAAATTTGATTTCTTTTTGTTCTTCCCCTAACTTTATTTTTACTGAGAGGTCGGCTAGACAATTTTCTTCAGCCACGTGAGCTACCGTTTTCCCTTGATTGTTGCGCCATCTAGCGTTCCTTTGGCGCTCAGGGCACTCGTTCTTCCAGTGTCCGGGCTTTTTATATATATCGCACATTGATTCCTACCCAGAGGCGTCAGCCCACGCATTGGTTTAACTTTAAATTTCCGATTTTCATTTTTCTCTTACCACTGCTAGTATTTTCTTCTCGTCTTGCCTGTAACTTTCCTCTCGATTCCTAAATATTCTCCATGCTTCTTCTAATAACCTTTCTAAGGCTCTGTTTTCAGGAGGTCTTAGTTTTTGCAATTTGCGCCTAATATCCCCTTGTGAGGGGATATTCGTAGCCCCTGTTTTCTCCTCCGGGCAGCCGGCTTCAGCTGATGAGAAGTGTTGGTGGGCAAATCATCCAGGGAAGCGAAGAGGCGCAATGCTTCTGCGCCGGCGGGGCCGTTACCAAGAGCGAGTGAAGAGCAGCAAGAGCTTTCCGTGCTGATCCTTTTCAAGTGAGAGTTTGGCCAGACGTTTGCTGTTTTAGTGCTTTGCTGCTTCTGCGCAGCTTGGACAAAGATCATTGCGGCTTTCGCGGTTCAAGTTGTGCAGCGAAGGCAGAGAGCCTCGTCGTCCGGATCCCCGGAGCTCTGCGGGAAAGAGCGAGACGAGAGCCGCGAGAGCTTCGAGTGCGGCCAGCTCGCGTGTGCCGGCGAGCATCGGCTGTTCGTCGGTTGGAGGACGACTTCCTTCTGCGCGGCTGGTTCCAAGTTGACGGTAACTGCCAGTGTGCTAGCTGTGTAGGATAGCGAAGGGGCTCGACGTCTGTGTGTCCGTAGATCTGCTAGAAAGCGCACGTGAAGAGCAGTAAGGGCTTTCAGAGCAGCCGGTTCTCGTGTTGGAGAGTCGCCAGACATCCGCACTTTTAGTGCCTCACCACCCCGGACAGCTTGGAAAACACGATTGGAACTGCCCCAGCGCAAGCTGTTCAGGAAAGCAGCACAGAGATACAATGTTCGTGTGCCTTTCGTGCTGCTAGCAAGAAGCCTCCGGAGCAGGCACTTCTCGTGCGGCAACACTCGTGCCTTCTACTATCTTCACAGCCCTTTTTTTCTCCGGGCAGCCGGCTTTAGCTGATGAGAAGTGTTGGTGAGCAAATCATCCAGGGAAGCGAAGAGGCGCAATGCTTCTGCGCCGGCGGGGCCGTTACCAAGAGCGAGTGAAGAGCAGCAAGAGCTTTCCGTGCTGATCCTTTTCAAGTGAGAGTTTGGCCAGACGTTTGCTGTTTTAGTGCTTTGCTGCTTCTGCGCAGCTTGGACAAAGATCATTGCGGCTTTCGCGGTTCAAGTTGTGCAGCGAAGGCAGAGAGCCTCGTCGTCCGGATCCCCGGAGCTCTGCGGGAAAGAGCGAGACGAGAGCCGCGAGAGCTTCGAGTGCGGCCAGCTCGCGTGTGCCGGCGAGCATCGGCTGTTCGTCGGCTGGAGGACGACTTCCTTCTGCGCGGCTGGTTCCAAGTTGACGGTAACTGCCAGTGTGCTAGCTGTGTAGGATAGCGAAGGGGCTCGACGTCTGTGTGTCCGTAGATCTGCTAGAAAGCGCACGTGAAGAGCAGTAAGGGCTTTCAGAGCAGCCGGTTCTCGTGTTGGAGAGTCGCCAGACATCCGCACTTTTAGTGCCTCACCACCACGGACAGCTTGGAAAACACGATTGGACCTGTCCCAGCGCAAGCTGTTCAGGAAAGCAGCACAGAGATACAATGTTCGTGTGCCTTTCGTGCTGCTAGCAAGAAGCCTCCGGAGCAGGCACTTCTCGTGCGGCAACACTCGTGCCTTCTGCTATCTTCACAGCCCTTTTTTCTCCGGGCAGCCGGCTTTAGCTGATGAGAAGTGTTGGTGGGCAAATCATCCAGGGAAGCGGAGAGGCGCAATGCTTCTGCGCCGGCGGGGCCGTTACCAAGAGCGAGTGAAGAGCAGCAAGAGCTTTCCGTGCTGACCCTTTTCAAGTGAGAGTTTGGCCAGACGTTTGCTGTTTTAGTGCTTTGCTGCTTCTGCGCAGCTTGGACAAAGATCATTGCGGCTTTCGCGGTTCAAGTTGTGCAGCGAAGGCAGAGAGCCTCGTCGTCCGGATCCCCGGAGCTCTGCGGGAAAGAGCGAGACGAGAGCCGCGAGAGCTTCGAGTGCGGCCAGCTCGCGTGTGGCGGCGAGCATCCGCTGTTCGTCGGTTGGAGGACGACTTCCTTCTGCGCGGCTGGTTCCAAGTTGACGGTAACTGCCAGTGTGCTAGCTGTGTAGGATAGCGAAGGGGCTCGACGTCTGTGTGTCCGTAGATCTGCTAGAAAGCGCACGTGAAGAGCAGTAAGGGCTTTCAGAGCAGCCGGTTCTCGTGTTGGAGAGTCGCCAGACATCCGCACTTTTAGTGCCTCACCACCCCGGACAGCTTGGAAAACACGATTGGAACTGCCCCAGCGCAAGCTGTTCAGGAAAGCAGCACAGAGATACAATGTTCGTGTGCCTTTCGTGCTGCTAGCAAGAAGCCTCCGGAGCAGGCACTTCTCGTGCGGCAACACTCGTGCCTTCTACTATCTTCACAGCCCTTTTTTTCTCCGGGCAGCCGGCTTTAGCTGATGAGAAGTGTTGGTGAGCAAATCATCCAGGGAAGCGAAGAGGCGCAATGCTTCTGCGCCGGCGGGGCCGTTACCAAGAGCGAGTGAAGAGCAGCAAGAGCTTTCCGTGCTGATCCTTTTCAAGTGAGAGTTTGGCCAGACGTTTGCTGTTTTAGTGCTTTGCTGCTTCTGCGCAGCTTGGACAAAGATCATTGCGGCTTTCGCGGTTCAAGTTGTGCAGCGAAGGCAGAGAGCCTCGTCGTCCGGATCCCCGGAGCTCTGCGGGAAAGAGCGAGACGAGAGCCGCGAGAGCTTCGAGTGCGGCCAGCTCGCGTGTGCCGGCGAGCATCGGCTGTTCGTCGGTTGGAGGACGACTTCCTTCTGCGCGGCTGGTTCCAAGTTGACGGTAACTGCCAGTGTGCTAGCTGTGTAGGATAGCGAAGGGGCTCGACGTCTGTGTGTCCGTAGATCTGCTAGAAAGCGCACGTGAAGAGCAGTAAGGGCTTTCAGAGCAGCCGGTTCTCGTGTTGGAGAGTCGCCAGACATCCGCACTTTTAGTGCCTCACCACCCCGGACAGCTTGGAAAACACGATTGGAACTGCCCCAGCGCAAGCTGTTCAGGAAAGCAGCACAGAGATACAATGTTCGTGTGCCTTTCGTGCTGCTAGCAAGAAGCCTCCGGAGCAGGCACTTCTCGTGCGGCAACACTCGTGCCTTCTACTATCTTCACAGCCCTTTTTTTCTCCGGGCAGCCGGCTTTAGCTGATGAGAAGTGTTGGTGAGCAAATCATCCAGGGAAGCGAAGAGGCGCAATGCTTCTGCGCCGGCGGGGCCGTTACCAAGAGCGAGTGAAGAGCAGCAAGAGCTTTCCGTGCTGATCCTTTTCAAGTGAGAGTTTGGCCAGACGTTTGCTGTTTTAGTGCTTTGCTGCTTCTGCGCAGCTTGGACAAAGATCATTGCGGCTTTCGCGGTTCAAGTTGTGCAGCGAAGGCAGAGAGCCTCGTCGTCCGGATCCCCGGAGCTCTGCGGGAAAGAGCGAGACGAGAGCCGCGAGAGCTTCGAGTGCGGCCAGCTCGCGTGTGCCGGCGAGCATCGGCTGTTCGTCGGCTGGAGGACGACTTCCTTCTGCGCGGCTGGTTCCAAGTTGACGGTAACTGCCAGTGTGCTAGCTGTGTAGGATAGCGAAGGGGCTCGACGTCTGTGTGTCCGTAGATCTGCTAGAAAGCGCACGTGAAGAGCAGTAAGGGCTTTCAGAGCAGCCGGTTCTCGTGTTGGAGAGTCGCCAGACATCCGCACTTTTAGTGCCTCACCACCACGGACAGCTTGGAAAACACGATTGGACCTGTCCCAGCGCAAGCTGTTCAGGAAAGCAGCACAGAGATACAATGTTCGTGTGCCTTTCGTGCTGCTAGCAAGAAGCCTCCGGAGCAGGCACTTCTCGTGCGGCAACACTCGTGCCTTCTGCTATCTTCACAGCCCTTTTTTCTCCGGGCAGCCGGCTTTAGCTGATGAGAAGTGTTGGTGGGCAAATCATCCAGGGAAGCGGAGAGGCGCAATGCTTCTGCGCCGGCGGGGCCGTTACCAAGAGCGAGTGAAGAGCAGCAAGAGCTTTCCGTGCTGACCCTTTTCAAGTGAGAGTTTGGCCAGACGTTTGCTGTTTTAGTGCTTTGCTGCTTCTGCGCAGCTTGGACAAAGATCATTGCGGCTTTCGCGGTTCAAGTTGTGCAGCGAAGGCAGAGAGCCTCGTCGTCCGGATCCCCGGAGCTCTGCGGGAAAGAGCGAGACGAGAGCCGCGAGAGCTTCGAGTGCGGCCAGCTCGCGTGTGCCGGCGAGCATCCGCTGTTCGTCGGTTGGAGGACGACTTCCTTCTGCGCGGCTGGTTCCAAGTTGACGGTAACTGCCAGTGTGCTAGCTGTGTAGGATAGCGAAGGGGCTCGACGTCTGTGTGTCCGTAGATCTGCTAGAAAGCGCACGTGAAGAGCAGTAAGGGCTTTCAGAGCAGCCGGTTCTCGTGTTGGAGAGTCGCCAGACATCCGCACTTTTAGTGCCTCACCACCCCGGACAGCTTGGAAAACACGATTGGAACTGCCCCAGCGCAAGCTGTTCAGGAAAGCAGCACAGAGATACAATGTTCGTGTGCCTTTCGTGCTGCTAGCAAGAAGCCTCCGGAGCAGGCACTTCTCGTGCGGCAACACTCGTGCCTTCTACTATCTTCACAGCCCTTTTTTCTCCGGGCAGCCGGCTTTAGCTGATGAGAAGTGTTGGTGAGCAAATCATCCAGGGAAGCGAAGAGGCGCAATGCTTCTGCGCCGGCGGGGCCGTTACCAAGAGCGAGTGAAGAGCAGCAAGAGCTTTCCGTGCTGATCCTTTTCAAGTGAGAGTTTGGCCAGACGTTTGCTGTTTTAGTGCTTTGCTGCTTCTGCGCAGCTTGGACAAAGATCATTGCGGCTTTCGCGGTTCAAGTTGTGCAGCGAAGGCAGAGAGCCTCGTCGTCCGGATCCCCGGAGCTCTGCGGGAAAGAGCGAGACGAGAGCCGCGAGAGCTTCGAGTGCGGCCAGCTCGCGTGTGCCGGCGAGCATCGGCTGTTCGTCGGCTGGAGGACGACTTCCTTCTGCGCGGCTGGTTCCAAGTTGACGGTAACTGCCAGTGTGCTAGCTGTGTAGGATAGCGAAGGGGCTCGACGTCTGTGTGTCCGTAGATCTGCTAGAAAGCGCACGTGAAGAGCAGTAAGGGCTTTCAGAGCAGCCGGTTCTCGTGTTGGAGAGTCGCCAGACATCCGCACTTTTAGTGCCTCACCACCCCGGACAGCTTGGAAAACACGATTGGACCTGTCCCAGCGCAAGCTGTTCAGGAAAGCAGCACAGAGATACAATGTTCGTGTGCCTTTCGTGCTGCTAGCAAGAAGCCTCCGGAGCAGGCACTTCTCGTGCGGCAACACTCGTGCCTTCTGCTATCTTCACAGCCCTTTTTTTCTCCGGGCAGCCGGCTTTAGCTGATGAGAAGTGTTGGTGGGCAAATCATCCAGGGAAGCGAAGAGGCGCAATGCTTCTGCGCCGGCGGGGCCGTTACCAAGAGCGAGTGAAGAGCAGCAAGAGCTTTCCGTGCTGATCCTTTTCAAGTGAGAGTTTGGCCAGACGTTTGCTGTTTTAGTGCTTTGCTGCTTCTGCGCAGCTTGGACAAAGATCATTGCGGCTTTCGCGGTTCAAGTTGTGCAGCGAAGGCAGAGAGCCTCGTCGTCCGGATCCCCGGAGCTCTGCGGGAAAGAGCGAGACGAGAGCCGCGAGAGCTTCGAGTGCGGCCAGCTCGCGTGTGCCGGCGAGCATCGGCTGTTCGTCGGCTGGAGGACGACTTCCTTCTGCGCGGCTGGTTCCAAGTTGACGGTAACTGCCAGTGTGCTAGCTGTGTAGGATAGCGAAGGGGCTCGACGTCTGTGTGTCCGTAGATCTGCTAGAAAGCGCACGTGAAGAGCAGTAAGGGCTTTCAGAGCAGCCGGTTCTCGTGTTGGAGAGTCGCCAGACATCCGCACTTTTAGTGCCTCACCACCCCGGACAGCTTGGAAAACACGATTGGACCTGTCCCAGCGCAAGCTGTTCAGGAAAGCAGCACAGAGATACAATGTTCGTGTGCCTTTCGTGCTGCTAGCAAGAAGCCTCCGGAGCAGGCACTTCTCGTGCGGCAACACTCGTGCCTTCTGCTATCTTCACAGCCCTTTTTTTCTCCGGGCAGCCGGCTTTAGCTGATGAGAAGTGTTGGTGGGCAAATCATCCAGGGAAGCGAAGAGGCGCAATGCTTCTGCGCCGGCGGGGCCGTTACCAAGAGCGAGTGAAGAGCAGCAAGAGCTTTCCGTGCTGACCCTTTTCAAGTGAGAGTTTGGCCAGACGTTTGCTGTTTTAGTGCTTTGCTGCTTCTGCGCAGCTTGGACAAAGATCATTGCGGCTTTCGCGGTTCAAGTTGTGCAGCGAAGGCAGAGAGCCTCGTCGTCCGGATCCCCGGAGCTCTGCGGGAAAGAGCGAGACGAGAGCCGCGAGAGCTTCGAGTGCGGCCAGCTCGCGTGTGCCGGCGAGCATCCGCTGTTCGTCGGTTGGAGGACGACTTCCTTCTGCGCGGCTGGTTCCAAGTTGACGGTAACTGCCAGTGTGCTAGCTGTGTAGGAAAGCGAAGGGGCTCGACGTTTGTGTGTCCGTAGATCCGCTAGAAAGCGCACGTGAAGAGCAGTAAGGGCTTTCAGAGCAGCCGGTTCTCGAGTTGGAGAGTCGCCAGACATCTGTACTTTTAGTGCCTCACACAACCGTCACACCCAGCTCACACCAACACTTCTCATCAGCTAAAGCCGGCTGCCCGGAGAAAAAAAGGGCTGTGAAGATAGTAGAAGGCACGAGTGTTGCCGCACGAGAAGTGCCTGCTCCGGAGGCTTCTTGCTAGCAGCGCGAAAGGCACACGAACATTGTATCTCTGTGCTGCTTTCCTGAACAGCTTGCGCTGGGACAGGTCCAATCGTGTTTTCCAAGCTGTCCCTGGTGGTGAGGCACTAAAAGTGCGGATGTCTGGCGACTCTCCAACACGAGAACCGGCTGCTCTGAAAGCCCTTACTGCTCTTCACGTGCGCTTTCTAGCGGATCTACGGACACACAAACGTCGAGCCCCTTCGCTTTCCTACACAGCTAGCACACTGGCAGTTACCGTCAACTTGGAACCAGCCGCGCAGAAGGAAGTCGTCCTCCAGCCGACGAACAGCCGATGCTCGCCGGCACACGCGAGCTGGCCGCACTCGAAGCTCTCGCGGCTCTCGTCTCGCTCTTTCCCGCAGAGCTCCGGGGATCCGGACGACGAGGCTCTCTGCCTTCGCTGCACAACTTGAACCGCGAAAGCCGCAATGATCTTTGTCCAAGCTGCGCAGAAGCAGCAAAGCACTAAAACAGCAAACGTCTGGCCAAACTCTCACTTGAAAAGGATCAGCACGGAAAGCTCTTGCTGCTCTTCACTCGCTCTTGGTAACGGCCCCGCCGGCGCAGAAGCATTGCGCCTCTTCGCTTCCCTGGATGATTTGCCCACCAACACTTCTCATCAGCTGAAGCCGGCTGCCCGGAGGAGAAAAACAGGGGCTACGAATATCCCCTCACAAGGGGATATTAGGCGCAAATTGCAAAAACTAAGACCTCCTGAAAACAGAGCCTTAGAAAGGTTATTAGAAGAAGCATGGAGAATATTTAGGAATCGAGAGGAAAGTTACAGGCAAGACGAGAAGAAAATACTAGCAGTGGTAAGAGAAAAATGAAAATCGGAAATTTAAAGTTAAACCAATGCGTGGGCTGACGCCTCTGGGTAGGAATCAATGTGCGATATATATAAAAAGCCCGGACACTGGAAGAACGAGTGCCCTGAGCGCCAAAGGAACGCTAGATGGCGCAACAATCAAGGGAAAACGGTAGCTCACGTGGCTGAAGAAAATTGTCTAGCCGACCTCTCAGTAAAAATAAAGTTAGGGGAAGAACAAAAAGAAATCAAATTTTTAGTAGACACGGGAGCGACTTATTCTGTTCTGAATCAAGCTTTGATGCCTCTGGAAAATGATTCTATTACAGTGAAAGGTGCGACAGGCCAGACTGAAGAGGCTTGCTTTTGCAGACCCTTAAAATACAAATTGGGGAAGCAAGTGGGGATCCATAAATTTCTGTATATGCCAAATTCTCCAAAGGGCCTTCTTGCTAGGGATTTATTAGAACAACTAGAAGCAACAATCAAATTTAAGCAAGGGGAAGTTACTCTGGAGGTAAATGATCACCAATACGTTCAAATTATGAGTCTATCCTTGGTCAGTACCCCTGCAACAGGAGAAATTGGTGCAAGAATTGTTGACCAAGTATATCCCGGAGTCTGGGCAACCGATATACCGGGACGAGCAAAGAACGCACCACCAACAATAGTAAAACTAAAGGAGGGCCAGAGTGCCATCAGGATCAAACAATACCCACTGAAAATGGAAGATAGGGAAGGAATTTGTCCCATCATAGAGCGGTTCATAGAACTAAGACTACTAAAAGAATGTGAGTCAGAATTCAATACACCTATGCTTCCAGTTAAGAAACCTGATGGGTCCTATAGGATAGTTCAAGACTTAAGAGCCATCAACAAAATAACAGCGGACCTATACCCTGTGGTAGCTAACACCTATACCCTATTAACCACGCTAAAACCTGATTTAGCTTGGTTTACGGTCCTAGATTTAAAAGATGCTTTCTTTTGCCTCCCTCTCCATGAAGCCAGCCAGAAAATTTTTGCTTTCGCATGGGAAAATCCCAAAAGTGGTCGAAAGACACATGGACGGTGTTGCCGCAGGGGTTTAAAAATAGCCCCACAGTTTTTGGGAATCAGCTAGCAAAGGACTTGGAATCATGGGAACCACCATCAGAAGAAGGGAAGGTGTTACAATATGTAGACAACCTTCTTATTGCAACCAGAACCAAAGAATCCTGTGTCATTGGGACCGTGAGTCTGTTACATTTCCTAAGACTACAGGGATATCGGGTTTCTAAGAAAAGGCACAGGTGTTGTTACAACCCCAGGTCACGTACCTGGGGTACGAGATCAGTGCCGGACAACAGATCCTAGGACAAGCCCGGAAAGAGGCCATATGCCAAACCCCCCGACCACAAACTATAAAGGAACTACGGACATTCTTAGGAATGACGGGGTGGTGCCGACTTTGGATATGTGGTTATGGTCTGCTTGTTAAGCCCCTATATTCCCTGATAGCAGCTAACCAAAAGGATCTCCAGTGGGATGCTGAGTCAGATCGAGCCTTCCATCAGCTGAAGAAAGCCCTGATGTCGGCACCAGCACTGGGACTTCCTGATGTGAGTAAGCCATTTTTTCTATTTTCCCACAAAAACAAGGAATGGCACTAGGAATATTGGCACAAGATTTGGGACCATACAGATGGGCGGTAGCATACTTCTCCAAACAGCTGGATGCCGCTGCAAAAGGGTGGCCCAGCTGTCTGAGAGCAGTAGCAGCTGTCATTCTAAACATTCAAGAAGCCCGAAAGTTCACTCTAGGCCAGAAAATGACTGTCCTAGTTTCCCATACTGTATCTGCGGTCCTTGAAGCAAAAGGAGGGCATTGGCTTTCCCCACAAAGGTTCCTGAAATATCAAGCTATAATGGTTGAACAGGATGATGTTGAAATCGTGACCACAAACATCATCAATCCGGCCTCATTCCTTGATGGGAACATCGGGGAGCCAGTGAGTCATGACTGCTTGGAAACAATTGAAACCACGTATTCTAGTCAAACGGATCTTAAAGATGTCCCTATCGATGGAGCCGAACATTGGTTCACCGATGGAAGCAGCTATATGTTAAATGGAAGGCGGCATTCCGGATATGCTGTTACCACTTTTGAAAAGGTGATAGAGTCCAGGCCACTATCAGCCGACGTCTCGGCCCAAAAGGCCGAGATCATAGCCCTTACCCGAGCCCTGGAGAGAGCCCAGGGAAGGACTGTAAACATTTGGACTGACTTTAAATATGCCTTTGGGGTGGTACATGCCCATGGAGCAATATGGAAGGAAAGAGGACGGTTAAATTCTCATGGAAAAACCATCAAACACAGAAGAGATTTTGAAAATCCTGAATGCAGTCCAACTTCCCGAAAAGGTGGCAATTATGCATATTAAAGCACACCAGAAAGTGAGCACAGAATTGGAAAGAGGAAATGAGCTGGCAGATAGGGAAGCAAAACAAGCAGCTAGAGAAACAATCAAGGTAGAGGGTGCGCTAATTCCTGATGGACAGGTATTTCTAGAAGGTAAACCAGAATACACAAAGGAAGACGGCAAACTTATTAATGATCTAAAGGGATCATATAATGAGGAAGGGTGGGCCAATTACTACCCCTCACACGGGAGGGTAGTAATTCCCTCCTACATGATATGGTCAGTAGTCCGAGAAGAACATAGAAAAAGACACTGGGGGGAGGGGCGGGGGGGCGGGGCAGAAGCCCTATATAAAGATCTCATCAGGAACATAATAGCGCGAAACTTATACGCTACCGTTAGACAAGTAAGTCAACAATGTGATCTTTGTCTCCAGACTAATCCTAAAGTTGTAAAAGGGCCGAAACTTGAAAAAAATCGGAAAGGGGAATGGTCCGGGACAACATTGGCAGATTGATTTCTCAGAACTCCCTAGAAAAGGGGGTACCGATACTTATTAGTACTTACTGATACCTTTTCAGGCTGGCCAGAAGCTTCCCCGTGCAGAACTGCTAAAGCCCGGGAAGTAACCAAAATACTGCTCCAGGAAATAGTACCTAGGTTTGGAGTCCCAGCGGTAATGTCCTCGGATAGAGGACCACATTTTGTGTCCAGAATAGTACAAGAAATTAGCCACCATCTAGGGATAGATTGGCAATTACACACCTCTTACCGACCACAATCAAGTGGCCAGGTGGAGAAAATGAATCACCTAATCAAACAACAGATTGTCAAGTTGGGTCAGGAAACTAATCTAACTTGGCCTCAGTCTTTACCATTAGCTCTTATACAAATACGAACCAGACCAAGAGCAAGAGAAGGGCTTAGTCCATTCGAAATTCTATATGGCCGACCCTATGGGGTACAAAAGGGAACACCTTCACAAATTGGTGAAGAAATAATGACCTCCTATATGGTGGCACTAAACAAACAATCAAAAAGAATTGAAAAACATGTAATGGGAACACGTAGTAGGGGTCTGGATGGGCCTGTTCACGATATACAACCAGGGGACTATATATATGTCTCTTACAGAAAAAACCCCGGAACCACAGAGGACCGGACCTTCTCAAGTCCTCCTCACCACCTACATGGCAATTAAGGTAGAGGGACAGAACTCCTGAATATACCGTACTCGGATCAAGAGAGCCTCTGCAACCTTGTGGAAAGTAACTCCAGACAACAACGAAGACTTGAGACTTAAACTCGTTCGAACGGATAAGGGCAGGAACAATGTGGGTAACAAGTATGTGAGCCAAAAGCAGTAGTGAACCGGTGGGACACCACAGCAAACGATACCGGACAAAGAAACCAGGACCGGCCAGTAACTAATATTGCCCAAATCTGTCATCAGTGCAGTTTATATCTTATTTGTCATTTTATTATAGGAAATATAAAACCCATTTTAGTAGGTCACAGAAGGCAGTACATTATCTACAGAAGTAGCTGTACTAATCCTCTAGAACAACTAAATCCTAAAATGACCAATTGTTTAACTGGAATTGTGATTGGGTTTGCAATATTTTCCTGCATTTTACCACTAACTTGTAATCAAAAGGACACCAAATGGCCGTGGTCTCACGCCTACCTTGGGTTTACAGGAAGCATGGGACCACCTTTTAAATGGTCGGGCTTAAACTTGGCCGCTGTGGTTATGCACGAAATGGAAATGTACTCAGGGCATGAGTGGGGCTGGGACAGAGGCAACAGGGACCCTTAATACTACGGTGCCCCCTGTTGTGATCTTCTTGATTAGCTTAGGAATTTTATTAATATTAACTATTATGCTGTACCTATGGGTTTGGAGAATGTTTAAGAAAGTAACACTGTCGTAACTGTGCCCCGATCACGACCAGACTACGCAGTCTCTCTCTCACTCCCCCCACCCTCCAAGAGAACAGGGGGAGATAATATAAAGAAAAACGGCTCGAGGTTTGACATAAGGACAGGGAGAAATCCTTAAAGTTACCGTTACGGGCAAAACAGACTCCTCTTGGGGAAAACTATTCATTTATTACTACAAACAGCAAGATAATGAGACAGAGAACAAGATAACCTCCCTCCACCCCTCCCTCTTCCCAAGCTTAACATTATCTCTACTACCTTCCCCCCCCGAGTTGCACAGGAAAGGGAAGAGGGAATGGGGATGGCGGTCAGTTCATCACACGTTGTTTTACGCCGCTGCTTCATGGTTGGGGGAAGACCTCCTCACATTCCTCCCCTGCCCTGTTGTGGGGTCCCTCCCATACATCACAGTCCTTCGTGAAACTGCTCCGGCGTGGGTCATCTCTTCCACGGAGTGCAGTCTCTCCAGAATGGCTGTCCCAGCGGGCCCTCCACGGGCCGATTCGGGCCCAGTCAGCAGCCTGGCAAGAGGCCAGAGGGTGAGGCCTGCAAGGCCCATGAGGCCTGTGCCTCCCCCTCTGTGCCTCTGCCCCCGCTCAGCTTCTTCACATCTTCTCTTCCCTCTTTTTTTTTTCTTCTGTTTTCCCCTTCTTAAGTATGTTATCGCAGAGGCGTTATCACGGAACATTCTGCTACCAATCGGCTCAGCTTTGGCCAGCAGCGGGTCCGCCCTAGGCCTGGCAGAATCCACTGAACAAAGGGGAGTGACTTCTAGCAGTTTCCTACAGAAGCTACCACATTAGCCCCCTTCCCCCCCCCCCCCAACAAAACCGTGTATGATGCTTCATATCATTCAGGGAAACTGTTTAAGTAAAAGAATTTACTTAGTGTGATAAAAAGGGGGGATTGATATAGGGGACCACGTAGAAATGGGGACAATAAGTTAATCACAACTATATATGTATGCACTTAAAGAATTGCTGTAGTTCAGCCCCAATCGGGATCAGACTACACAGTCTCTCTCTCACTCCCTGCCCCCAAGAGAACAGGGGGAGATTTGGTAAACAAAAGAAAACCAGGGAAAAAAACAAACACATGGGTTGAGATTGAACAAAAAGTAAATTTAACAGTAGTGACAGAAGAAAACAAAACAGTCATGAAACACAAATACAGTATAATGGCTTACAACAAATCTCCACACTTAGTTTCTTCCAAGCAGCAGGAGGCTCCCTTCAGCACCCTCCTCGCTTATATACTGAGCATGATGTCAGATGGGATGGAACAGCCCTTTGGCTAATTTGGGTAAATTAACCCCAGCTGTTAGCTAATTAGTTAACTATCCCAGCCATAGGAGCTACCAGCTGCAGTTCTCCACCCAGCTCAGGTAAATATTAGCTCTATCCTAGCCAGAACCAGGACAAGAATATAGTTACAAAACATAGTCACGTAACCATATAGCTTAGAGAAACAATTAATGGAGGAGGAAGTCTGGTTTTTTTTCTTTTCCTGATGAAGGACTCATTTGTAAGGAGTGAGAAACAGTCTCGCATTATCTCAAGGGAGTGATTAGAAAGAACAAGAATTCAAAACCAGGATGGCATGTGTCACAAATACGTCTATAAACCTCCTTGCTAAAGGAAAACAGATGGTTAACAAGGACATAAATCAGCTCAAGCTGATAAGAACACTGCAAGCTTGCAGGATCATTGCATTCTAGGCTAAAGGTGAAAAGTACACCACGAAGAAGACCTACGGCCTTCATCCCAAAGACCACCGAAGACCCCTGCCCACAATTATTGGGAGAATTTGCGCAAGCGCGAAGGACTGATAAGCTAATTAGCATACGAAGCAAGAGTAGGTGGGTTTAGGTAATGAATATGTCTAGGCGTCAATTGAATATTCATTGTTTTATTGTATAAAAATGGGACGGTTTTCTACCTCGGGCATGCACGCTTGTGGTGGAGCGATCCCCCGTGCATCTGCACGCAATAAACATACCTAGTTTATAACTTCCGAGTTACAGAGTCCATTTCCGTATGTCAATAGTAAGTGTCAGAATCCTGGTGATGCAGGAAAGCCGAGAGACCCAATGTTTTTGAGCTTGTAGATGCGGTGGGAAGAGTCGGTGAGGAGCAGCAAGAACTTTCAGAGCAGGCACTTCTGGTGTTGGAGTAATCGTCTGATGTTCGGGACTTATAAGATTTATTCTCAGAGGGCTGCCAGGTTGACTTGGTGGCAAATGTCAGAGTCCTGTTGGCCTAGGGAAGCCCAGAGCAATCGTCTAACGTTGGGGATAGTCCTAGTCAGTCCTAGACCACCAGGACTCCGACATTTTCCACCGTTTCAAGCCGGCAGCCCTGTGAGCAGCTCTTGCTGCTCCTCACCGGTTGTTGACGCCACATCTACAACACCACAGACATTGGGGCTCCGGGCTTTCCCTGACGAACAGCGCTTCGACGTTTACCATCAACTGCACTGGAGCACCCACTAAAATATTACTCTAAAAAGCAAGAACGTCGGACCATTGTTCCCACACCAAAAGTGCCAGCAACTAAAGCTCTTGCTGCTCCTCACCGGCAGTTGACGCCACATTTGCAGCATCACAGACACTGGGGCTGCGGGCTTTCCCTGACGAACAGGGCTTCGACGTTTACCACCAGCTGCACGTGGGAGCTCACTGAAAAAATACCCTAAAAATCACGAATGTCAGATGATTGCTCCCATACCAAAAGAGCCAGCAATTAAAGCTCTTGCTGCTCCTCACCTGCCCTTCACACCGCATCTACAGGACCACAAACACCGGGGCTCTGGGCTTTCCCTGATGAACAGTGCTTCAACGTTTAACATCATCTGCACGGAAGCGTCCACTGAAAAAATATCCTAAAAATCACGAATGTCGGACGATTGCTCCCACACCAAACGTGCCAGCAACTAAAGCTCCTGCTGCTCCTCACCGGCCGTTGAGGCCGCATCTACAGCACCACAGACATCGGGGCTCCGGGCTTTGCCTGACAAACAGCGCTTAGACGTTTACCATCTACTGCACAGGGCCGCCCACTGAAAATATAGCCCAAAAATCAAGAACCTCAGACGATTGCTCCAACACCAAAAGTGCCAGGAACTAAAGCTCTTCCTGTTCCTCACCCACCCTTCACACCACATCTACAGCACCACTGACACTGGCGCTCCCGGCTATCCCTGACGAACAGCGCTTTGACGTTTACCATCAACTGCATAGGAGCACCCACTAAAAAAAATACCATAAAAAATATGAATGTCTGACGATTGCTCCCACACCAAAAGTGCTAGCAACTCAAGCTCTTGCTGCTCCTCACCAGCAGTTGACTACGCATCTACAGTACCACAGACACTGGGGCTCCGGGCTTTCTCTGACGAACAGCGCTTCGACGTTTACCAACAGCTGCACAGAAGCGCCCACAGAAAATATATCCCAAAATCACGAACGTTGGACGATTGCTCCCATACCAAAAGTGCCAGCAACTAAAGCACTTGCTGCTCCTCACCAGCAGTTGACTACGCATCTACAGCACCACAGACATTGGGGCTCTGGGCTTTTCATGACCAACAGCGCTTCGACGTTTACCATCAACTGCATAGGAGCACCCACTAAAAAAAATACCATAAAAGGTACCAATGTCAGACGATTGCTCCCACAGCAAAAGTGCCAGCAACTCAAGCTCTCGCTGCTCCTCACCGGCCGTTCACGCCGCATCTACAGCATCACAGACAATGGGCCTTCTGGCTTTTCCGGACGAACAGCGCTTCGAAGTTGCCCATCAACTGCACAGGGCCGTCCACTGAAAAAATACCCTAAAAATCACGAATGTCGCACGATTGCTCCCACACCAACCGTGCCAGACACTAAAGCTCTTTCTGCACCTCACCAGCAACTGATGCCGCATCTACAGCACCTCAGACACTGGGGCTCTGGGCTTTCCCTGACGATCAGCGCTTCGACGTTTACATCAGTCGAACGGAATTTCCCCTGAAAAGTACCCTAAAAATCATGAACGTCAGATGATTGCTCCCACACCAAAAGTGCCAGCAACTAAAGCTCTTGCTGCTCCTCACCCACCCTTAACACCGCATCTTCAGGACCACAGACATTGGGAATCCGGGCATTCCCTGACGAAAATGCTTTGACATTTACCATCAATTGCACGGAAGTGCCCTCTGAAAAAATACCCTAAAAATCACGAACGTCGGACGATTGCTCCCACACCAAAAGTGCTAGCAACTCAAGCTCTTGCTGCTCCTCACCAGCCGCTGACGCCGCATCTACAGTACCACAGACACTGGGGCTCCGGGCTTTCTCTGATGAACAGCGCTTTGACGTTTACCAACAACTGCACAGAAGCGCCCACAGAAAATATATCCTAAAATCACGAAAGTCGAACGATTGCTCCCACACCAAAAGTGCTAGCAACTAAAGCTCTTGCTGCTCCTCACCAGCCGCTGATGCCGCATCTACAGTACCACAGACACTGTGGCTCCAGGGTTTCCCTGACAAACAGTCCTTCGAAATTTACCATCAACAGCACAGGACCAGCACTGACAAAATCCACTAAAAATCACGAACATTGGACGATTGCTCCCACACCACAGCTGCCAGCAACTAAAGCACCTGCTGCTCCTCACCGGCATTTGACGTCGCATCTACAGCATCACAGACATTGGGGTTCTGGGCTTTTCATGACCAACAGCGCATCGCCGTATAACATAAAATGCACAGGGCCGCCCACTGACAAAATACCCTAAAAATCACGAAGGTCTGCATATTGCTCCGACACCAGAATTGCCAGCAATTCAAGCTCTTGCTGCCCCTCACCGGACTTTAATGCTGCACCTACACCACCAGAGACATTGGGGCTCTGGGCTTTCCATGACCAACAGCCTTTCGACATTTACCATCAACTGCACAGAATGCCCATTGAAAAATTACCCTAAAAATCAGGAACGTGGGACAATTGTTCCCACACCAAAAGTGCCAGCCACTCAAGCTCTTGCTGCTTCTCAGCGGCCGTTGACACCGCATCTACAGCAGAACAGACACTGGGGCTCTGGGCTTTCCCAGATGAACAGCGCTTCGACTTTTAATATCAACTGCACGGAAGCGCCCACAGAAAAAAATATCCCAAAATCACGAGAGTCGGACGATTGCTCCCATACCAAAAGTGCCAGCAACTAAAGCACTTGTTGCTCCTCACCGGCAGTTGACTCCGCATCTACAGCACCACAGACATTGGGGCTCTGGGCTTTTCATGACCAACAGTGCTTCGACGTTTACCATCAACTGCATAGCTGCACCCACTAAAAAAAAATACCATAAAAGGTACGAATGTCAGACGATTGCTCCCACAGCAAAAGTGCCAGCAACTCAAGCTCTTGCTGCTCCTCACTGGCCGTTCACGCCGCATCTACAGCATCGCAGACAATGGGGCTTCTGGCTTTTCCGGACGAACAGCGCTTCGAAGTTGCCCATCAACTGCCGTCCACTGAAAAAATACCCTAAAAATCACAAATGTCGCACGATTGCTCCCACACCAATCGTGCCAGACACTAAAGCTCTTTCTGCACCTCACCAGCCGTTGATGCCGCATCTACAGCACCACAGACATTGGGGCTGCGGGCTTTCCCTGACGAACAGCGCTTCGACGTTTACATCAGTCGCACGGAAGTTCCCCTGAAAAGTACCCTAAAAATAATGAACGTCAGACAATTGCTCCCACACCAGAAGTGCCAGCAACTCAAGCTCTTGCTGCTCCTCACCGGCCGTTGATGCCACATCTACAACACAACAGACACTGGGGCTCCGGGCTTTCCCTGACCAAGAGCTCTTCAATGTCTACCATCAACTGCACGGAAGTGCCCACTGAAAAAATACCCTAAAAAACAGGACCAGCACTGACAAAATCCACTAAAAATCACCAACGTTGGACGATTGCTCCCATACCAAAAGTGCCAGCAACTCAAGCTCTTGCTGCTTATCACTAGCCGTTGAGGTCGCATCTACAGCACCACAGACACAGGGGGTCCAGGCTTTCCCTGATGAACAGGGCTTCGACGTTTTGCCATCAACAGAACAGGGCCGTCCACTGATAAAATACACTAAAAATCATAAATGTCTGAAGATTGCTCCCACACCAAAAGTGCCAGACACTCAAGCTCTTGCTGCTTATCACTAGCCGTTGACGTCGCATCTACAGCACCACAGACATTGGGGGTCCAAGCTTTCCCACATGAACAGCGCTTCAGCATTTCCCATCAACTGCACAGTGCCGTCCACTGAAAAAATACCCTAAAAATCACGAACGTCGGAACATTGCTCCCACACCACAACTGCCAGCAACTCAAGCTCTTGCTTCTCCTCAGCGGCCATTCACGCCGGTTCTACAGCACCAGCGACACTGGGGCTTTGGGATTTCCCTGACGAACAGCGCTTCGACGTTTACCATCAACTGCACGGAAGCGCCCACTGAAAATATACTCGAAAAATCACGAATGTCAGACCATTGCTCCCATACGAAAAGTGCCAGCAACTAAAGCTCTTGCTGCTCCTCACAGGCTGTTGACACCGCATCTACAGCACCACCGACACTGGGGCTTCGGGCTTTCCCTGACCCACAGCGCTTCGACTTTTACTATCAATGGCACGGAAGCGCCCACGGAAAAAAACCACAAAAAATCACAAACATCGGACGATTGCTCCCACACCGAAAGTGCCAGCAACGCAGGCTCTTGCTGCTCCTCACCTCCCCTTCACACGGCATCTACAGCACCACAGACACTGAGGCTCCGGACTTCCCATGAAGAACAGCGCTTCGACATTTACCATCAACTGCACAGGGCTGCCCACTTCCAAAATGTCCCAAAATTCACGATCGTCGGATGATTGCTCCCACAGCAAAAGTGCCAGACACTCAAGCTCTTGCTGCTCCTCAGCGGCCTTTGACGCTGCATCTACAGCACCACCGACACTGGGGCTCTGGGCTTTCCCTGACCAACTCTGCTTCGACGTTTACCATCAACTGCAGGGAAGAGCCCACTGAAAAAAAAAAAACCACTAAAAATCATGAATGTCAGACGATTGCTCCCACACCAAAAGTGCCAGCAACTAAAGCTCTTGCTGCTCCTCACCGGCCGTTGACGCCTCTTCTACAGCACCACAGACACTGGGGCTGCGGTCTTTCCCTGACGAACAGCGCTTCGACATTATCATAAAATGCACAGGAGTACCCACTAAAAACATTACCCTAGAAATCACGAACGTCGGACGATTGCTCCCACACCAAAAGTGCCAGCAAATAAAGCTCTTGCTGCTCCTCACCGCCCCTTCACACCGCACCTACAGCACCACGTACACTGGGGCTCCCGGCTTTCCCTGATGAACAGCGCTTCGACGTTTACCATCAACTGCACAGGGCCGCCCACTTACAAAATGCCCTAAAAATCATGTACGTGGGACGATTGCTCCCACACCAAAAGTGCCAGCAACTCAAGCTCTTGCAGCTCCTCACCGGCTGTTGTCGCAGCATCTACAACACAGACACTGGTGCTTCAGGCTTTCCCTGATGAACAGCGTTTCGAAGTTTACCATCAACTGCACTGAAGGGCCCACTGAGGAAATTACACTAAAAATCATGAACATGGGATGATTGTTCCCACACCAAACGTGCCAGCAACTCAGGCTCTTGCTGCTCCTCACCCACCCTTCACACCGCATCTACAGGACACCAGACACTGGGGCTCTGGGCTTTCCCTGATGAACAGGGCTTCTACGTTTTTCATCAACTACACAGGGCCTCCCACTTACAAAATGCTTCAAAAACCACGAACATTGCACGATTGATACCCCATCAAAAGTGCCAGCAACTAAACCTCTTGCTGGCCCTCACTGGCCGCTGACGCCGCAACTACAGCACCACAGACACTGGGGCTCTCGGCTTTCCATGGCCAACAGTACTTCGACGTTTGCCATCAACTGCAGGGAAGAGCCCACTGAAAACATACCCTAAAAATCACGAACGTCGGACGATTGCTGCCACACCACAAGTGCCAGCAACTAAAGCTCTTGCTGCTCCTCACCGGCCGTTGACGCCACACGTACAGCACCAGAGACACTGGGGATTCAGGCTTTCCCTGACGAACAACGCTTCAACTTTTAACATAAACTGTAGGAAAACGCCCACGAAAAACATTACCCTAAAAAGTATGAATGTCGGACAATTGCTCCCACACCAAAAGTGCCAGACACTCAAGCTCTTGCTGCTCCTCAGCGGCCATTGGCAGCGCATCTACAGCAGCACAGACATTGGGGCTCCGGGCTTTCCCTGACGAACAGGGCTTCAACGTTTACCACTAGCTGCACGTGGGCGCTCCCTGGAAAAAAACACGTAAAAATCACAAACGTCGGATGATTGCTCCCACACCAGAAGTGCCAGCCACTCAAGCTCTTGCTGCTCCTCAGCGGCCATTGGCAGCGCATCTACAGCACCACAGACCTTGGGGCTCCGGGCTTTCCCTGAGGAGCAGGGCTTCAACGTTTGCCACCAGCTGCACGTGGGTTACCCACTGATAAAATGCCCTAAAAATCACGAATGTGGGACGATTGTCCCCACAACAAAAGTGCCAGCAACTGAAGCTCTTGCTGCACCTTACCGGCTGTTGACGCCTCATCTACAGCACCAGAGACACTGGGGCTCCGGGCTTTCCCTGACGAACAGCGCTTCGACGTTTACCATCAACTGCATGGGAGAACCCACTAAAAACAATACCCTAAAAATCACCAACGTCGGACGATTGCTCTCACACCAAAAGTGTCAGCAACTAAAGCTCTTGCTGCTCCTCACCTGCCCTTCACACCGCATCTACAGCACCACAGACATTGGGGCTCCGGCCTTTCCCTGACCAACAGCGCTTCGATGTTTACCATCAACTGCACAGCGCCGCCCACTGATAAAATGCCCTAAAAATTACGACCTTTGGATGATTGCTCCCACACCAAAAGTGCCAGCAACTAAAGCTCTTGCTGCTTCTCACTGGCCTTTGATGCCTCATCTACTGCACCACAGACACTGGCTCCACTGGTGCTGCGGTCTTTCCCTGATGAAGAGTGCTTCGACGCTTCCCATAAACTGCACAGGATTACCCACTAAAAACATTACCCTAAAAATCACGAACGTCGGACGATTGCTCCCACACCAAAAGTGCCAGCCACTCAAGCTCTTGCTGCTCCTCAGCGGCCATTGGCAGCGCACCTACAGCACCACAGACATTGGGGCTCCGGGCTTTCCCTGACGAACAGGGCTTCGACGTTTACCACCAGCTGCACGTGGGCGCTCCCTGAAAAAAAACCCCAAAAAATCACGAACGTCGGACCATTGCTCCCACACCAAAAGTGCCAGCCACTCAAGCTCTTGTTGCTCCTCAGCGGCCATTGGCAGCGCACCTACAGCACCACAGACATTGGGGCTCCAGGCTTTCCCTGACAAACAGGGCTTCGACGTTTACCACCAGCTGCAACAGGGCGCCCACTGAAAAAATACCCCGAAAAATCACGAACGTGGGACGATTGCTCCCACACCAAAAGTGCCAGCCTCTCAAGCTCTTGCTGCTCCTCAGCGGCCATTGGCAGCGCACCTACAGCACAACAGACATTGGGGCTCCGGGCTTTCCCTGAGGAGCAGGGCTTCGACGTTTACCACCAGCTACACTTGTGCGCCCGGAGCCCCAATGTCTGTGCTGCTGTAGGTGCGCTGCCAATGGCCGCTGAGGAGCAGCAAGAGCTTGAGTGGCTGGCACTTTTGGTGTGGGAGTAATCGTCCGACGTTCGTGATTTTTCAGGGTTATTTTAAGGGGACGCCCAGGTGCAGCTGGTGGTAAACGTCGAAGCCCTGTTCGTCAGGGAAAGCCCGGAGCCCCAATGTCTGTGCTGCTGTAGGTGCGCTGCCAATGGCAGCTGAGGAGCAGCAAGAGCTTGAGTGGCTGGCACTTTTGGTGTGGCAGCAATCGTCCGACGTTCGTGATTATTCGGGGTTGTTTTCAGTGGGCGCCCACGTATAGACGGTGGTAAACATCGAAGCCCTCTTCGTCAGGGAAAGCCTGGATCCCCAATGTCTGTGCTGCTGTAGGTGCGCTGCCAATGGTCGCTGAGGAGCAGCAAGAGCTTGACTGGCTGGCACTTTTGGTGTAGGAGCAATGGTCCAAAGTTCGTGATTTTCGGGGGTTTCTTTTCAGGGGGCGCCCACATGCAGCTGGTGGTAAACGTCGAAGCCCTGTTCATCAGGGAAAGCCCGGAGCCCGAGTGTCTGTGCTGCTGTAGGTGCGCTTCCAATGGCAGCTGAGGAGCAGCAAGAGCTTGAGTGGCTGGCACTTTTGGTGTGGCAGCAATCGTCCGACGTTCGTGATTATTCGGGGTTGTTTTCAGTGGGTGCCCACGTGCAGCTGGTGGTAAACATCGAAGCCCTCTTCGTCAGGGAAAGCCTGGATCCCCAATGTCTGTGCTGCTGTAGGTGCGCTGCCAATGGTCGCTGAGGAGCAGCAAGAGCTTGAGTGGCTGGCACTTTTGGTGTAGGAGCAATGGTCCAACGTTCGTGATTTCTCGGGGTTTCTTTTCAGGGGGCGCCCACGTGCAGCTGGTGGTAAACGTCGAAGCCCTGTTCATCAGGGAAAGCCCGGAGCCCCAATGTCTGTGCTGCTGTAGGTGCGCTGCCAATGGCCGCTGAGGAGCAGCAAGAGCTTGAGTGGCTGGCACTTTTGGTGTGGGAGCAATGGTCCGACGTTCATGATTCTTCGGGGTTTTTTTTCAGTGGGCACCCTGGTGCAGCTGGTGGTAAACGTTGAAGCCCTCTTCGTCAGGGAAAGCCCGGAGCCTCAATGTCTCTGGTGCAGTACGTGGAGTGCCAATGGCCGCTGAGTAGGAGCAGGAGCTTGATTGTCTGGCACTTTTGGTGTGGGAGCAATCGTACGACGTTCGTGATTTTTCGGGGTTTTTATCAGGGAGCGCCCACGTGTAGGTGGTGGTAAACGTCGAAGCCCTGTTCGTCATGGAATGACTCGAGCCCCAATGTCTGTGCTACTGTAGGTGCGCTGCCAATGGTCGCTGAGGAGCAGCAAGAGCTTGAGTGGATGGCACTTTTGGTGTGGGAGCAATGGTACGACGTTCATGATTTTTCGGGCTTATTTTTCAGGGGGCGCCATGGTGCAGCTGGTGGTAAATGTCGAAGCCCTGTTTGTCAGGGAAAGCCCGGAGCCGCAATGTCTGTGCTGCTGTAGGTGCGCTGACAATGGCCGCTGAGGAGCAGCAAGAGCTTGAGTGGCTGGCACTTTTGGTGTGGGAGCAATGCTCCAACGTTCGTGATTTTTCCGGGTTTTTTTCAGTGAGTTCCCTGGTGCAGCTGGTGGTAAACGTCGAAGCCCTGTTCGTCATGGAATTACTGGAGTCCCAATGTCTGTGCTACTGTAGGTGCGCTGCCAATGGTCGCTGAGGAGCAGCAAGAGCTTGAGTGGCTGGCACTTTTGGTGTGGGAGCACTAGTCCGACGTTCGTGATCTTTCGGGCTTATTTTTCAGGGGGCACCATGGTGCAGCTGGTGGTAAATGTCGAAGCCCTGTTTGTCAGGGAAAGCCCGGAGCCCCAATGTCTGTGCTGCTGTAGGTGACTGAATATGGCCGCTGAGGAGTAGCAAGAGCTTGAGTGGGTGGCACTTTTGGTGTGGGAGCAATGGTCCGACCTCCTTGATTCTTCGCGGTTTTTATTCAGTGATCGCCCTGGTGTAGCTGGTGGTAAACGTCGAAGCCCTGTTCGTCAGGGAAAGCCCGGAGCCTCAATGTCTCTGGTGCAGTACGTGGAGTGCCAATGGCCGCTGAGGAGGAGCAGGAGCTTGAGTGTCTGGCACTTTTGGTGTGGGAGCAATCGTCCGTCGTTTGTGATTTTTCGGGATTTTTTTTCAGGGAGCGCCCACGTGTAGGTGGTGGTAAACGTCGAAGCCTGTTCGTCAGGGAAAGCCTGGAGCCCCAATGTCTGTGGTGCTGTAGGTGCGCTGCCAATGGCCGCTGAGGAGCAGCAAGAGCTTGAGTGGCTGGCACTTTTGGTTTGGGAGCAATGGTCCGACGTTCGTGATTTTTCGGGCTTATTTTTCAGGGGGCGCCCCGTGCAGCTGGTGGTAAATGTCGAAGCCCTGTTTGTCAGGGAAAGCCCGGAGCCCCAATGTCTGTGCTGCTGTAGGTGCGCTGCAAATGGCCGCTGAGGAGCAGCAAGAGCTTGAGTGTCTGGCACCTTTGGTGTGGGAGCAATCGTCCGACGTTCGTGATTTTTCGGGGTTTATTTTCAGTGAGCTCCCTGGTGCAGCTGGTGGTAAACGTCGAAGCCCTGTTCTTCAGGGAAAGCCCGGAGCCCCAATGTCTGTGCTGCTGTTTGTGCGCTGCCAATGGTCGCTGAGGAGCAGCAAGAGCTTGAGTGGCTGGCACTTTTGGTGTGGGAGCAATCGTCCGACATTCGTGATATTTAGGGATTTTTTTTCAGGGTGCGCCCACATGCAGCTGGTGGTAACCGTCGAAGCCTGTTCGTCAGGGAAAGCCTGGAGCCCCAATGTCTGTGCCTCTGTAGGTGCGCTACCAATGGCCGCTGAGGAGCAGCAAGAGCTTGAGTGGCTGGCACTTTTGGTGTGGGAGCAATGGTCCGACGTTCGTGATATTTCCAGTTTTTTTTCAGTGGGTGCCCACGTGTAGCTGGTGGTAAACGTTTAAGCCCTGTTCGTCAGAGAAAAACCGGAGCCCCAATGTCTGTGGTGCTGTAGGTGCACTGCCAATGGCCGCTGAGGAGCAGCAAGGGTTTGAGTACTGGCAATTTTGGTGTGGGTGCAATCATTCGACGTTCGTGATTTTTTAGGTTTTTTTTTCAGTGGGCGCCCCGGTGCAGCTGGAGGTAAACATGGAAGCCCTGTTCGTCAGGGAAAGCCCGGAGCCCCAATGTCTGTGCTGCTGTAGGTGTGCTGCCAATGGCCGCTGAGGAGCAGCAAGAGATTGAGTGTCTGGCACTTTTTGTGTGGAGAAATCGTCCGACGTACTTGATATTTCGTTTTTTTTTTCAGTGGGCGCCCCGATGCAGCAGGTGGTAAACGTGGAAGCCCTGTTAGTCAGGGAAAGTCCGGAGCCCCAATGTCTGTGCTGCTGTAGGTGCACTGCCAATGGCTGCTGAGGACAAGCAAGAGCTTGAGTGGCTGGCACTTTTGGTGTGGGAGCAATCGTCCGACGTTCGTGATTTTTCGGGGTTTTTTTTCAGTGAGCGCCCTGGTGCAGCTGGTGGTAAACGTCGAAGCCCTGTTCGTCAGGGAAAGCCTGAAGCCCCAATGTCTGTGCTCCTGTAGGTGCACTGCCAATGGCTGCTGAGGAGCAGCAAGAGCTTGAGTGGCTGGCACTTTTGGTGTGGGAGCAATGGTTCGACGTTCGTGATTTTTCAGTGTTTTATTCAGTGGGCGCCCACGTGTAGCTGGTGGTAAACGTCGAAGCCCTGTTCGTCAGGGAAAGCCCGGAGCCCCAGTGTCTGTGCTGCTGTAGGTGCACTGCCAATGGCTGCTGAGGAGCAGCAAGAGCTTGAGTGGCTGGCATTTTTGGTGTGGGAGCAATCGTCCGACGTTCGTGATTTTTCAGGTTTTTTTTTCAGGGGGGGCCCACGTATAGCTGCTGGTAAATGTCTAAGCCCTGTTCGTCAGGGAAAGCCCAGAGACCCAATGTCTGTGCTGCTGTAGGTGCACTGCCAATGGCCGCAGAGGAGCAGCAAGAGCTTGAGTGGCTGGCACTTTTGGTGTGGGAGCAATCGTCCAACATTCGTGATTTTTCCAATTTTTTTTCAGTGAGCGCCCTGGTGCAGCTGGTGGTAAACGTCGAAGGTCGGTTTGTCCGGGAAAGCCCGGAGCCCCAATGTCTGTGGTGCTGTAGGTGGACTGCCAATGGCCGCTGAGGAGCAGCAAGAGCTTGAGTGGCTGGCACTTTTGGTGTGCGAGCAATCGTCTGACGTTCGTGATTTTTCGGGGTTTTTTTTCCGGGAGCGCCCACGTGCAGCTGGTAGTAAACGTGGAAGCCCTGTTCGTCAGGGAAAGCCCGGAGCCCCAATGTCTCTGGTGCGGTAGGTGCACTGCCAATGGCCGCTGAGGAGCAGCAAGAGCTTGAGTGGCTGGCACTTTTGGTGTGGGAGTAATGGTCCGACGTTCGTGATTTTTCGGGGTTTTTTTCAGGGAGCGCCCAATGCAGCTGGTGGTTGTCATGGTTTTGTTAGTGAGCGGGGGCCTAAGGTGGTAGCTTCTGCAGGAAACTACTAGAAGTCGCTCCCCTTTGTTCAGTGGACTCGGCCGGGCCTAGGGCGGACCTGCTGCTGGCCAAGGTCAAGCCGATTGGTAGCAGAATGTTCCGTGATAACGCCTCTGCGATAACGTATTAAGAAGGGGAAAACAGAAAAAAAAAAGAGAGAAGAGAAGATGTGAAGGAGCTGAGCGGGGGCGGAGGTGCAGTGGGGGAGGCGCAGGCCTCATGGGCCTTGCAGGCCTCACCCTCTGGTCTCTCGCCAGGCAGCCGACTGGGCCCGACTTGGTCCGGCCCGGCTGCAAGAAGTGGAAAGGAGATGAGAAGTGAATAAGATGTAAAAAGATCCTGAGAGACATCTACCACCCTGTTGTGAGTGAGGAACGGCTGCAGACGCCAAGGTCAGTTCAGAAAGGAGGGGGAGGAGTAATGCGGCTCCTAGCCAAGATTCCCCTGCAGCCTGTGGTGACGACCATGGTGGAGCAGGTTGTCCCCCTGCAGCCCATGGAGGTGCACGGAGGAGCAGAGATCCACTTGGAGCCCGTGAAGGACCCCGTACCGGGGGAGGTGGATGCCTGAAGGCGGCTGTGGCCCGTGGAGGGCCCGCTGGGACAGCCGTTCTGGAGAGACTGCACTCTGTGGAAGAGATGACCCACGCCGGAGCAGTTCCACGAAGGACTGTGGCGTAGGGGTGGGACCCCATGATGGAGCAGGGGAGGAATGTGAGGGAGTTCTTCCCCCGACCATGAAGCAGCGGCGTGAAACAACGTATGATGAACTGACTGCAACCCCCATTCCCTCTTCCCCCCTGTGCCGCTCGGGGGCGGAAGGTAGTAGAGATAAAGTTAAGCTTGGGAAGAGGGAGGGGTGGATGGAGGTTATCTTGTTCTCTGTCTCATTATCCTGCTGTTTGTAGTAATAAATGAATAGTTTTCCCCAAGTCGAGTCTGTTTTGCCCGTGACGGTAACTTTAAGGATTTCTCCCCGTCCTTATCTCAAACCTCGAGCCGTTTTTCCTTATATTTTCTCTCCCTGTTCTTTCGGAGGGTGGGGGGAGTGAGAGAGAGACTGCGTAGTCTGGTCCTGATCAGGGCTGAACTACGACAGTGGTAAACGCCTAAGCCCTGTTCGTCAGGGAAAGCCCGGAGCCTCAATGTCTGTGCTGCTGTAGGTGCGCTGCCAATGGCCGCTGAGGAGCAGCAAGAGCTTGAGTGGCTGGCACTTCTGGTGTGGGAGCAATCGTCCGACGTTCGTGATTTTTTGGGGTTTTTTTTCAGTGAGCGCCCTGGTGCAGCTGGTGGTAAACGTCGAAGCCCTGTTCGTCAGGGAAAGCCCAGAGCCCCAATGTCTGTGCTGCTGTAGGTGCGCTGCCAATGGCCGCTGAGGAGCAGCAAGAGCTTGAGTGGCTGGCACTTTTGGTGTGGCAGCAATGGTCCGACGTTCGTGATTTTTCAGGGTTTTTTTTCAGGGGGCTCCCACGTATAGCTGCTGGTAAACGTCTAAGCCCTCTTCGTCAGGGAAAGCCCGGAGCCCCAATGTCAGTGCTGCTGTAGGTGGAGTGCCAATGGCCACTGAGGAGCAGCAAGAGCTTGAGTGGCTGGCACTTTTGGTATGGGAGCAATCGTCTGACGTTCGTGATTTTTCAGGTTTTTTTTCAGGTGGCGCCCCGGTGCAGCTGGTGGTATACGTCGAAGCCCTGTTCGTCAGGGAAGGCCCAGAGCCTCAAAGTCTGTGGTGCTGTAGGTGCACTGCTAATGGCCGCTGAGGGGCAGCAAGAGCTTGAGTGGCTGGCACTTTTGGTGTGGGAGCAATGGTTCGACGTTCGTGATTTTTCGGGTTTTTTTTCAGTGGGCGCCCACGTGTAGCTGGTGGTAAACATCAAAGCCCTGTTCGTCAGGGAAAGCCCGGAGCCCCAATGTCTGTGCTGCTGTAGGTGCGCTGCCAATGGCTGCTGAGGAGCAGCAAGAGCTTGAGTGTCTGGCACTTTTGGTGTGGTAGCAATGGTCCGACGTTAGTGATTTTTCAGGTTTTTTTTTCAGGGGGCTCCCACGTATAGCTGCTGGTAAACGTCGAAGCCCTGTTCGTCAGGGAAAGCCCAGAGACCTAATGTCTGTGCTGCTGTAGGTGCGCTGCCAATGGCCGCTGAGGAGCAGCAACAGCTTGAGTGGCTGGCACTTTTGGTGTGGGAGCAATGGTTCGACGTTCATGATTTTTCAGGGTTTTTTTTCAGGGGGCTCCCACGTATAGCTGCTGGTAAACGTCTAAGCCCTCTTCGTCAGGGAAAGCCCGGAGCCCCAATGTCTGTGCTGCTGTAGGTGCGCTGCCAATGGCTGCTGAGGAGCAGCAAGAGCTTGAGTGGCTGGCACTTCTGGTGTGGGAGCAATCGTCCAACGTTCGTGATTTTTTGGGGTTTTTTTTCAGTGAGCGCCCTGGTGCAGCTGGTAGTAAACGTCGAAGCCCTGTTCGTCAGGGAAAGCCCGGAGACCCAATGTCAGTGCTGCTGTAGGTGGAGTGCCAATGGCCACTGAGGAGCAGCAAGAGCTTGAGTGGCTGGCACTTTTGGTATGGGAGCAATCGTCTGACGTTCGTGATTTTTCAGGTTTTTTTTCAGGTGGCGCCCACGTGCAGCTGGTGGTATACGTCGAAGCCCTGCTCCTCAGGGAAGGCCCAGAGCCTCAAAGTCTGTGGTGCTGTAGGTGCACTGCCAATGGCCGCTGAGGGGCAGCAAGAGCTTGAGTGGCTGGCACTTTTGGTGTGGGAGCAATGGTTCGACGTTCGTGATTTTTCGGGTTTTTTTTCAGTGGGCGCTCACGTGTAGCTGGTGGTAAACATCAAAGCCCTGTTCGTCAGGGAAAGCCCGGAGCCCCAATGTCTGTGCTGCTGTAGGTGCGCTGCCAATGGCTGCTGAGGAGCAGCAAGAGCTTGAGTGTCTGGCACTTTTGGTGTGGGAGCAATGGTCCGACGTTAGTGATTTTTCAGGTTTTTTTTTCAGGGGGCTCCCACGTATAGCTGCTGGTAAACGTCGAAGCCCTGTTCGTCAGGGAAAGCCCAGAGACCCAATGTCTGTGCTGCTGTAGGTGGAGTGCCAATGGCCGCTGAGGAGCAGCAACAGCTTGAGTGGCTGGCACTTTTGGTGTGGCAGCAATGGTCCGACGTTCGTGATTTTTCAGGGTTTTTTTTCAGGGGGCTCCCACGTATAGCTGCTGGTAAACGTCTAAGCCCTCTTCGTCAGGGAAAGCCCGGAGCCCCAATGTCAGTGCTGCTGTAGGTGGAGTGCCAATGGCCACTGAGGAGCAGCAAGAGCTTGAGTGGCTGGCACTTTTGGTATGGGAGCAATCGTCTGACGTTCGTGATTTTTCAGGTTTTTTTTCAGGTGGCGCCCCGGTGCAGCTGGTGGTATACGTCGAAGCCCTGTTCGTCAGGGAAGGCCCAGAGCCTCAAAGTCTGTGGTGCTGTAGGTGCACTGCTAATGGCCGCTGAGGGGCAGCAAGAGCTTGAGTGGCTGGCACTTTTGGTGTGGGAGCAATGGTTCGACGTTCGTGATTTTTCGGGTTTTTTTTCAGTGGGCGCCCACGTGTAGCTGGTGGTAAACATCAAAGCCCTGTTCGTCAGGGAAAGCCCGGAGCCCCAATGTCTGTGCTGCTGTAGGTGCGCTGCCAATGGCTGCTGAGGAGCAGCAAGAGCTTGAGTGTCTGGCACTTTTGGTGTGGTAGCAATGGTCCGACGTTAGTGATTTTTTCAGGTTTTTTTTCAGGGGGCTCCCACGTATAGCTGCTGGTAAACGTCGAAGCCCTGTTCGTCAGGGAAAGCCCAGAGACCTAATGTCTGTGCTGCTGTAGGTGCGCTGCCAATGGCCGCTGAGGAGCAGCAACAGCTTGAGTGGCTGGCACTTTTGGTGTGGGAGCAATGGTTCGACGTTCATGATTTTTCAGGGTTTTTTTTTCAGGGGGCTCCCACGTATAGCTGCTGGTAAACGTCTAAGCCCTCTTCGTCAGGGAAAGCCCGGAGCCCCAATGTCTGTGCTGCTGTAGGTGCGCTGCCAATGGCTGCTGAGGAGCAGCAAGAGCTTGAGTGGCTGGCACTTCTGGTGTGGGAGCAATCGTCCAACGTTCGTGATTTTTTGGGGTTTTTTTTCAGTGAGCGCCCTGGTGCAGCTGGTAGTAAACGTCGAAGCCCTGTTCGTCAGGGAAAGCCCGGAGACCCAATGTCAGTGCTGCTGTAGGTGGAGTGCCAATGGCCACTGAGGAGCAGCAAGAGCTTGAGTGGCTGGCACTTTTGGTATGGGAGCAATCGTCTGACGTTCGTGATTTTTCAGGTTTTTTTTTCAGGTGGCGCCCACGTGCAGCTGGTGGTATACGTCGAAGCCCTGCTCCTCAGGGAAGGCCCAGAGCCTCAAAGTCTGTGGTGCTGTAGGTGCACTGCCAATGGCCGCTGAGGGGCAGCAAGAGCTTGAGTGGCTGGCACTTTTGGTGTGGGAGCAATGGTTCGACGTTCGTGATTTTTCGGGTTTTTTTTTCAGTGGGCGCTCACGTGTAGCTGGTGGTAAACATCAAAGCCCTGTTCGTCAGGGAAAGCCCGGAGCCCCAATGTCTGTGCTGCTGTAGGTGCGCTGCCAATGGCTGCTGAGGAGCAGCAAGAGCTTGAGTGTCTGGCACTTTTGGTGTGGGAGCAATGGTCCGACGTTAGTGATTTTTCAGGTTTTTTTTTTCAGGGGGCTCCCACGTATAGCTGCTGGTAAACGTCGAAGCCCTGTTCGTCAGGGAAAGCCCAGAGACCCAATGTCTGTGCTGCTGTAGGTGGAGTGCCAATGGCCGCTGAGGAGCAGCAACAGCTTGAGTGGCTGGCACTTTTGGTGTGGGAGCAATGGTTCGACGTTCATGATTTTTCAGGGTTTTTTTTCAGGGGGCTCCCACGTATAGCTGCTGGTAAACGTCTAAGCCCTCTTCGTCAGGGAAAGCCCGGAGCCCCAATGTCTGTGCTGCTGTAGGTGCGCTGCCAATGGCTGCTGAGGAGCAGCAAGAGCTTGAGTGGCTGGCACTTCTGGTGTGGGAGCAATCGTCCAACGTTCGTGATTTTTTGGGGTTTTTTTTCAGTGAGCGCCCTGGTGCAGCTGGTAGTAAACGTCGAAGCCCTGTTCGTCAGGGAAAGCCCGGAGACCCAATGTCAGTGCTGCTGTAGGTGGAGTGCCAATGGCCACTGAGGAGCAGCAAGAGCTTGAGTGGCTGGCACTTTTGGTATGGGAGCAATCGTCTGACGTTCGTGATTTTTCAGGTTTTTTTTCAGGTGGCGCCCACGTGCAGCTGGTGGTATACGTCGAAGCCCTGCTCCTCAGGGAAGGCCCAGAGCCTCAAAGTCTGTGGTGCTGTAGGTGCACTGCCAATGGCCGCTGAGGGGCAGCAAGAGCTTGAGTGGCTGGCACTTTTGGTGTGGGAGCAATCGTCCGACGTTCATGAATTTTCGAGTTTTTTTTTCAGTGGGCGCCGACGTGCAGCTGGTGGTAAACGTCGAAGCCCTGTTCGTCAGGGAAAGCCCGGAGCCCCAGCGTCTGTGCTGCTGTAGGTGCGCTGCCAATGGCCGCTGAGGAGAAGCAAGAGCTTGAGTGGCTGGCACTTTTGGTGTGGGAGCAATCTTCCGACGTTCGTGATTTTTCGGGGTTTTAATTCAGGGGGCGCCCACGTGTTGCTGGAGGTAAACATAGAAGCCCTGTTCGTCAGGGAAAGCCCGGAGCCTAAATGACTGTGCTGCTGTAGGTGCGCTGCCAATGGCTGCTGAGGAGCAGCAAGAGCTTGAGTGGCTGGCACTTTTGGTGTGGGAGCAATGGTTCGAAGTTCGT
Organism: Otis tarda; assembly: GCA_026413225.1. Taxonomy (NCBI): domain Eukaryota; kingdom Metazoa; phylum Chordata; class Aves; order Otidiformes; family Otididae; genus Otis; species Otis tarda. Next base: position 318,056 of record JAPMTP010000066.1, read on the forward strand.
GATTTTTCGGGTTTTTTTTCAGTGGGCGCCCACGTGTAGCTGGTGGTAAACGTCGAAGCCCTGTTCGTCAGGGAAAGCCCGGAGCCCCAATGTCTGTGCTGCTGTAGGTGCACTGCCAATGGCTGCTGAGGAGCAGCAAGAGCTTGAGTGGCTGGCACTTTTGGTGTGGTAGCAATCGTCCGACCTTCGTGATTTTTTCGGGTTTTTTTTCAGTGAGCGCCCCGGGGTAGCTGGTGGTAAACGTGTAAGCCCTGTTCGTCAGGGAAAGCCCGGAGCCCCAATGTCTGTGCTGCTGTAGGTGCGCTGCCAATGGCCGCTGAGGAGCAGCAAGAGCTTGAGTGGCTGGCACTTTTGGTGTGGGAGCAATGCTTCGACGTTCGTGATTTTTCAGGGTTTTATTCAGTGGGCGCCCACGTGTAGCTGGTGGTAAACGTGGAAGCCCTGTTCGTCAGGGAAAGCCCGGACCCCCAATGTCTGTGCTGCTGTAGGTGCACTGCCAATGGCTGCTGAGGACAAGCAAGAGCTTGAGTGGCTGGCACTTTTGGTGTGGGAGCAATGGTCCGACGTTCATGATTTTTTGGGGTTTTTTTTCAGTGGGCGCCCCGGTGCAGCTGGTGGTATACGTCGAAGCCCTGTTCGTCAGGGAAAGCCCAGAGCCTCAATGTCTGTGCTGCTGTAGGTGCACTGCCAATGGCCGCTGAGGGGCAGCAAGAGCTTGAGTGTCTAGCACTTTTGGTGTGGGAGCAATCGTCCAACGTTCGTGATTTTTCGGGGTTTTTTTCAGTGGGCGCCCACGTGCAGCTGGTGGTAAACGTCGAAGCCCTGTTCGTCAGGGAAAGCCCGGAGCCGCAATGTCTGTGCTGCTGTAGGTGCGCTGCCAATGGCCGCTGAGGAGCAGCAAGAGCTTGAGTGGCTGGCACTTTTGGTGTGGGAGCAATCGTGCAACGTTCGTGATTTTTTGGGTTTTTTTCAGGGAGCGCCCAATGCAGCTGGTGGTTGTCATGGTTTTGTTAGTGAGGGGGGGCCTAAGGTGGTAGCTTCTGCTGGAAACTGCTAGAAGTCGCTCCCCTTTGTTCAGTGGACTCGGCCATGCCTAGGGCGGACCTGCTGCTGGCCAAGGTCCAGCCGATTGGTAGCAGAATGTTCCGTGATAACGCCTCTGCGATAACGTATTAAGAAGGGGAAAACAGAAAAAAAAGAGAGAAGAGAAGATGTGAAGGAGCTGAGCGGGGTCGGAGGTGCAGAGGGGGAGGCGCAGGCCTCATGGGCCTTGCAGGCCTCACCCTCTGGCCTCTCGCCAGGCAGCCGACTGGGCCCGACTTGGTCCGGCCCGGCTGCAAGAAGTGGAAAAGGAGATGAGAAGTGAATAAGATGTAAAAAGATCCTGAGAGACATCTACCACCCTGTTGTGAGTGAGGAACGGCTGCAGACGCCAAGGTCAGTTCAGAAAGGAGGGGAGGAGTAATGCGGCTCCTAGCCAAGATTCCCCTGCAGCCTGTGGTGACGACCATGGTGGAGCAGGTTGTCCCCCTGCAGCCCATGGAGGTGCACGGAGGAGCAGAGATCCACTTGGAGCCCGTGAAGGACCCCGTACTGGGGGAGGTGGATGCCTGAAGGCGGCTGTGGCCCGTGGAGGGCCCGCTGGGACAGCCGTTCTGGAGAGACTGCACTCTGTGGAAGAGATGACCCACGCCGGAGCAGTTCCACGAAGGACTGTGGCGTAGGGGTGGGACCCCATGATGGAGCAGGGGAGGAATGTGAGGAGTTCTTCCCCCGACCATGAAGCAGCGGCGTGAAACAACGTATGATGAACTGACTGCAACCCCCATTCCCTCTTCCCCCCTGTGCCGCTCGGGGGGGGGAAGGTAGTAGAGATAAAGTTAAGCTTGGGAAGAGGGAGGGGGTGGATGGAGGTTATCTTGTTCTCTGTCTCATTATCCTGCTGTTTGTAGTAATAAATGAATAGTTTTCCCCAAGTCGAGTCTGTTTTGCCCGTGACGGTAACTTTAAGGATTTCTCCCCGTCCTTATCTCAAACCTCGAGCCGTTTTTCCTTATATTTTCTCTCCCTGTTCTTTCGGAGGGTGGGGGGAGTGAGAGAGAGACTGCGTAGTCTGGTCCTGATCAGGGCTGAACTACGACAGTGGTAAACGCCTAAGCCCTGTTCGTCAGGGAAAGCCCGGAGCCTCAATGTCTGTGCTGCTGTAGGTGCGCTGCCAATGGCCGCTGAGGAGCAGCAAGAGCTTGAGTGGCTGGCACTTCTGGTGTGGGAGCAATCGTCCGACGTTCGTGATTTTTTTGGGGTTTTTTTCAGTGAGCGCCCACGTGCAGCTGGTGGTAAACGTCAAAGCCCTGTTCGTCAGGGAAAGCCCGGAGCCCCAATGTCTGTGCTGCTGTAGGTGCGCTGCCAATGTCCGCTGAGGAGCAGCAAGAGCTTGAGTGTCTGGCACTTTTGGTGTGGGAGCAATGGTCCGAGGTTCGTGATTTTTGGGGTTTTTTTTTCAGGGGGCGCCCACGTGCAGCTGGGTGTAAACGTCGAAGCCCTGTTCGTCAGAGAAAGCCCGGAGCCGCAATGTCTGTGCTGCTGTACGTGCGCTGCCAATGGCCGCTGAGGAGCAGCAAGAGCTTGAGTGGCTGGCACTTCTGGTGTGGGAGCAATCGTCCGACGTTCGTGATTTTTCGGGGTTTTTTTCAGTGGGCGCCCACGTGTAGCTGGTGGTAAACGTCGAAGCCCTGTTCGTCAGGGAAAGCCCGGACCCCCAATGTCTGTGCTGCTGTAGGTGCACTGCCAATGGCTGCTGAGGACAAGCAAGAGCTTGAGTGGCTGGCACTTTTGGTGTGGGAGCAATGGTCCGACGTTCATGATTTTTTGGGGTTTTTTTTCAGTGGGCGCCCTGGTGCAGCTGGTGGTATACGTCGAAGCCCTGTTCGTCAGGGAAAGCCCAGAGCCTCAATGTCTGTGCTGCTGTAGGTGCACTGCCAATGGCCGCTGAGGGGCAGCAAGAGCTTGAGTGTCTAGCACTTTTGGTGTGGGAGCAATCGTCCAACGTTCGTGATTTTTCGGGGTTTTTTTCAGTGGGCGCCCACGTGTAGCTGGTGGTAAACGTCGAAGCCCTGTTCGTCAGGGAAAGCCCGGAGCCGCAATGTCTGTGCTGCTGTAGGTGCGCTGCCAATGGCCGCTGAGGAGCAGCAAGAGCTTGAGTGGCTGGCACTTTTGGTGTGGGAGCAATCGTGCAACGTTCGTGATTTTTTGGGTTTTTTTCAGGGAGCGCCCAATGCAGCTGGTGGTTGTCATGGTTTTGTTAGTGAGGGGGGGCCTAAGGTGGTAGCTTCTGCTGGAAACTGCTAGAAGTCTCTCCCCTTTGTTCAGTGGACTCGGCCATGCCTAGGGCGGACCTGCTGCTGGCCAAGGTCCAGCCGATTGGTAGCAGAATGTTCCGTGATAACGCCTCTGCGATAACGTATTAAGAAGGGGAAAACAGAAAAAAAAAAGAGAGAAGAGAAGATGTGAAGGAGCTGAGCGGGGTCGGAGGTGCAGAGGGGGAGGCGCAGGCCTCATGGGCCTTGCAGGCCTCACCCTCTGGCCTCTCGCCAGGCAACCGACTGGGCCCGACTTGGTCCGGCCCGGCTGCAAGAAGTGGAAAGGAGATGAGAAGTGAATAAGATGTAAAAAGATCCTGAGAGACATCTACCACCCTGTTGTGAGTGAGGAACGGCTGCAGACGCCAAAGGTCAGTTCAGAAAGGAGGGGGAGGAGTAATGCGGCTCCTAGCCAAGATTCCCCTGCAGCCTGTGGTGACGACCATGGTGGAGCAGGTTGTCCCCCTGCAGCCCATGGAGGTGCACGGAGGAGCAGAGATCCACTTGGAGCCCGTGAAGGACCCCGTACCGGGGGAGGTGGATGCCTGAAGGCGGCTGTGGCCCGTGGAGGGCCCGCTGGGACAGCCGTTCTGGAGAGACTGCACTCTGTGGAAGAGATGACCCACGCCGGAGCAGTTCCACGAAGGACTGTGGCGTAGGGGTGGGACCCCATGATGGAGCAGGGGAGGAATGTGAGGAGTTCTTCCCCCGACCATGAAGCAGCGGCGTGAAACAACGTATGATGAACTGACTGCAACCCCCATTCCCTCTTCCCCCCTGTGCCGCTCGGGGGGGAAGGTAGTAGAGATAAAGTTAAGCTTGGGAAGAGGGAGGGGTGGATGGAGGTTATCTTGTTCTCTGTCTCATTATCCTGCTGTTTGTAGTAATAAATGAATAGTTTTCCCCAAGTCGAGTCTGTTTTGCCCGTGACGGTAACTTTAAGGATTTCTCCCCGTCCTTATCTCAAACCTCGAGCCGTTTTTCCTTATATTTTCTCTCCCTGTTCTTTCGGAGGGTGGGGGAGTGAGAGAGAGACTGCGTAGTCTGGTCCTGATCAGGGCTGAACTACGACAGTGGTAAACGCCTAAGCCCTGTTCGTCAGGGAAAGCCCGGAGCCTCAATGTCTGTGCTGCTGTAGGTGCGCTGCCAATGGCCGCTGAGGAGCAGCAAGAGCTTGAGTGGCTGGCACTTCTGGTGTGGGAGCAATCGTCCGACGTTCGTGATTTTTTGGGGTTTTTTTTCAGTGAGCGCCCACGTGCAGCTGGTGGTAAACGTCGAAGCCCTGTTCGTCAGGGAAAGCCCGGAGCCCCAATGTCTGTGCTGCTGTAGGTGCGCTGCCAATGTCCGCTGAGGAGCAGAAAGAGCTTGAGTGTCTGGCACTTTTGGTGTGGGAGCAATGGTCCGAGGTTCGTGATTTTTGGGGTTTTTTTTTCAGGGGGCGCCCACGTGCAGCTGGGTGTAAACGTCGAAGCCCTGTTCGTCAGAGAAAGCCCGGAGCCGCAATGTCTGTGCTGCTGTACGTGCGCTGCCAATGGCCGCTGAGGAGCAGCAAGAGCTTGAGTGGCTGGCACTTCTGGTGTGGGAGCAATCGTCCGACGTTCGTGATTTTTCGGGGTTTTTTTCAGTGGGCGCCCACGTGTAGCTGGTGGTAAACGTCGAAGCCCTGTTCGTCAGGGAAAGCCCGGACCCCCAGTGTCTGTGCTGCTGTAGGTGCACTGCCAATGGCTGCTGAGGACAAGCAAGAGCTTGAGTGGCTGGCACTTTTGGTGTGGGAGCAATGGTCCGACGTTCATGATTTTTTGGGGTTTTTTTTCAGTGGGCGCCCTGGTGCAGCTGGTGGTATACGTCGAAGCCCTGTTCGTCAGGGAAAGCCCAGAGCCTCAATGTCTGTGCTGCTGTAGGTGCACTGCCAATGGCCGCTGAGGGGCAGCAAGAGCTTGAGTGTCTAGCACTTTTGGTGTGGGAGCAATCGTCCAACGTTCGTGATTTTTCGGGGTTTTTTTCAGTGGGCGCCCACGTGTAGCTGGTGGTAAACGTCGAAGCCCTGTTCGTCAGGGAAAGCCCGGAGCCGCAATGTCTGTGCTGCTGTAGGTGCGCTGCCAATGGCCGCTGAGGAGCAGCAAGAGCTTGAGTGGCTGGCACTTTTGGTGTGGGAGCAATCGTGCAACGTTCGTGATTTTTTGGGTTTTTTTCAGGGAGCGCCCAATGCAGCTGGTGGTTGTCATGGTTTTGTTAGTGAGGGGGGCCTAAGGTGGTAGCTTCTGCTGGAAACTGCTAGAAGTCGCTCCCCTTTGTTCAGTGGACTCGGCCATGCCTAGGGCGGACCTGCTGCTGGCCAAGGTCCAGCCGATTGGTAGCAGAATGTTCCGTGATAACGCCTCTGCGATAACGTATTAAGAAGGGGAAAACAGAAAAAAAAAGAGAGAAGAGAAGATGTGAAGGAGCTGAGCGGGGTCGGAGGTGCAGAGGGGGAGGCGCAGGCCTCATGGGCCTTGCAGGCCTCACCCTCTGGCCTCTCGCCAGGCAGCCGACTGGGCCCGACTTGGTCCGGCCCGGCTGCAAGAAGTGGAAAAGGAGATGAGAAGTGAATAAGATGTAAAAAGATCCTGAGAGACATCTACCACCCTGTTGTGAGTGAGGAACGGCTGCAGACGCCAAGGTCAGTTCAGAAAGGAGGGGGAGGAGTAATGCGGCTCCTAGCCAAGATTCCCCTGCAGCCTGTGGTGACGACCATGGTGGAGCAGGTTGTCCCCCTGCAGCCCATGGAGGTGCACGGAGGAGCAGAGATCCACTTGGAGCCCGTGAAGGACCCCGTACCGGGGGAGGTGGATGCCTGAAGGCGGCTGTGGCCCGTGGAGGGCCCGCTGGGACAGCCGTTCTGGAGAGACTGCACTCTGTGGAAGAGATGACCCACGCCGGAGCAGTTCCACGAAGGACTGTGGCGTAGGGGTGGGACCCCATGATGGAGCAGGGGAGGAATGTGAGGAGTTCTTCCCCCGACCATGAAGCAGCGGCGTGAAACAACGTATGATGAACTGACTGCAACCCCCATTCCCTCTTCCCCCCTGTGCCGCTCGGGGGGGGAAGGTAGTAGAGATAAAGTTAAGCTTGGGAAGAGGGAGGGGTGGATGGAGGTTATCTTGTTCTCTGTCTCATTATCCTGCTGTTTGTAGTAATAAATGAATAGTTTTCCCCAAGTCGAGTCTGTTTTGCCCGTGACGGTAACTTTAAGGATTTCTCCCCGTCCTTATCTCAAACCTCGAGCCGTTTTTCCTTATATTTTCTCTCCCTGTTCTTTCGGAGGGTGGGGGGAGTGAGAGAGAGACTGCGTAGTCTGGTCCTGATCAGGGCTGAACTACGACAGTGGTAAACGCCTAAGCCCTGTTCGTCAGGGAAAGCCCGGAGCCTCAATGTCTGTGCTGCTGTAGGTGCGCTGCCAATGGCCGCTGAGGAGCAGCAAGAGCTTGAGTGGCTGGCACTTC